>CAJQZP010000528.1:4800000-5180000 GCA_907164705.1 Parnassius apollo
TAATCTATATTGAATAAAAAAGTTTCTGTTTCAGTATTATCAACTACTTTTGCAGTTTTTTCTAATGACTGGTGTGAAACGGTACAGTGACATTGATTTAGCTATGGGAAAATTGTTGTAACAGCCTGTTTATTGGCAGAGGAAAAAGAAAATAAAATTAGAAGAAAAAGAAGATTCTGGATGCACAATTACTACTCTACTATAAGAATATATCATTAGGATATACACTAGTTACAAAAATTAAGGGATATAAAATAAATCTGTGATTATTTACTATTACTTAACGATCATTTTCCTCGGAGTTACAGCTTGTTCAAAATCACCTAAAGAATTTTTCTTGTATCGCTAATTTTTGTGACTAGTGTGGCGTCTTTTTTCTTAAATAATCTTCAATAACCATTTATTTTATCAATAGTTCGATTTCAGAAACAATACTCCAAATTTTTGTATACAATAAAGCCTAGATTACTTCTAGGCTCCCAGCATTGCTCTTTATCTGTTCGTGAACATTCATTACAACAGACTCAGTTATTCCGAAGATTATCCCGGACAGATAGACAGACAGACAGGCAGACGGACAGACAGATATAATTTTTACAAATAGTTATTTTTGTCTTAATGGCATGCATATAACCCCCTTTTGATATTACTGACAGTAACTTCAATTTCATTTACATGTATAGATTTGTAATTTTATACTTGTTTATACTTGATCACTTTTTTACCGTCTGGAAAAAATAGGGTGTAACAGGTGAACGGAATAGAAGGCTAGAACACTGATATTTTACAACTTTTGGCTTTTACATGAACAGATTACGAAATTGAACATATATACATATATAATGATTTCTTATATTTACGCGACCACTACACATTGAAAACTATAAACTATTATTTACGGATTTTATCGCGTTTAATTACTTTAATTTATTTTTATTATTATCCCGAGGGTTTGACTCCGTCAAGTTAGTCCGCTTTCTATATTTTTAAAACTACTTTTACGGATTTTATCACGGGGGACGGAGATGAGTCCCCCATCCATAGGTGCTGGAAAGCGCCCGAAACGTCAGGAATTAAAAATAATAGTAAAATAAACGCGATAAAATCCGTAAAAGTAGTTTTAATCAATATATACATATACACAAGCACTCACGCCTGTCATCCAGATGGGTAGGCAGATACTACAGACTTCCATTTAGCACGATCCTGACCCACCTCTCTCGCCTCCTCCACATTCATATACTTACGCATACATGCTCGTCGGTTAAGGGTACTCTTAATTTGGCCCCTTTTCAATAGATCGCCAATTTGGTCCACAACTTCCATCTTTCAACCAACCAACCAACCAACTTCCAACTTCCAACTTTCGCCTAGGGCGTCCTTTATCGACACTCCGTTCACTGCTGCATCGTATTTTTTTTTGTTTTGTCACTCTTTCCTCATTAAATCTTTCTACATGACTAAACTACCGAAGCATTCCTTCTTACTTACTCTTCTCTTACCTATTCTTCTCTTCACTTATTACACAGTTTCTCACTCCGTCACTCAGATTCAGCCCTAACATACTCCATGACGACCAATAATTTGAAATAAGCTTTCGGTAATAAAAAAATAAAAACTCTTGTACTAAATAAATAAATCAATTAAAAACTATCTAAATTAAAATAAAACGCACCCAATTATTATTATTTATTGATATATTAGTTTCATAACATGTTAATGCAAAAAAATGTAAAATAGAGAGACTTCGACTCCATTCACCTGTTACAACCTATTTTTTTTCAGACGGTTAAGAATTCACCCAGTATATGTTTTATCCTTGAACGAATTGACCACTGGCAAAGAATATATACATGGACCCGACATATGAGCGGACGTACCTATATCGGTCTTGTCCAAGCAATTTTAGGCTTGGTCGTTTGTTTTTGTTTGGATTATAATACCATTCAGAACAGTGACTAAAATTGTGGAGTGAGTCCATTTGACATCGACTATTGCTTGACCATGTCGAAAAATATGATGAATGAATGATGATGTTATTTGTACAATACAATAACACTTAAAAATACTTATACATATAACAGTATCCTACAAGTCTGATGTCATTAAATTTATAATAATAATTTTTATAATTAAATAAAAATATTATAAATGCAAAAATTATTATTAGTATCTGTACTTAAAATATTTAAACACATAAATTACATGAATTTTCAGATTTCCCAGTGACCCTTCTCGGAAGAGAAAGTGGGTAGAAGCAGTTCGTAAAGATGAAACCTGGATCCCGACGAAACACAGCGCCATAATACGCAGTGTATATTTCGATACTGCCTGTTTTAATACTAATGCAAAGAAACAGAAAATGACACCAATGAAGGCAGTCTCATTGCCCATAAAGACAAGGGAAAACTGATACTTCCCTCAAGTGATACCATAGCTATTTGTTAGCACTGCGAACTCGAACTTAGGAAGGGTGTTCAGAATAAAAGACTAAAAAAAGATTACACAACAGACTTTCTTCTGCCGAAAGTAACAGAAACATTGCTGCAACTTCCGTTGTACGAAGACATTCATTTCCATAAATTTGAAAACGACGACGTGAAAGAATTAACGAAAGCCGTTGCTGAAAAGGATTTAAACATTAGAATTGCTTATACAAGAAAACAAGCGAACACAACAAATTCTAAGAAACACATTTTAAGAAAGATGATACATAATAAGTCAGTACACCTACTAAAATATTTTAAACTTAACAAAACATTTGACGTTTATCATAACTATAATTGTATAAAGTCTATAAAAATGTCCTGCTTCTTTTATTTTGATTAAAATTTAAATACCGGAAGCTTACCTCACCTTCATTATCCCTTTATTTCCTTTGTTTTACAGCTTATTTACGATTCGCCTTTTCTTTCTCAATCGTTCATCGATATATTTTATCGACTACAATCAAGCACTAGAAATAGAGTAAACTTCTACGAATTTCGTATATGTGTTTACATTAACGTAATAAGATCTCCGTGCGAGTTATTCTCCACTTGGTTGAACGAGTTTTCTTACATTTGTGTTTTATGTCGGGTCCAGTGGTTAATTCGTTCAAGGTTTTATCCTACGAATAAGTTTTATCCTAGGACTAAGAATTCAGCCCCTAATCATATTTCATTTTATTAATTCATTTCAGAGGGATGTGGGCAATCAAAACATATCATGACCAGTTACAATATTTGTAGTTTGGAATTTATAGTGCCTATAATCGATTTTTTACTATTCAAACATTTCGATCACCTTTTTTATAACTATCAAGTAATTGCGGCGATTAAATAAAATGAAGCCTAAAGTCAATAACCTGCAGAGATACATAATTATTGTTGTTTTATCAGCTTTGCTGAATCCTTTACTTTTTGAAGTATTCCCAAACTTCCCCTTTAATATTTTTTATAGAATAAGGGTGACAAACGAGTACACAGTCCACCTGATGGTAAGTGGATGCTGTAGCCCATCTGCATATATAAACATCTGCATTTATCTTCGACTAAGAATCAAAATGCAGATTCGTTGTCACTCCTGAGGACTAAGATAGAATGCATCGTTTCCAGTAGAAAGGTTTCCGGTTCTTTACTCTCACCATACAAAATAGTCTGACTCAACTGATTACTTCGCCTACGCGGATTCCAGATGTGGAGGATCATGCGCCTTCCCTGTTGGACCTTCTGCTGACCTCTCATCCGGACGGATATCAGATTTCCGTCGACGCCCCTTTAGGCTCCTCGGCCCATTGTCTTGTTCGGAGTGTGGTGCCACTCACGCTGAAATCGCAGTTGCATTCTGCAGGCTGCCGCCGTGTTTGGCACTATAGGTCAGCCGATTGGGATGGGATGCGGTCTTTCTTTGCATCCTACCCTTGGGGGCGGGTTTGCTTCTCGCCGGACGATCCCAACGTTGTTGCGGATTCTGTCGCTGACGTGGTGCTTCAGGGTAAGGAACTTTTTATTCCTTCCTCTGTGGTGCCCATTGGAGGCAAATCTCAGCCATGGTTTGGTCGCTCCTGTAAAATAGCATCATGCTATAAGCAGGAGTGCTACCAAGCCTGGGCTGACGCATCAGCGTCCCGGGATGTAAACACCAGCGCTCTAAAAAGAAGTATAAATCCGCCTCTAGGTCCTTCAAAAGAGTCATTGCCAAGGCAAAGTTAGAGCACATAGGCAGAATTGGCGAGAAACTAGTTCGCCTTCCTTCTGGAACCCGTGCATTCTGGTCTCTCGCCAAGGCTGTCCAGAGGAATTTCTGTCAGCCATCTCTTCCATCTCTGCACAGGCAGGACGACTCACTGGCCTATACCGCAAAGGAGAAAGCCGATCTTCTAGGCTCTTTCTTTGCGTCCAACTCAACCCCCGATGACGGGGGGAGTACGCCGCCGACCATCCCGCGGTGTGAGTGCCCCATGCCGGAAGTGCAGTTCACACAGTGCTCGGTTCGCAAAGCACTCCTCTCCCTGGACATCCACAAGTCGAGTGGGCCTGACGGAATCCCCCCCAATTGTGCTGAAGACGTGTGCTCCAGAGTTGGCACCGGTTTTAACGCGTCTTTTCCGGTACTCCTACTCCCTAGGCGTAGTCCCAAAATCATGGAAGACGGCTTTCGTCCACCCGATCCCTAAAAAAGGCGACCGCTCAGACCCGTCCAACTACCGGCCTATCGCCATTACCTCCTTCTTCTCCAAAACAATGGAGTCCATTGTAAACTGCCAGCACATGAGGTAGTTTGAGGATCACCAGCTGATTAGTGGCCGCCAATACGGTTTTTGCCGTGGTCGGTCAGCTGGTGATCTTCTGGTCTACCTAACTCTCAGATGGGCGGAGGCAGTAGAGTCCAAGAGGGAGACATGCCGTAAGTCGTTTCTGTAGCTCATGGAACAACCTTCAACCAACAACTTCAATAATAGAAGGATATAAATGCGTCGTCTCCCGTAGGAGGAGGAGGAATAGTATTAAAAATTTACTTTTTCTTTATATTATTCCTTCTTTTTCTTTCAAATAAACAAAGAGTCATCGAAGTCGGTTCACCTAAATTCTGAGGTAACACATAAAAAATACAATCGAATTGAGAACCTCCTCGTTTTTTTGAAGTCGGTTGAAAAATATATCATTTTTATATAAATAAAATGATGAAAGATGAAAGTAAACGTTTTAATAGGCACGAGACAGTTAATTAAACAAGTTTAACAACGTAATTATAACCGTGATTGGCGGGAGAGTAATGATAATTTAACGAGAAGAGCGCACTTGGCAGCGACATTGTTGTACACTCGCTAATTACTCTGACTTCGGAACTAGCGTAATCATTTTGTAGTTTTGCCTTTTTGTAACTTTAGATTACTTATCATTTCCAAACCGGTATAACTAATTAAGTATAATATGGTCGAAATACAGAAAAAAATGTTAATTACATTTATAATTTTCGTTGTCTATTGCTTTTTACAAGCAATTATATTTATGTCAGAGTGTAAATTCATAAACGGTCGAAATAATTTTTGTCTGATTTTCGCGGGTTTTTTTTTCAGCAACGTTGTTAGTCAATAGTGGTGTTGTCTGATTTAAATTTCAGACTATCGGTCAAAATTCGCAATTTCCTTGGCTTTTGGGCCACACTAAAGTCGCGTACATTATACTAATATAAAATATAATATTTAAGGAATTGAACTTTTCAATTTCAAAAATTAAAAAAGCATGCGTCAAAAGTAGTTTTGACGAATATTTTTTTTATAGGATAGGGTGACAAACGAGCACACAGTCCACCTGATGGTAAGTGGTTGCTGCGGCCCATAGACATCTACATATATCCTCGATTACGAATCAAAATGCAGATGCGTTGTCACCAGTTTCCTGTAAAAAGGGTCTCCGGTCCCTTTCACTCACCACTCACCATACGAAACACAGCAGCGTTAAGCTACTATTTCACGCTGGTATTCTGTGAGAGCGTGGTCCTTCCCCGGTCGAGCCGACCCATTCGTGCTACAACTATACTACTAATATAACTGCAGCATGGCTCTACCACGTATAAATCAAAATCACTTTAAACCGATATAATTTGCTCAAAATACATCAAACACAATATATTTGCAGGTAAAAGTTGTTTTGAGCAACGTCCTTACTCAAAACTATTTTTGCCTGATTTTATGCCGTCAAAAGTGGTTTTGACCTGTTAAGAGTTTTGACTGTACTATTATTTATATTTTTTTGTGTTGTCAAGTTCTTAAGATGTGTCGCCAGGCACATAATATTTTCGTCTGCAATAGACGTGAAGGCCGTTGATTGATAATAATTGATTTATAATCTCTGGTAGTTTTTTATATAAGTAAGCGTGACAAATCAGCACAGTTCACTTGATGGTAAGTGGTATATTTGAAATATATCTTCAATTTTTCAAATTCGATTGTTATTTTTAATTATTTGACATTGTACAATTAGATGAAATATTAAAAACATATTTTTATAAGAATAGAACATAACTATGTCTTTTGTAACAACAACAACTTACTAACAAATATTATAAGTTTTAGTATACAATATTAATAGTAAAAGTTAATTTACTGTATACCTTGTACTAGAGAGCCGTGGTAGCTCAGGGTAGATATTCACACGCGAGCAACCCGGGTTCGATCCCCGCTGGAACTAATGAAATCGTTAATTGCAATTTTAAGTGCTGATTTACCACGTGATCGACGGTGAAGGAAAACATTGTGAGGAAACTTGCATGTTTGAGAAGTAAGAGAAAAATATTTCGAAGACATGTGAAGTTCCCTAACATGCATTTCATTACCTTAAAACCCTCTCAGAAGTGAGAGGAGGCCTGTGCTCAGCAGTTGGACGCATATAGGATATAACTCTAACTTTTAAGGGGATATAGTAAGTCAGCTCAAATTCTAATTTCGCCCCCACTTCCCCGCGCGTCGAATGCTATGTACCGACATGTTTGTAATCACTAATACTGTAAGTAGATAGGTCGTTAGATACTTATTTCATTAGGTTTATCATATTTATGCCTGTTTCTTAACGCCAAACCAGTCACTTCTATTTTCATTACGGTTATTTCCCATTTTAATTTTACGTCGTCCTTTTGCGTAATGTATATTCTGATCGTAAGCGACACAACCTCCCCGTTCAAAGGCCGAAGCGAAGTGACCGTGCGGCAGGAATCACGCTTCAAAAGGCCGATAGTTTAGGTAATTTCTTTTTACAGTGAAAATATTGGTATTTAAAAAAAAGTAAATAACATAAGCACTGCTTTATAGTTAGTTCAGTTCGTATGCAAAGTTTCATGATCTTATTTAAAGTATTTTATGAATAACAGCGGTTTATTGTTAAGTTTGGAGGTAACTTTGGATTTTTTTTTCTATCGAGAAAATTTTATGGAATCGTGTTTTCGTATAAGATAGTCCTTAAAATTAATCCTCAACTTTACCATATATTTATTTCAAAATTAATGCTGCAATACTTTCGGCATAACGGAGGATCTTGCTAAGCCATTTGAGGTTATATTTCCCCTTAATATTTCTATGGTATAACGAAATGTGTTAAGGTTACATGTGTGTATTAAAATTAGACCATAGACATATTTAGAAGACCTCGTGGTTAAGTAGCAAAGGGCGTTAGAGATTATCAAAACAATTGCGGGCAACAGCTGCTTTGTATTGGCACGTACGATAACACTGCAGCCTTTGTGCTTTTGAATGTAATACAGTTTTCTGTGCTGGTAAAATTTAGAGCAAATATAACAATATATTTGAAATATTCCTTGTTTAATTTTTAGAGACATTGTTTCCCTTTATACGATTGAAGTGGCAGACGAACGTACAGGCTGTCAACGCAACCCACTTCAAACAAAGTACACTACAGTCAAACAAAGAAGGTCACTACTATGGATTAAGATGTCTTGTAATTGTAATTGTAATGGATCTCTGTACCCTTAGGGTCAGTTCACACCGAAACAAGACACAACGAAACGCGGCGCACACTTTTTTTTAACACTTTCTTACTTTTTTTTTGTTACTAAAAGTTAATTTTATTTGCTACACAAAAAGATACATATTTTATTAAGGTAACTAGAAAATGCCTCGAGATGTCTGCCCAGCCTGAAGCCGTCGTGGCGACTTGTTTCTACTATTACTATTAGGATAGGATCGTACTAGGCTGCTGAACTGCACCGCAGCGGAACTGAGTGATACGGCGCGTCAAAACATTGGGTGCGTTTGGCAGAAAAAAGCGCTAACAAGCGCTTGTAAGCAAAATGGCGATTGTAAGCGGTAAGCGCTGTCAAATCGTAAGTAGCTATTTTCCTCTAGGACACGAAGTTAGTTTTAACCGGGGAACCTAACATAATTTAAATATATGTTTGTAAAGTATTCATATTAAAAACTTACCAATCATGAATTTTTAATAACATGTAATACGTTTATTCATGCATTATATTACTTAAAACTAATATTGCACAAAACAACTTATAAACTCTACTTCAAAACAAACAAAATAAATAAGCAAAATGGCTGATTGTGTCAGCGCTACTGAAGTTAGCAAACGTGTCCTGGCCGAAAACTGTTTAGTTTCGGCATTTTGCTTACAAGCACTTACTAGCGCTTTTTTCTGCCAAACGCACCCATTATTTATTTGAAATTATATGAGCCAACACGCACTAAGCGGCAACGGAACTTCACTGCAACAGAACTGCGCAGCAAAGTTGATCAGCTGACCAACTGGTGTCGCTCAGTTCCGCTGCGGTGCAGTTCCGCCTAGTGCGGTCCTACCTTCGCCTTCTTCATATCGCGAGTTTGATATGTTATGTAACCATATCCTTTGCTTTATTCTTGTCTGTTGTTGCTCGATCCTTTCCTCTTGCTCACAAAACAAGGAAATAATAATCATATCTATTTCATCGTTCATCTTGTTCAGAGGTTGCCTAGCAACTGAATACTGAATATATTTTTGTAGCGCCGCTGTAGTTCAAGTGCGGTCTACCAAAAAAATTACGCGTCCTGTCGCTCATTTCCGCCTACTTTTAGGCATCGCGCTGCCAGCGAATTCACGATGCGCCATGCGGCGTCCCGATGCGTCTTGTGGTGGCATGATTTGGGGTTCGAAAAGACTGGCCTCTTCAAGAATCGTTGCGTCGCGTCGTGTCTCTGTGTAAAACGACTCTTAAGGGACTATAATACCTCAAATGGCTTATTAAGATCCTCCGTTATGCCAAAAATATTGCACCATTAATTTTGAAATAAATATATGGTATAGTTAAGGATTAATGTTAAGTAAATTATCTATATAAATAAGTATATTATCTCGATCATGAAACTTTGCATACTAACGGAACTAACTACAAAGCAGGCTTTATGTTTTTTTTTAAATTAATACTTTCGAACGTGAAAGTTGTGTCGCTTACGATCAGAATACACATTACGCAATAGGACGACGTAAAATTAAAATGGGAAATAACCGTAATAAAAACAAGAAGCGACTGGGTTGGCGTAAAGAAACAGGCGTAAATATGATAAATCTAACGAAATAAGTATCTAACGACTTATCTACTTACAGTATTAGTGATTACAAACATGTCGGTACATAGCATAGGATGCGCGGGGAAGTGGGGGCAAAATTAGAATTTGAGCTGAGGTAGTATAGGCCCTTAAGACCGGAAATACAGCAGGCACTACTATTTGGCGCCATAGAAAGTTAACAGGGTGGTATTTACAGAAAAGTTTTAATACTTAGTATAGAAGTAAGTTTATTAAGGAAAGGAGTAAGATTAAATATTATATTTTTTTCTGAAAATTTAAATACATCGAATACCTATGCATACACATATTGAAGTAGCGCGGTGGAAATACTGCTGAATATTAAATACTTGTTATTTTCATATATATAAATAGTTTACTAATAATATTAATGTAGCTATTTCACTTCAAATTGTTACTAATATACTCACATTATTATTAACTATAATGAACGTTAGTCTAAAATAAAGTTATCCAAATAAGCCGTTAACTGATTGAGATTACTTTAATAGTGATAAGACCGCCCGTTGAACATAATACACAGTCCAAACGTTATATAATCTGTGACAAATTGCCCGGTGTACAATAATTAATAAGCCACTCGGTTTTGATGCCCTTCTATTCTATTGAAACTTATTTAAAATATAAATATCTGTCACATCAATTCTCAACTGGTGTCAAAATATTTGACACTGCTTTCGTGAGCAGTCAAACTAAATTAATATTTAAAGTTAAGCGATGTACGTTTGCAGTAAACACTACGCTGCCTGCGGCATTCACAAACTTAAAAACTCAATGTTTCAAAAATTTACTTTATCAATCTCTATATTCATTTGTGAGCATACATACCGACCGTTATTACAGTCATACAAAAAAATTTAAGCCACCGAACATGCCAATGAACAATAACTAATGTTACGTGGAGCTCATTTGTCTAGTATTCATAAAGTTAAAATACCGTCAATGTAAAATTGTCAGAACATTCATTCGTTCCGCTCAATATAATTACTTGAGATTAAATTAAAAAAAGGTCTACAAAAATATATAAGTCAATGCTTATAAATAATTAATTTGACGTTCGCATGTTACTGATATCGAAATGAAAATTAAATTCGACGCTTCCGTTCCCATGGTTGGTCTGCCAGGTTTTGTTCCGTGACGGGAATAGACGGCTCTAGCTCAGCAACAAAGCAATGCATCCGAGCTCTATACGCTATCCCTGCAATTTCTTCCCCTTTCGCTCTATAGTACGGCCGCAATGCGTTTACATTCATAGTTTTTGTTCAACGCATGTGACGTACTCCACCAGCGGCGGGTACCGCTTGCTGAGTCCGAGAAGACCCAGCCAACACCAAGCCTTCTGGTGGGGATGATGGTTGCGGGGGGCTTCTAGGTGATCGTGCAGCTCCTCGCGCTTGGCTGGCGGCCCGCATGGTGCGCGTCCAGCGCCAGCTCCAGACGCGCCCCGGCGACCCCCAGGCAGCGGTCTTATGCGCGTCCATCTCTGTGCTATCATCCATTTTATGGGCGCCAATTAGCGGGACATAAAGGACAAGCGAGATTTTGCACACAAAAAATTTAAAAAATTGATAAATTAAGGGGAAATATAAACTCAAATGGTTTAGCAAGATCCTTCGTTATGCCGAAAGTATTGCAGCATTAATTTTAAAATAAATATATGGTAAAGTTGAGGATTAATGTTAAGGATTATGTTAGACGAAAACACGATTCCGTAAAATTTTCTCGATAGAAAAAAAATCCAAAGTTACCTCCAAAATAAACAATAAACCGCTGTTATTCATAAAATACTTTAAATAAGATCATGAAACTTTGCATACTAACTGAACTAACTACAAAGCAGTGCTTATGTTATTTACTTTTTTAAAATACCATTATTTTCACTGTAAAAAGAAATTACCTAAACTATCGGCCTTTTGAAGCGTGATTCCTGCCGCACGGTCACTTCGCTTCGGCCTTTGAACGGGGGGTTGTGTCGCTTACGATCAGAATATACATTACGCAACAGGACGACGTAAAATTAAAATGGGAAATAACCGTAATAAAAATAAGAAGCGACTGGCTTGGCGTTGAGAAACAGGCATAAATATGATAAACCTAATGAAATAAGTGTCTAACGACCTTTCTACTTACAGTATTAGTGATTACAAACATGTCGGTACATAGCATACGACGCGCGGGCAAGTGGGGACGAAATTAGAATTTGAGCTGACATACTCTATCCCCTTAACAAGTTTAGGGATGAATATAGTTTTCTGTTAAAGATGGCCTAGCCTTATAAAAAAATTAGCGTTTGTTTTTATAAATATTTACTTTAAATGTTATCTTATATCTGGCAATATGGTATAATCTTAAATTCGGTAACAGTGGCACAATGATTGCATCGTGGTGTGATATAAATGCTGATGGCGGCGCCTGGACGTCGTAATCGATCGACGATGGGCACGCGCTCGTCATTGACAATGTAATCGAAAATTGAGATCAAGATCACGGCTTTACAACAACGTTAATGCTTAACAATTAAATGGTTAAGCGAACTTACCTTAAGTGAAGTTCAACCATAATTATACGAAGCTCCTTGTCCTAGACATTCTTAACAATTGTAGTACGCCGCATTCCATGCCAGCATCACAATTTATCCAAGCTCACTAAAAAAAATTTTAAAGCAGTATATCTGGCAACACTGTATCCACCCGTCCGTCAATGCAACCTCATTATGTTTAAAGCAAGGAGTTAGATGAGCAACCCTAACCCAGGGAGGGTTGGGCCGGGAGTACCGTCTAGGACAAGGAGCTTCGTATAATTATGGTTGAACTTCACTTAAGGTAAGTTCGTTTAACCATTTAATTATACTCCCTCCTTGTCCTAGACATTCTTAACAATTGTAGATGTTTGAAGACAGGGTTGCGAATTTATAATACCAATGAATGGAAATTTGCAATTTCGCTTATTTTATAAAAAATGTTGAACATATTGCCTGTATAGTAAATTTAAATTAATAAAATAAATAAATTATCGTTATTTCATAACATTTCCTTATACACATAAGGCCAGCTTGATTGCAGCAGAAGTGGCCCTGTGGAAGAATTATGACTGAAAAAGAAAACAATCTGGAATATCTATTCCAGTTTAATTTTAACATCTTATAACTTACTTAAGAAATACTATTCTAAGTGGGTTAAATTTATCACTATCTTGTGTTCAGTTTTCTATTAAAATATTCACAAGAAAGGCTCAACCCCTTCTTATTTATATTTTCCCATGCAAACCCTGTTGAAGTGAAATTCTATCTATATCTTAACTATACAACTGAGCTCCCGTTTGAATAAATGTAATATTTGTTGAAGGACAATGTATGTATATTATAACCTATAACCCATCACTGCTCAGCTTGTTACTAGTTTTTGTAAATTTCTGTATTCTCAATATTTATTGCAATATTCTGTAGTTAATAATCTAAAGGTAACTTATTATTAAGTCTATTTTTATAACTCAAACCTAAGTAAAAGGCACAACAGCCCAGGAAGGAATTTCATTACACTTACTACAATTTGGTACGATAAAGAATTAATTATTTTATTATTTTATAATTTATAGTATTTGACATAGGAGAGTTCACTATAATTCTTAGTATGAATTTTGGAGCGAATCTTGGAGTACCATATTTTACAAAATACTTCACTAATAGTAACCAATGATGTGTATGAGATATCTATGAGATGACTATAACATGACATGGTAGTATGATTATCTTTATATAGGCAGTGTTAATAATAATTTGTTATTTTACTCAAAATAAATAATTCATTATTTCACATTTACTGCTCATGTGAAAAACACTAATTTATAGTTTATAGTGACAGCGCTTTAATGTTAATTCAAAACCCGTCTAACCTCAAAGTGTTAGCTCTAAAAGGTCTGAATAGTTAATGGTGTCTATCCTCTATGTGATAGCTGTAACGGTTTAAAGCCTGCAGTGATTTTTTCCAAGTCATAGTCCATCTTAATGTCTTCCTTCAATTGGTAATGCTTTCAATTCAAATCTGTCTAACCTCAAAGTGTTAGCTCTAAGATTTGAATAGTCAACTGTGTCTATCCTCTATGTGATAGCTCTAACAGTTTAAAGCCTGCAGTGATTTCTTCCGAGCCGTAGTCCATCTTAATGTCTTCCTTCAAGTTGTAATGCTTTCAATTCAATCTGTCTAACCTCAAAGTGTTAGCTCTAAGATTTGAATAGTCAACTGTGTCTATCCTCTATGTGATAGCTCTAACAGTTTAAAGCCTGCAGTGATTTCTTCCGAGCCGTAGTCCATCTTAATGTCTTCCTTCAAGTGATATTGCTTTCAATTCAAACCTGTCTAACCTCAAAGTGTTAGCTCTAAGGTTTGAATAGTCAACCGTGTCTATCCTCTATGTGATAGCTCTAACGGTTTAAAGCCTGCAGTGATGTCTTCTGAGTCCTAGCCCATCTTAATATCTTTCCACTAATGATAGCATCTTATATGTTAATTAAGACCTGTCTACCTTCTGATTCATAGCGGTAAGGTCTGAATAGTTTACCATGTCTATCCTCATAAATGACAGCTCTAATGCATAGCATTTTAATAACTTATGCTGGATATTCTCTCAAAATTTTTAAGTTTACAGTAATTACTTCTGCTTCTCTGCACCGCTTAATATCTGCCAGTAGTATTTTTCGTTCTTATTTTATGATATATACATAAATCCATGTATATATTCTAAGTGACAGTTCTAACGGTCTGTATATAGCATCTATATAACTCCTGTTAGATATTTTTCCCAGCAGTTTTAATTCAATAGTGCTTGTGCATCCCTATCTCCTCAGTATTATACTTTCCCTTTTCCTTCAATACTGTCCGAAACTATGTACATGTCAAAAGTGGGAATAGTCTTGCCCAACTTTCAAATCATTGGTATGTTGTTATATTTTGCTACCTTGATGTCCGGTGATCATGTGGGGGTTCTCTTACGTTGACAATTTTTGGACTTCTTTTCCCCAACCCTTGTGAGACTTTCTAATACTTTTACATCTATAATTTGTAACAAGTTTTTCATTATGTTATACTCATAATATTGAGCCCTTTGTAATAAAAACTATACCATTAATTATCTTTATTTGATTGCTTCTAAATCTCAGTACCGCAAAATATTTTCTCATGTGAAAAAAAAACACAAAAACCTATGGTTTTTTGGCTCATCGACATTAAGAGGAAATACATACAAGAAGAATCGTCCCCCAATCTAATATAACTGCCATGGTTTCTGGGTCATGCCTACAGAACTCCATTGTTAAGTATATAATAATTTTATTATTTCTCGTTACTAATATGATCAAGTTATAGCTTTGACACTGCTTTATGATCTTGTTGAATAGACTTGAAAGACTTCCTCTGACTGTTTTTTGTTTACTTGGCTCAATTTTAGATTGTATGTTAAATTTCCGTATTTTTATTTAATTTAAAGTATTGAATCCTCAATAGTTAATGAATAGAACCCTCTCTATCTTGTTAATATAAGAAGCCGGATTTTTATCAACTCTGGGTAAAATTGTACAACATAAGTATTATTTAGTTGTAGTAAGTTTACTATTCATTATAACTATATTGTTTTGCTCAAAGTTTTGTATTGTATTCTACGATTCCCAAAAATATAAGCATATACTACTTTAATATAGAATAATATCTATGTAATTTACTCTCCATGAAGGACTAAAACCCAAATTTTTCGATTCCAGTCGAGAAGTGTCAATTTATATTTCAAACGGTTTTATGTGTTTAATGTTTTTTTTTTTTTTGTAATATTAACTACCATCTAAGGTCAGAAATTTGCCACTGAATATATATTACATAACATTATATATACATTATTATATATAATGAGCTTTTAAGCACAACATTATTAACCTCATTTTACTAACAGCAACCAAAATGGGTTATGCACAATCTATCTAGTCACTATTTATATCAGTATTTTACATAATTCCCTCTTACTACAACAATTTATTTTGTTGCTAACATATTTTGGCAATCAGTGTATGCATCTGTCAGCATAACTCTATTGTGCTTTTACCATACCCAGTTTTAGTTATGAAGGTGATAATAATAACATGATAGTTATGAATGATACCATAATTAATTTTACTGAATAAATCCATTTTTATTTTAATTTTTAATTATTACTTCACATATTACTTATTTTTAACTTGTCATAACTTTTTAATATCTTACAATAGAAAATTATTTCCTATAATTATTTTTAAATTTCTTTTTAATTGTTTAATTTACCACTGTTTTAATAAGTGAAGTATGTAAGTTTTATATTTTCCCAGATTGATATTTTATGTACAGCTGCAGGCCATTAATGCATTTGCAACTCGTCATTCTATTTAAAACCTAATGATGCTAAAAATTCTTTCTTTCTTGTTACTTAGGTTATATTAAATTACATAAAACAGCTCGAATGCAATAATGTGCCTATGTTTAATTTGAATTAATTAATCATGGTCTCGATTTTAATTTAATTGCCTATCAGCCGAAATTTCTCCATATTATTTTATCGTCTTGTTATATAATAATTATTATATTATATTCGTTTTACTATCTCAATAATAATAATTTATTGTTTACCTTCTATACCAAGTTTTTTAATTATATTTTGTTAATTTTTTAAAATTGACAATAATCTAAGTCATGAAACATTTTACAGGCTATCTGTTGTCTTTTTATTATTCTTTTAATAATTTAACAATATATTGTAATTCAATCTGATGCTTACAATACTATTTTTGTTTTGCATATCTGTCAAATCTGGTTTCATTCGCAACATGTGAAACCAAATATATCACAAGGGATATAATTTAAATAATAGGTTTGGTTCAATCTTTCAGATTTTTCTAAACAGCCTAAAAAAGCAAAAAGTGAGTAAAAAATTACTCACTTTTTGCTTACTTATATTTTATGTGTATTTAACTTGTAACCTTTAGATATTTCATATCAAGGTAAAACAGTTCTCATATCACATTTTTTCTTATTTTCTTGTCATATTATCCATCCATCCATTACAGTCTATATAAGTCCACAGCTGCACATAGGCCTACCAACACTCAATGCCTGATAGAGGGGTGTCATATTATGTAGCTTTTTATTTTTTATTTTATGTGTCTACAAAATAATATGTAATAATAAACTGTCTTTATATTTAAAAATGCATCTATTAAATCCCATTTATTTGGGAATTAACAATTTTAAGGACTAGTAAACTGACTCTCCCTTACACACCGGATAATTTTGTCCCAGAATTCAGTAATTATTTCTAACTTGTTCTGCCAATTTTTTTGTGGATGTTAAGGGTTTACATAACCTTAATAAACTTATGAGTTAAGTTTATTTATAGCACTTATTTCTTTTCATAATCAGGATTTTCTGATACTAAAGAAAGTTTAGTTATAATCTCAGGGTATACAACTAATCTCAGGGTTTATAATTTCCGGGTCTGCTGCCCCAATTTTCTGACTGATAATGGCGACTGTCCAACGTAAGTAAATGAAAGTAATAAAAACATTAATATATATCACTTAAAATTTCTCAACGTATCCCTGTACAATGTATCTCAACCCACAATTATAGGTTAAAATACCTATTTACTATTTCACAATATATGAGTGACGAGGTTATGTTATTAACCCTTAATAGTGAAATTGTTCGATAATACTTGTTAATAAATGGGCACAGTGAATCTGATTTTATTATTTAGGTAATAAATGTTTTAACTTTATTTATTTTATATACACGTGCACCTACCTCGAACAATAGGATTTTTGTTTACCTTTGATCGGTTAGCTCCATTTTGAATATCTTCCTTTCCCATTTTCCCAAGTACATAATCAAATTATTACCACGCAGATACGTAATAAATTTATTTGTAGTAGGTTTTGGATACAAAATATTTGATTTTACACTAAACATATTTAATTTTTACAACAAAAATTATAAAACACACTGTGACAGCTGGCACAAAAAAACGCAATGAGGTTGCATTGACGGACGGGTGGATACAGTGTTGCCAGATATACTGCTTTAAAATTTTTTTTAGTGAGCTTGGATAAATTGTGATGCTGGCATGGAATGCGGCGTACTACAATTGTTAAGAATGTCTAGGACAAGGAGGGAGTATAATTGCGTGCTTTTAGCTTTAAGTTATAAGCGCATCACGGGAGACGTTTATGTGGATAGTGAATATAGTAGGATATATTATATATATGATAGTGATTATGCTACGTAATGAATCAGTGGGAATAATTAAAAAAATTGACATCACAAAGAAAAAAAAACATGAGAAAAAATACCAGAGAATTTGTGTGAAGTCAAATTAGGTCCATATTTCAGCTGACTAATTAACGGAGCTTAGTGTAATTGTTTCATGCTTTTAAATTAATTCACCTACATATTTATAATATTTACAAGTAAGATTAGGAAACCGGCCTAACTAATGTTTAATTAGACTATTATTGTACTGAGTGCTAATTAATAAATTATATATTGTTTTCTTTACGGCAAATTAATTTTTGTGAAAGAGGAGGTAATCTCAGTCGCGCAAGAACATCTGCAACAACAAGAATTGCAGTAGCAGGTGAAAACCCCTTGAGATAGTAAATTCGACAGTGTGGTCGTGCGTGGTAGAAAAATGCTATATAACATACGGTAATAGACCGCCAGCCATCAAGATGATGCGAATGGTATTCCGAGTTTTGTTACAGTGTGTGATGGTGAAATTCAGTAACATGAAAGAATTCGAAATATTCCACTAAGGATTCCCTGTATTATATATATATATATATATATATATATATATATATATATATATATATATATATATATATATATATGTATATATTATATGTAAATATATGTTAATACACATATTATTAGAGTAGAATCGAAAATAATCATTTTTTTATTCAATATAAATTACATAAATATTAAATACTTAATGAAAGCAGTTTAAGCTTTGCCAATAGTACGGAAAATAACCTCTGTCCTGGAAAGAACTAGTAAGAAACCCAGTGGGATTTTTTTAAACATTGATTTACAATATAATATTTGTGTTATTATGAATGGTACGATGAAAAAAAAAGTTTCGATAAAATTTTATACGGTTTAACGCTTTTAACTTGTAATATATAAAGATAAGCCAATTAGAAATCGTTAAAGGGAATTCTTTAAGAATACAAACATTTTTTTTCCAAAGCTGTAAGGTGTTCGTACGCAACTAAGTTATATTGAGCTACCAAGAAGCCCATATTGTTTGTTGTTATGTTGTAACTGTTGAGTTGGACTGATTGAGACCGAGCAGTCTTACTTTTTTTTTTCAAAACATTTCGTCATAAGTGTTTTTTGAATACTTCAATCGAGTTGTTTAAATGGCAATTCGAGGTACTTTTGATGATTGGTAAACTGCGGTGATGTCAATTATGAAATCGGAATGGAATGTGTTTTGTTGGTATTGATAAAGTTTTTGATTTGACGATGTTGCGTCTAAGTATAATGCATACAAAGTAGTGGTGTATGGAGACAGTGGTAATTTCTTGTATTCTTTTTGGTATTTGCAATTGTTGCCACGGTTGACAAGCGATACAAATGCAGTCTTTATTTTTAAGTTGTTATTAAGAAAAGGCTGCTGGTCATCTCTTGCCATATTTTCCCCTGCCTCTTAAGACATCTCGGTACGAGATGAAAACCCTACCACACGATTCAAATAACTTACCACCAGGCGTAAAATATCCGAACTAGCGACGGGAAGCGGCGTTAAAGTTCAAACCTCCTGTAAAACGTGGCGACTCCTCGGAGCAAATCTCCTCTACAAGGGAAGACACCTATATCCGCTGAACTATTTACTATTTCATATATACTATATACCTTTCTATCGTTATATTGAGCACCTTCAAGTGCTTCCATGATTACGTTTTCATTTACTGTGATATTGTTGCACCATGTGGTGGGGACATCAAATAATTTGGCGTGAGAATGGATGGAGAATGGATGTCGTAAGAGAGTGAATCAAAACTTATGGCATTGATAGACAGCGATATCACGATCTAACGTAAGCTAGATTTAAAATACCTAGTAGCAGATGTCTAGGTCGGTCGACTTAGAAATCTGCCTCTGCTATCGTAAATCCGCCTAGCATGTCTACTATGTCAACTCTTCTCTATAGTTGGAGACCAATGACCAGAATCGGACTATTACGTATTGAAGATGAAGTTACATAATCTCATTTGGCGGTCAACCCGGATATTTGTTTTATATAATACATTAAAATATGTACATGCCTGTGGTTTACGTGGTAGAGCCATGCCGTTCAATGGTGACAAACGAGCATATAGAACACCTTATGGTAAGTGGATGCTGTGGTCTATAGATATAGATATAATACCATACCATACTATAAGGTGTTCTATTATGTCAATAAGATCACAAAATATTATTGATGTTTCATCAGTATGTAATTTGTAATTGTAATATATATTATATGTATAACACAAGAATTGCTCGTTTAAAGGTATAAATAGTAAATATTGCGCTAAAACATCTTTTAATTTATAAGTAGAATCGGAGACCGTATAAAAGTTTTTTTTTCTGAGCGACAATGCTTACTTAAAATTAGGAACTAGCCGATTAAAAAATTCCCGTTAACAATTATCTTGATAAATAAATTAATATTTATATAGGTATACATGAATGTAAAAGAAAACGATTGCAATTATTTAGATGCGAATGCATTACTCAGACATTAATTGCATTCTTTTGCATTTACGCGATAAACAGTTTAGTAGTTAATAATTTTAAAATATAATATATTAAGCGAATAATACGCTAAAATCAGTTTTAAAATATAGCAATTATTATTATAATATCTGTTTAAAATTAGACCTGAAACGAACTAATAAGATACGAACTAATTAAGCCCAAAGTTCGGATAATCAACATTAATGTAGAATGGTAAAAATTCTTGAAAAACGTATCCTTAACTTTAAGTTAGGAATTCTTGTATGTTTTTGGTCTCTCGGAAACTTCTCAAACGATTTTAAATAATCTTTTACTTGCATGTTTATCAGGACAGGTTTCATCCTTTAAAAAAATTCTAATCCCACCCAAACAAGAAAAACACCGAACCAAAGCTCGTTCACTTAGGTACTAGTGATGTGATTTGTTAGGTAAGGTGGAAAAAAGATACAGATTGAGATAACGTTCGAGAAGATTAATTGGACTTTTAAACATTTAAAATACACTTAGGCGATAAGGCATAAATTATACTGTAGTTCTTGATGTTATATAATTGTCGTTAGTGTTATAGCCTATCAAAAGTCGAGAGGAATATTTGCCGTAGTTGCTACGCTTGCAATAAAAAAATCTTTTTTTATTTAATTTTTTTTTAAAGGATAGGGTGACAAACGAGCGCACAGTAAACCTGATGGTAAGTGGTTGCTTTGGCCCATAGACATCTACATATATCTTCGATTACAACTCAAAATGCGGATGCGTTGTCACCCGTGACACCCGTGACGACTAAGATGGAATGCGTCATTTCCAGTAAAAAGGGTCTCCGGTTCTCTATACTCACCATACGAAACACAGCAGCTTTAAGCTACAATTTAACGCTGGTATTCTGTGAGAGCGTGGTTCTTCCCCGGTCGAGCCAACCCATTCATGCTACAATTATACTACTAAAACAACTGCAGCATGGCTCTACCACGTATACATTTTATTATCTTATTTTTAGGAACATGCTACTTTCATTTAATTGTTTCAGTTTCCTTTTATCGGATATGCTAAATGGATATCCTTGCTCTGCCAATATACGGTCAACCCAAAAATACAAAGTTGAAAATACAACAATACATATTTAAAGGCTTCTATGCTAAACTTTTATGTACCGTTATTATGTTATATCTTTTCAACACCCATACCGATAAATACAGGTGAGTCACATACGTGCTGAACGACCGAAATAGAAGCAGCAATTAACTTTATTAATATGTGTTATTAACTAACTAATGCACCTCTTGTGTATCGCGCTATGAAATGATTTATGAGCTCGAAGATTAATGAACTGTATTTTAATGGAGTTCAATGACCTATTCTAAGACTATTAGATAATTGCATATGTTTGATTGTTCTTAAAATGCGGTCTGCGTTTGAAGTTGATTTTTTATTTGGTCTTACTTTGGAGGCGAATATTGTCATTTTAAATTACACCGTATTTTTAAGGAGAAATATAATCTCAAATGGCTTAGCAAGATCCTTCGTTATGCCGAAAATATTACAGCATTAATATTGAAATAAATATATGGTAAAGTTGAGGATTAATGTTAAGGATTATGTTAGACGAAAACACGATTTCGTAAAATTTTCACGATAGAAAAAAAATCCAAAGTTACCTCCAAAATAAACAATAAACCGCTTTTATTCATAAAATACTTTAAATAAGATCATGAAACTTTGCATACTAACTGAACTAACTATAAAGCAGTGCTTATGTTATTTACTTTTTGAAAATACCATTATTTTCACTGTAAAAAAGAAATTACCTAAACTATCGGCCTTTTGAATCGTGATTCCTGCCGCACGGCGCACGGTCACTTCGCTTCGGCCTTTGAACGGGGAGGTTGTGTCGCTTCGATCAGAATATACATTACGCAACAGGACGACGTAAAATTAAAATGGGAAATAACCGTAATAAAAATAAGAAGCGACTGGCTTGGCGTTAAGAAACAGGCATAAATATGATAAACCTATGAAATAAGTGTCTAACGACCTTTCTACTTACAATATTAGTGATTACAAACATGTCGGTACATAGCATAGGATGCGCGGGGAAGTGGGGGCGAAATTAGAATTTGAGCTGACTTACTCTATCCCCTTAATATACAGGTTTTCTTTATATCTTATATGTTTTAGACTAGACACTAGATGGCACTGTAGACCATTATCTTGTACCGATTTAAACCAATCTTTGAAAGTTTGTATAAACAAGCAGGACTACGTCTGTTATGTTTTGCTAGTAGTATATTTGAAAGAATAAGTTAATAAAATAAGTACGTCCAATAGCTGGACATATCCCTCTGACAAAAATGAGACCGCCGCACCGTGCTGAAGCAATGCATGTTAGCAGACCACGAATATCAATAAGATAATCACGATTTCTTCCAATGTTTCCCTTCACCGTGGAAACAAGCATATTCCAATTAACAAACTTATTTAAGCCGGGGAGGTTTGAACCTGGATAGCTCGAGTACAATTTACGGTAAACACTTAGGCTCTGAGGTATCACAGCTGTGCTGTAATTTACGTAATATATCTAAGGTGTTTCATTTGAGAACAACGGAACAATATTATGATTGATTATTTAACGCCATATCCGTATGACAATAATTTAATTTTAATTAATTATATAACGAGCAGAATTTTCACAGTAGTTGAGCAACCCGGGTTCGATCACCTACCGGCATGGATAAAATTGTTAATTGCAATTTTAAGTGCCGAGCCATGAGACCTCTAGTGCCAGAAATGAGAAAAGATAAAAAAACGGAATAGGGAGTATGTAGACGTATATTTACTGGCTGTAAACAATTTTAAGTGTAAATTAACCTATAAAACTTCGCTAAGAATAATGAAAATCATATAAAAGTTACCAATAAAAATTAAAATACATAACTATATAGGGTTATTTTTCAAAGAGTAGCCGAACTTTTAAACTTATGTTGAAATATATAAATAATTATACACCGTTATTGTAGTTTTTGAAAATACGAGTACATAAGGCTTCTAATTTTATTTGAAATTATCCTAAATTGAAAGTGATATATGGGCAACAACCTTTTTACCTACCGATCGACCCTTATATTACGACCATTACATACTTACCATTGCGTGCGCAGTAAAATCAGTTAAAATAATGTATTACCACGCATTTTGAATTTAAAAGATAAAAGGACTGAATGAATTTTTTTTATTAATTTTTCTTCACCTTTTGCCTATATTCCTTATTCCGAAACTTCTCTGCAAATGTGCCGGTTATTGCAAAATAAGTTATTTTATATTAATGTTTTCATCTGTATATTTTCATCAAGTCCTATCATTTCTATGAATAATAATATTTTTTATAGAATGGGCTGACTAACTAGCACACAGTCCACCTGATGGTAAGTGAATGCTGTGGACCATAGACATTTACATCTACCCTCGATTAAGAATCGAAACGCAGATGCGTTGCCACCCATGAGAACTAAGATGGAATGCCTCAAAAAGGGTATACGAAACACAGTAGCATTAAGTTGCTATTTTACGCTGGTATTGTGCGAGCGTGGTACTTCCCCGGTCGAGCCGAACTATTCGTGCTACAACCATAATATAGCTGCAGCGTGGCGTATTCTTACGTAATTAAGGAAACTTATTCGTAATAAATCATTTACGTGTTAAATATTTATAAAATATTAGTTCACTAGTACATGCACTTTTATAATGCCAAGCTAAATGGGTCAAGAGATGATTTAACTATTTAGTATTACGAGCATATCAGCTGAAGAATGCAGAGATGACGAGATAGGCGGGCCAATGCCAACGCTCTTTTTGCGGCTGGCACGGAGAGCGATACTTCTTAGAACTTTCTATTGGTGTAAGTCATGTAATATTGGCGTGTAGTGTAAAATTCTAACAACGATTGAAGTTATGTTACAGATTTTAATTTACTAAAAAAATAACGTATCTATGTAAAACACAATCCATCTGATGGTAAGTGGATACTGTGGCTCATAGACATCTAGGTGCATCTATCCTCGGTTAAGGTTCAAAATGCTGAGGTGTTGTCACCTCTGAGGACATGGAATGCCTCAGTTCCAGTAAAAAGGCTCTTCGGTTCCCTACACTCACCATGCGAAACAAAGGAGCAATTAGCTGCTATTTTGATGTTGGTATTCTGTGAGAGCGTGGGCATTCTCTACGTGGGCTGTAATACGACACTATCACGCTATATTTAAAAAATCTCGCAATTAAAGTTATATAAAATTTATTACAATAAAAATAAACTAAAATCGTCATACAGTCTGCCCCCGTCGTGTAGTGCCAAAAGCGCTGGCTACTTTTCCTCGCTGAAGCAGTGATAGCAGTAAGTTTAGCCTCTGAGCGATAAAAGCACAACGCTTCTTGTCTACAGCGGCGACGACTAGTCCCTGATAATATATACTTAATATATTGAACGATCAAATTAAAATTCAAAACTTTTTATTTATTTAATGCGCGTCCGAAGGACCTTTTCAGAGAATAACCGGCAAGAAACTCTGGGATATTTGATCTTTTTTAAACGCCATGTTAAAGTGATATTGCACTGTTTTTTTTAAATTACTTTTAAACGGCTTTACCGATCGATTTCAAAAACTAATCAGCTCTTAACCTCAAAAAATTAGGTCAAATGAAGTTTGGAAAATAAAAATCGGTTCATTTGTTCGGGAGATATCGACGGAGAAAGAATTTGGAGAAAAAAATATGTTTTTTTAACATAACTTCGAAATTTCGCAACATAATTTTGGTGAAATTTGGAACTGTGTCAAATTTTGCATTTTAAATTAGCGGGAAGTTCCAGGGATGGCCTGCAGGGTCAACCAATTTTTTAAATTATAATCACTCGCTATATCTTACAACTTGTACCGCGCAAAACAGATGCGCCTCATCGATCGTTCGTTCACATTATTTGCATCGAGATAGTTTCGACTCTTACGTACGATTGAGTAATACTCTAACAATAACATCAAATACCTTGAAATTCGCGAACCGGTTCGTTCACGATCTGAGAAATATGATTCTAGAATAGATAAAAGCTCTTAGCACGCCATTTGTTGATAAGTTTATAAAATATTTTTACTTTCGAAACTGGTAAAGAGATTCGATCACATTCCTTTTTCTAAAAGAATTATTTTTCAAGACTAAATATTTTTTTCAGTAATTCATTGCAGTTCTTCGCACTGCTGGAAATAGAACTCCTCTTTTCGACCATTCCCCATCCCATCGACTTCCTTAATCTCTTACCAGGTAGTCACTCCGTCTAGTGGGAGGCCGCCCTACACTTTGCTTACCAGTGTAGCGGCGCTGTCGTCGCCGCCACAAGCGAAAACACACCGAAGCCGTAAGCGTAAATCGCGCTATCAACATTCCGAATCATAAACAGTATATATAGAACATTTCCGAATTATCACATGGAGTGTGAGCCGCTCCCCGGGCAGAACACCTTGCCCGGCGGGGAGATCTCCCCTTTTCCTTCCACGGCCACAGTGGTGTCCCCGACGTGATCTGAACACGCAACCAACAATTTTCGGAAACTTCAAGCTTCATCATCGTCATTGAATACCCCACCCATTCGCTCCCGAGCAGATATCGTCTGCAGTCTTCATATCCTGCAAGCCAGCTAGCTTCACAAGGTTCATCGCAGTACTAGAATAATAATGCGTCCTGTTCCTTCAAGCTACTCTCTCTGTGCTATACAGTGTTCGGCACGGCTCTGAGCCTTACTGCTCGCCTCTGCTTCACGGCACTCTCGCAGATTACTTGCCTTCTTCTCGACTCACCGCAGACTACAAGGCAATCCACTGGCACTTGCACATTCGTCGGCAACAAGGCTGCACTAACGACCTCCGGTCTGAGCAGGGGGTGATGTAGCGGCGCTGTCGTCGCCGCCACAAGCGAAAACACACCGAAGCCGTAAGCGTAAATCGCGCTATCAACATTCCGAATCATAAACAGTATATATAGAACATTTCCGAATTATCACATGGAGTGTGAGCCGCTCCCCCGGGCAGAACACCTTGCCCGGAGGGAGATCTCCCCTTTTCCTTCCACGGCCACACCAGGATCATCATCATCATTACAGCCCTACACAAGTCCACTGCTGAACATAGGCTTCCCCCAAGGAATGCCACAAAGCACGAGTCATCTGCATCCATCGACTTCCTACGTGTCTTACCAGGTCGTGAGTCCATCTAGTGCGGGGTCGCTCTACACTTCGCCTACTGGTACGAGGCTGCCACTCAAGAACCTTCTTTCCTCATCGGTTGTCGGTTTTTACCGAATTATTTGAAATTAGTTAATAATACTAATAAATCGAGTGGCAGTCTCGTATCAGGAAATGACTTTAAATACAATACCACGTAATTTTTATTCAATGCTAAGTAATAGACATCTACATTTATCCTCGATAAAGAATCAAAACGCAGACGTGGTTTAAACTTGAAGACTAAGGTAGAATGCCTCGTTTTCAACAAAAAAAGGGTCTCCGGATCTCTATACTCACTATACGAAACACAGCAGTATTGACGCTGGTATTTGTGAGAACGTGTTCCTACCCCGGTTCAGCCGACCCATTCGTGCTGCAACATGCTCATAGCTGCAGTGTGGCTCTACCACGTACAAAAGTAACCCCGTAGATTGCCGCATAGTGGGGGTGGGGTTTTGGCAGGCCGGCTTGCAACCACTGTTTTTTTATTATAATGAGTTGTTACCAGGAAGATGCTACCGTCCATTTTCTTTTTCAGTTTCCCTCCGTCGCCTCTTACGACGTCTACGGGTTATGGTTTTTTATTATTAGCTATTAATTATTATTAGCTCTCAAAATACACTTAACTGATTTACGTGAAGTATTTTTTTCGGGAACATACATAATCGTCTCCTTTTCCTTCCCCAAATACATAAACACTCACGCCTGTCATCCAGAGGGGTAGGCAGAGACTACAGACTTCCATTTAGCACGATCCTGACATACCTTTCTCGCCTCTTCCACATCCATATACCTACGCATACATGCTCGTCGGTTAAGGGTACTCTTAATTTGGCCTTTTTTTCGGGAACGTGATAAATTTATACGTAACGTATTAATTACTACTTAACTTATCAGGCTACACAAGCAAAACTTTTAAGGCAATACTCAATACTTCATGTAATAGTAGAAATTTGTCACATTGAGGAAAAAATTTATTTTCGATAACACTGAATAGTACTATAGTACGTTTCTAGGGCAGGCGGAAAAATTACATTGACCTCAAGTATTATGTTAGCATCGAAACAAAACGACAGTTATTGTTCCATACATTTCTTTATAGACTAGTAGACTACGTATCGTTATGCGCTAAGCGTGTCTCATGGTACGGAGTAGGGTGAAGGAAGCGGTCATTCAGAGATAATAAACCTGTTTCGATGCAATTTGCGATAGGTCTCACGCCGTGCGTATTTAAGAAAGCGGATGGAGCAGAACTAATTGCGCCCTCCTTTCTGCCAAGGAGGGTCGCGTTCGTATACGGCTTAGAGATCTCTCGTCAGATCGGTAAGCCAATCCATAAAGGCGGTGTTCAGTGGGTAAAAGTCTCCACATAACCACGCAGCCGGCTGCGTGGTATGCTATGAGCATTCACCGCCTCCCTCCCCCGCTTTCCGGAGGGTTGCCCATATTTGCCAAAAAAAAAAGCAGAACTAATTCCTCATTCTGCTTTAGAATGCGCTTGCGTGCAGATAGTTTGAGATTTGAAATTTTCGGTTATAGTAGTTGTTTTCATTTTTATTGAGTTTGTTTTGTTAGTTGTATTATTACGTTTAATATTAAAATTTTTGTTATTGTTTTGTGACGTTTTGTTATATATATAAGAAAAGTTCATCTTTTTGATTAAAACTACTTTTACGGATTTTATCGCGTTTAATTTACTTTTAATTATTTTGAAACGTCCGGATAAAAATAAAAACAATTAAAAGTAAATTAAACGCGATAAAATCCGTAAAAGTAGTTTTAATCAATGTGTAGTGTTCGCATAAATATAAGAAATCATTAGTTCATCTTTTTACCTGACTGCCAAGAAGTGGTTATGTTTAAACAACTACCTACCTACCTACTTACTAAAGTACTTATCTACTATTAACGTAACAATGAAAATAGTAATAACTCGTGATTTATAAATAATAAACTTAAATTAATATTAATTTGCTTTTTAATCCATTTAGGTACAGGATAATTTTCTTTCTTTATTATATAATAGACATAGGGCCTGTAAAAAACTTCGCACTCGGAACCCTTATCTTTCACTCTGATGATGTATGTAATGATAAAAGGATAAAAAAATGAACCTAAACAAAAAAGATAGCCTACCCCGATGATATCGTCAAAGGTCAATGTACTTTTTTCCGCCTGCCCTAGAAACGTATTATAGTATTAGTAGAAATTTGTCACGTTAACAAAAAAAAAACTTTTTTCGCAAGCTATCGAACACACAGCACAGCAGTGGTTTGGAACCCTAATATCTAATGGTTACACCCTTACTTACGCATAGTGTCGATTGTACAGAAGAACAGTTAATACCACGCCTCATATACAAAAACATATTCTTAACGAACAATGCTCGTGTGTCAAATTTGACACTTCAATATGATCATGTCTATTAAAGTTATATCAACTTCACTGCATAATGCGTATCAGCCGGATATATTTAATATTGTCTGAATAATTTACAAGTAGAATGGTTTGTTTTATTAAACCGTTAGGTGCAAGAATATCGACTACCCCATATCTTCTTCGTACGTGTCGTAAGAGGCAAGCAGCGTGTATCAAATAAAAACTAGAAAAAAATGCGTTTTTTTAAAATAGGATAAGGGTAACAAGCGAGTATACTATCGAATCTGATTATATGATATCTATCCTCGATTATGAATGATAAGCAGATGCGTCGTCACCCCTGAGGACTAAGATGGAATGCCTCGTTTCCGGATTTTAAAATTTGATAAATTTGAAAGGGAAGTCGATGAAGCCGCGGAATAATACTTACAGTGCCCCCAACTTATCTGTTTAGGTTGACAAAATTGGAACTAAGGCCGCCATTTTATAAATAACATTTCGCTGTAAGCTATTATTTATTCTGTGCTGTGATTCTCCGCACTTCGCTTTGCTTGATTCAATTGTGAGAAGTATCTCCACTAATGACGAAGTATCTCCACTAATAACTCTGTCAACTGAACAGTAAAATTGGTGGCATTGTAGAATACCTTGTACAATTTTTTTTATTTCTTTTTAATTTGTGGCCAGTTAAAATTGGGTAAAAGATAGTATAAAATACAACTGAATGAAGAATAAAACTAAAAATATTTTGATGTTGTTTGTGATTATGACTTTATAATTTGTTTTATTAATGCTGTATACAATAAGAAACAAGCAAGGTTAATGCTTAGGTTATATATTATTATACAAGGTTAAAAAAAGATTGCGTAATAAAATACTAATAATACCAATTATACGATTATTAAGAACATTTTTATAGGATAGGGTGACAAACGAGCACACAGTCTACCTGATGGTAAGTAAACACATTTACATCTATCCTAAATTACGAATCAAAATGCAGATGCGTTGTCACCCGTGAGGATTAAGATGGAATGCCTCGTTTCCAGTAAAAAGGATCTCCAGGCTCTACATTCACCATATGAAAAACAGCAGCGTTAAGCTACTATTTCACACTGGTATTCCATGAGAGCGTGGTCCTTTCCCGGTCGAACCGACTCATTCGTGCTACAACTATACAACTAATATAACTACAGCATGGCTCTACCACGTATAAAATCTTATCACAGTTTTATTATGTTTTGAAAAATTAAGCGAGAACGGTCGCTAACAAACTTTTAATCGTTATACTTAGATCTTAAATGGTCATTAAAAATAACTGAAGAAACCGAAATAATATTATGATTTTCATCAATCAAAGAATCAATGATTCCTCTCTTAACATAGTTCGTCGATCTAAATTTTTTTCATTTAAGCAATATGGCGTCCGGTTGTCGCCATATTGATTTTTGACTACTGTCATGTTTTTAGTGACACCTTAGAGTAATTATATATTACTCTGGGTGTGACACTCACAATATTAAGACAAATCGATTGACGTAAGAATTCGGTCGGGTAAAAAGAAAGGGTCTTTCTGAAGTTCGTGTGTATTTTTTATAACACTGAAGTGACGAATATACTTAAAGTTTACCTGAAGGTATGTGGCTAGTGGCTTCTGCAGCCAACGTTCAGCTGCAGGCAACTTCAAACAAAGACGCCTACTGATTGTCACCTATGAGCGCTCGTAACCATACTGCCTCTCCGTACCCTTCCAACCGGGATATAGGTACTGCTATTTGGCGATAGCAATAGGTAAGATGATGATGCCTACCAAGACGGACTCCTAGCCATAGAAGGACTTCTTCCAACTAGTAAAGTGTATGTCGTTTAGATGCTCCAAAGGTAATAAATATGTGTTTGTTGCTATGATGATGATGATGATGATGATGCTAATTTTATCACAGTCCTAGGGTTGACTGGCAGAGAATGCTTTTAGCATTAAGTCCGCCTTTTGATTCTATGCTCTGTAAGTTTAGATAAAGTTTAAATCAATAAATAAGTGTCTAATGCACGTGAAAAATCCCCTAAATTTAGTACAAGCCTCCTCAAGATTAATAAAGTTAACTATGTACTACTTAACCTATATCTGAAATGTAAATTTAAATGAATTAAATTGAATATAAAAGTAGTAAAGTTAAAGCCTAAATAAGTCTGAATACAAGCTTCCTCGTCATTTCTGAGGTTATTGAGCAGTTAAACTACAATAACTCTTCAATCAGATTCTTAGATCGAAATTCAGCTAAACAAATTCTTTAACCAACTCGATGTACATTGTATTGAGATTCAAAATTTATCTGCGCGCGTTCTCAAATACACACATCTCCATTACAATGGTATTTGATAAGTCTTCCACCCAGGCCATCAAATGAAGATTAATATCAATGAACTTGTCGCCTACTATGGTATGGATCACATCGAGAGCGGTCTGCGATGCAAGAATCTAATTATTTTACGAGCACAATTGCCTTACGTATGTAAAGCTTTATGCAAAGCTTACTTTGTATAAGATGCAACGTTTGGAAATATCAATTTCAACAGTTACTATATCTCAATCTTTTGAACGTTGAATAGTCAATCCAAATGAAGGGGAATAAAGATTAAGTATCAATCTAGTTATTACTCAACATTAAAAGAAATATTAGAACTTTCACCGTACATTTAAAAAATTCTTTCCCATAGAAACGTCAGCCGGCAAGCATTACATAGAAGATGAGCAAATCTTCTATGGAATACTTGCCAGCTTGAAGCTTGCTTTGCTGTAACTTTTACAGTTGGGTTTGATCAATGCCAGTACCAGCGAAATTGTTACTATTATATATTGTTACTTTAACTTTTTCCGATTTACCACATGCTCGCCGGTGAGCAATAGTATTGTGAGGAAACCTTCATGTCTGAGATATTATAACATATGTGAAGACCGCCAGAATGCATTGGGACAGCGCGTTGAACCCTTTCTTGCCGTTAAAACAAACTCAGAAATGAGAGAAGTGCTGGGCTTATAAGTGAGACAAATATAGGCTGTAATTTTTCTTTACTTTTTACTTTAAATAACACAAGCAGTTATGTACTATAGCAATTCAAACTTTAACAGGCTATTGTAGCTGTTCTAAAGTATAAAAATTTTATATCTGTAAAAAAACATACTAAGTAGAAATGGGAATTCTTAGCAATAATATACATAATAAATATTATGTTTCGTTTTTGTCGACATTATTTTAATTATATACTCGACGAATGCAAACCGAACCATATTTGTAAAATCCAGAAGTTCATACCTCGATACTAAGGTACACAGGTTACAAAAGAGCGTTACTTACATTTTATAATTACTATGACAGATTTATAGAAAATTATTCTTAAAAAGTTTATAGATTTCCGTTATTATCTTGTAGGCAATTAAGATAGTAAAAAAATATCATTTTGTCAAGTCGTTCCCGCAATTTTTATATCACAGATTAACAGACGGCGACGATAAAAAAACAGAAGGAACTTTTCTTTGCGTAGTGTGGTATAAAAATAATAAGCCAGATTTAATATAAGCGGGAAGCGTAACCTTGAAAAGTCAAAAATAAAGTTCAATCTTTCCGTTTCGCGTTAAATGTGTGCAACATCAAAAAGTATACGAAAAGAAACAAAAGAATAAGAGATTAAGAAACGTTACTCAACTCTTTTTGATCTTTTATAATTCATCAATGAATTTTAACTTTTAAAATATATCCTCTGATGCGGTATTGTGCTTAGGGTTACCAGATGGTCGAGATCCGTCTCGGTTCTCTCAACATTTCAAATATTTTTTGTAATTATTCTAAGCCAGCGCTTAGCTACAATCCCACCTGATGGTAAGTGGTGATGTAGCCTAAGATGGTGAAGTGCACTGACAACAAAAACCTACCACTCTTGCCTTGAAGACACTCACACTGTAATCAGATGGAAAGACGGACGCTGGCAACTTATTCCACTCCTTTGCTGTACGCATGACGAACGACGTCGCAAATCGTTTGGTTCGAATGCGTGGTAAGTCAACAACGAAAGGGTGGAGACTGGCCAAACGTCTGGTTGTCCGACGGTGGAAGGGAGAGGGAGGAATTAAATTATGCAATTCCTGCGCACACTCTCCGAAATGCATCCTGTAGAAGACCGAAGGGCTTGCTACTTTGGCGTCTGTGTTCGAGGCTGGTAAGATTGGTTTTAACCAAATTCGGGTCACCAATAAGCTTCTTAGCACACCTTTCCATTGAGTTCAAAGCTGCTAGGTGGCATTTTGCAGCACCAGCCCATATATGGCAGCAATATTCCATGCACGATTTTCACATCCAAATCAGCTGACCTATAGAGCCAAACACGGCGGCAGGCTGCAGAATGCAACCACGATTTCAGCGTGAGTGGCATCACACTCCGGACAAGGCAATGGTGTGTGTGGAATGTGGACGGAAATCTGATATCCGTCTGCATGACAGGTCAGCAGAAGGTCCAACAGGAAAGGTGCATGGTCCTCGAAATCTGGAATCCGCGTAGGTAAAGTAAACAGTTGTGTCAGACCATATGCCAGGGCAAAATCATGAACAGATCTCCCGCATGATCGGTTGACCGTGAATCAAGCCATTCGGCGTGGTGGGCGTTAAAATCGCCGAGGACACGATCTCTGCAGAGGGGATCTGCTGTAGCAACGAATCCGTAGCCATTTGAACGTGGTCGAAGAGCCGGTCATTACCGCTATGGGACCTATAGAGACACCCGTAGACGCGCGGATGTTCGTCGCTGTCTACGCGTAGCCAAAGGATGGACAGGTCCGAACCTTCAAGACTGTCGAGGCGTCGAGAACAGATGTCCTGTCTGACGTATACGCAAACTCCAGCCCCGGACACAAAGGAGTGTTCCAGTTTGTACCCCTGGCAGGAGAAATACGAAGCATCAGCCGGAGAGGACACCTGTGTCTCGGTCAAAAAGAACAGAGACGGCCTCGCCGTCTCGAGATGGTAGTGGACGGCGTTTAGGTTTTTTCTGTCTCTCTGTGTATTCAAGATTCACGTAAAAACTACTGAACAGATTTTCATGAAATATAAAACCGGCACTGGCTAATCCGATCCAAAAAGGAGGTAAGCAATTTCATTTAAATGTTAATTATACATGTAATAAATCTGTAGAAAGGTCGTGTCTGTAATTCTAATATTTTCTGGAAAAAACAAGTCCAGAGGGCAAACAAAAGGTACTGAAGCCATATTAATGGTATTTAGAATTTTTGTCTTTCTGTCTCTCTCATTCATTCAAAACTACCAATTTCCTGAAATATTGTCGTAAGTAGGCCCCTATGACCTAAATTCAAGAATGAATGAATATTATAAATGTAGTTTCTTTTAATGTTTGTCCTTCAATCACGCTTGTGATTCTTGATTTTGTTCTCCACGTCTGGACGGATTTTAATGAAATTTGATACGGAAGTCTATGAAGCCGTGGAATAAGACTTACAGTGCCACCAACTTATCTGTTCAGGTTGACAAAATTGGAACTAAGGCCGCCATTTTATAAATAACATTTCGCTGTAAGCTATTATTTATTCTGTGCTGTGACTCTCCGCACTTCGCTTTGTTTGATTTAATTGTGAAATGTATCTCCACTAATTACGAAGTATCTCCACTAATGACTCTGTCAACTGAACAGTAAAGTTGGTAGCATTGTAGAATACCTTGTACAATTTTTTTTATTTCTTTTTAATTTGTGGCCAGTTAAAAATTGGGTAAAAGATAGTATAAAATACAACTGAATGAAGAATAAAACTAAAAAATATTTTGATGTTGTTTGTGATTATGACTTTATAATTTGTTTTATTAATGCTGTATACAATAAGAAACAAGCAAGCAACAAGATTGCGTAATAAAATACAAATAATACCAATTATACGATTAAATATAAGAACTTTTTTTACTATTTTTATACTATATTATTATTTTTTATACTATAATAATTCTTTAATCAGATTCTTTGATCGCAATTCAGCTAAACAAATTCTTTAACCAACTCAATGTACATTGTATTGAGATTCAAAATTTATCAGCGCGCGTTCTCAAATACACTCATCTCCATTACAATGTTATTTAATAAGTCTTCCACCCAGGCCATCAAATGAAGATTTATATCAATGAACTTGACGCCTACTATGGATCACCTCGAGGGCGGTCTGCGATGCAAGAATTTAATTATTTTACGAGCACAATTGCCTTACGCATGTACAACTTACTTTGTAAAAGATGCAACGTTTGGAAATATCAATTAACAGTTTTTAATTTTTATATCTCAATCTTTTGAACATTGAATATTCAAGTCAAATGTTATTACAGGGAATAAAAATTAAGCATGAATCTATTTATTATTCAAAATTATGTGAAATATTTGAACTGTCACCATACAATTAAAAAGCTTTGGTCCCATAAATACGTCAGCTGGCAAGCATAAGCGCACATTATAAAAGATGGGCAAATCTTTTATGTAACAGTTATTTTATTTATTTATTTATTATTAAAAATACAAAATTTGGTTTTTAAATATACATATTCCCGCAAAACTGCTTACACAGTTTGTCTGCAGGAACATTTGAGTCTCATTTGCATGATATATAATATTAATGTTAAGCACTGAGACTTGCCGATAAATATTTCTTTAATTTAATTTTCAATATGTTTTTACTGGTTCACGTCGAATGTCCTCAGGTAAACTATTGAAAAAGTACGGTCGTCGTTTCTTTAAAGTTCTATCCCCGAAGTATTTATTTACTTTTGGTACAACAAATTTGCCTGCAGACATCGAGTTGCTAGCTTAAAGCTTGCTACGCTGTAATTTTCACAGTAACCCGGGTTCGATCCCCGCCGTTACCAACGAAATTTTTAATTGAAACTTTAACTTTAACCGATTTACCATATGCTCACCCGTGAACAAAAGTATTGTGAGGAAACCTTCATGTCTCCTTCCTTGAAGACTCCCAGAACGCATTGAGTCAGCGCGGTGGACCCTTTCTTGCCCTCAAAACCTACTCAGAAATGAGAGAAGTCCTGTGCTTAGGAGTGAGCCGTAATATATAGGCTGTAATTTTTCTTTACTTTTACTTGAAAGAACACAAGTAGATAAGTACTATAGCAATTTAAACTTTTTTCGTTTGATTTCAAAATTATTTTATATGGAGAACTCTTAACAGGCTATTTGTAGCTGTTGCATATTACACAAATTTTATATCAGTAAAAAAACAGACTAAAAGACATCAAGTAATGAAACGTAGAAACGAGAATTCTTAGCAAAAATATATATACTACATACGTTTAACTTTTTGTCGACATTATTTTAAATATAACTCGAATGCAAACCAAAACATATTTGTAAAATCCAGAAGTGCATGCCTCGATCTCTTAAGGGTACAAAAAAACTTGCATTTTATAATTACCATGAATTATTTATAGAAAACCATGCTCAAAAAGTTCAGCAACTTCAGTAATTATCTCGTAGGCATTTCAGATTGTAAAAAAATAAGTAATTTCAACAAGTTGTTCTCGCATTTTTTATCACAGACTAACAGACGGCGACGATTAAAAAAATGACTTTTTTATAACAATACGTACGACAAAACTCAACAAAAGCATCAGGTGTATTTATTAGTCTTTACTCTTACTGTTAAAGTGCTTATCTTCGCGCATTAGTGTGGTATAAAAATAATAGGCCAGATTTAATAGAAGCGGGAAGCGTAACCTTGAAAAGTCTAAAATAAAATCCAATCTTTCCGCTTCGCGTTAAATGTGTGCAACATCATAAAAGAAACAAAAATATAAGAGATTAATAAACGTTACTCAACACTTTTTGATCTGTTGTAATTTAATAATGAATTTTAACATTTGAAATACATCCTTTGGAGGTTGGGATTCGTCGGGGTTCTTCTAACATTTCAAATAATCTCCAGACTCCCGACAAAAATCAAAATCTCCGGACAAACAGCTTCTCTTCTAATCACAGCTGTGTTTGATTTAATAAAAGCTGAGTTAGTAATTAGACTGAACTTTGAATTGCATTGTTTGAATTTTAAATCTTTTCTGAATGCTATTAAAGACAAAGATTAACTAAAGGATCCAAGTATGTACCTAAACATTACGTGTACCTTAGTTCTGTGTCAGCAAGGTGAAGTCTTTATGTAGCCTATTAATTTCAAAAATAAACGTTTTAGTTTTTACATTTTTTATAAAAGCCAAAATCCCGATTTCTTTTGCCAGATATTTTGGTCTTTCGATCTGGCATTCCTAACTGTACTGTAGATATAATGTAGGTAATAATTAGGCCTATTTAGGGCAGGATCGTCGACAGATGTTATTAATAATATTATGTTTGAAGTACAGCAAAAAGGCGGAGTTAAATGGCAGTTTGCATTCAGGGTACTTCACTAATATTATCTATCCTGGTGACTTATTAGAAAATACTATGATTATATTTCATGAATAATATTACTTTTCTAAATCTTAAGCGGCAATACAATTAATACGACTATTTATAAAACACTTATTCAAGGTATATTTGGAGTTTTAATGTTAATATGTTTAATATTAGCAACAAAATGTCCAAGATCAATAATTGTAGTATATTAATTTGTTATACTCATGATGTATTCCAATTTTCCGCTCTATTACAAGTACCATTTATAAATATAAATAAATAGCTTTGATTATTTATAAGTTAATGTCGAATTTATAACAGTAAATTATTATTTTAACTTGCAAATAAATGGCAACATTATATATTTTTTTATTTAAAGATTTCAAATTCAATTTAAGAAGGAAATTTATTAAAGTAATAAGTTTCCGTAATAAATGAAAGGCTGTTTATATATTTTAGATTTTTATATTGTTTTATATTAATAATACATTTTTAGTTTGCACTCTGAAAAACAATATTTTGTATTTAGTGAAAAACACATTGTTGCTTAATTGATTGTTATAATTTAAAAATAAAAGAGATTTGTAAGCGACAAATAGGTAAACTTGATGCCGTTAATTGGACTTGTTGCAGTGCTTTTATTGATGCAAACGGCATGTGAAGTGCAGTTCATTTCTTTTGAGAACATAAATATATCTTTCTAATGTGTCGTTTACTAGCGAAACGTGTTACTAACAACAATTTAAATAAAAAAGGACGACGGTTCTATATTTACGGTTGGGCCTCAACTGTACTATGAGTCAGTTGTTCGGATTTAATTGAATCTGTTTTCACTTTATTTTTGGATGGGTTACTCAGATTTAAAATAAAATAAATACTTGACAACTGACTGAGTGTTGCTGAGTTTTGAACTTGAACACGTCTGTATGTTACCATTTTAAATAATATTTGGCAAAAAGATCAAAATACAAAACGCGTATAAATAAAATAATTTTTAATTCCTAATTTGCTTAAAAAAATTGTAGGGTGAGTTTTACATGAACAAATTGTATGTAGATAAATATATAGACCCGTAACAATTATTAGTAGGCTATACAAATGACTGTTCCGTGCTGGATTCTTTCCCGTGGTACACAGAGCTACCTTTAACCACTGCTTACCTAGCCGTCTAAAAGTAAAATAATTCTTTAAGGGTTAATGCAGGATAAAATCTTACCCAAATACGCGAGCGGGCAAGCATTACTTTAAGATTTATTGTTAGTTGCAATTTTAAGTGCTGATTTTCTACTTGCATCACCGTGAAGAAATCTTGCAAAACAACATGCTCGAGCAATGAAAATATTTTGAAGACATGTGAAGTCGAGCAACATGCACTGGTGCAACGTGGCGGACAAATCACTCCATAACTCTTAGAATGCACAGTTGTGAGACGTACATTGGCTTCAACGTACATCACCATTCAATGAAAATTGAGTAAGGCTATGGCATAGGCTGTGAGATGTTTTTCCGTTCGCTTGAATATAAAGTAGGACAATGCAAGGGAAAAGGGAAATATATTTTATACATGTGTATGTGTGTACATATAATATGTTTGTACAAAAAAAACAGTTTAAACTAGAGCGGACTCAGCTTTTGCATAAAAACATATCAGATTCTCTAGTAATGTCAGTTTAAGTTTCTAGTGCAAGCCTTAACTGATACTCCTCACTGTCCACTGGTATCTTATTGTATTCCCTTTCTATGGAAGCCGCTGGAAAGTAGTTGGTAATGAATGTTTCTACAGTCGAAATGAAAAAAATTTAATAAGCATTATTATCTTCAAAAAAATAAAAGCAAATAATGTTGCAATAAAATATACAAATAAAGACCCTTAACCGAAGAGATGCTAGTAAAAGAAGGTATTCAGGATCTATTCTCCTACCCCCAATGTTATTTATGCGTTGCTCAAGCTAAAATTTATAGGATGCATGCAGTTCGCCACAAAATTTGCTTTTGGAAGTTACATGGAAGTGTAATCAACCAACAAGCATATTGGCAGCGGTTTTTCCTGCTTCAACAGTCTGTCAAAATGAGAGATGGCCTTTAGATAAAACGTGTTACATGAGATATCGGATTTATAATCTTTGTATATTTTATTACTCTGTTCTTTATCGATCTCTTATTCTTCACCTTTGTGTATCTCGTTGGACTTGATAGGTTGCGTATAATCAATTGGTAATGTTAATATCTATTCAGTCACATATTGTTGGCGTATTTCTACGGGTTATCGGTCCACTCATTGAGTCAGCACCAAGACGATAATTATCATATTTAGCTTACTTACGTTTTAAAACAAATAGAATCTTACATAATGCATACGTATATAATAAAGAAGGCCGTCCAAATAGCATTGGATCATGTAGTGTAACAAGCATAACCGCGGTACTTGACCTCAGACGAAAATAATTACCGATTAGTTTTATGGAGGTAGCAGTGCTTGTGATAAGCCTAGACTGAAACAGAACACCTCGCATCTCTAACGAACTAGTGAGATGAAAGAACTATCATTGTGGATTAAGAATTATAAAATGTGTATCTACACAGCGAAATAGACAAGATTAAAACAGATTTAAATAATTAGTGGAAAAGATTGTATACAAATCATTGAAATTTTGACTGTACAAATACGATTAAGGGGATATAGTAAGTCAGCTCAAATTCTAATTTCGTCCCCACTTGCCCGCGCGTCGTATGCTATGTACCGACATGTTTGTAATCACTAATACTGTAAGTAGATAGGTCGTTAGACACTTATTTCATTAGGTTTATCATATTTATGCCTGTTTCTTGACGCCAAGCCAGTCGCTTCTTATTTTTATTACGGTTATTTCCCATTTTAATTTTACGTCGTCCTATTGCGTAATGTGTATTCTGATCGTAAGCGACACAACCTTCCCCTTCAAAGGTCGAAGCGAAGTGACCGTGCGGCAGGAATCACGCTTCAAAAGGCCGATAGTTTAGGTAATTTCTTTTTACAGTGAAAATAATGGTATTTTAAAAAAGTAAATAACATAAGCACTGCTTTATAGTTAGTTCAGTTAGTGTGCAAAGTTTCACGATCTTATTTAAAGTATTTTATGAATAACAGCGGTTCATTGTTGATTTTGGAGGTAACTTTGGATTTTTTTCTATCGAGAAAATTTTACGAAATCGTGTTTTCGTCTGACATAATCCTTAATATTAATCCTCAACTTTACCATATATTTATTTCAAAATGAATGCTGCAATATTTTTGACATAAGGAAGGATCTTGCTAAGCCATTTGAGATTATATTTCCCCTTAACCCAATCCCTTCGTAACTATCCGTTTGGGCTCACTGAAAATCAGCGCTGTTGTTTCGGCGACAGCATAAGCTGAGTAACGTATGTTTGCTTAACGTACCACAACACACGATCAACGTATTATAAGAGTAATTTTTTATACTTTTTTATTATTTTTAGTGATGCAACGAATACTATTTTTACGAATACGAATACGAATATCAAACCTATTATTCGGCAAATACGAATACGAATATCACAACTACTATTCGGTGAATATGAATACGAATACGAATATCTCGCCATGGTAATAAATATCTAATTCATTTGATGATTTTTATTGTTCTAATAATTAGAATTTACAATGGGCAAGTTTTTATTTAAAAAAACATAAAATTTGTGCATTTTCTGGTTTTAGGCGATTTCTTTTTTCAGTCTGGATATTTCCAGCCGTTAAAAAAAGCCTTTCCGAGGAGACTGACCCGAAAATATTTTTGGGCGAGCTTCAACTTCTATCTTTCACTTCGCAGCAACCTCACAAAACAATTTCATTAAACAAAACTCTCTTGCTGGACCTGTGCTTTCGTTCGACTGTCAAATGAATATACTTAATGAATCAATCCAAGGTTCGCAGTGATAGGGAAACTCTCGGAGCTCCGTCGTTGCAGCTCTAGATTAGATTTACATAAAAAAATTTAGTTATTAAATATTCGTGATTAGTATTCGCCGAATACGAATATTCGGTAAATGTCTACTATTACGAATTATTATTATATTAAAATTACGAATATTCGTATTCGTAATTTTTCGTTTCGTTGCATCACTAATTATTTTGTTTTACTTGTATTGACATGTGTACAAATATTTAAATTTAAGTGCCTAATTTATATGTGTGCAATAAATGTTTTTCTTTCAATATTATCTACCTATAACCCTAGGTAAACGACGGGAAAGAGAAATCCCTACACCACACGACGCGCTGCAAACATGACGATGAAGAAATAGACATAAAATGAATACGTAAGCAAAGTGCAATTATTATTAGATATTCTCGCACAGTCTAGCGTCTAAATCCTTAGCAATTATACTATTATCCCCATAATTATACATTGCGGAGTATTTACCACAAGGTGCGCTTATGAGACGAGAGAACGTGAGGTCCAGAAAGTCTTACACTTTACATACACTTCTAAAATAAAATTTACATTCGAAAGTTTGAAATGATACTTTTAGTACTATATTATTGAATGTCCCTTTCCAAAATACATTATTTATAAAAAGAATACGCTCATCATTATTCCAACAGAAGTTGACCTAATGACGCGTATTTTTTTACTAAAAGATAATCAGGTTAGTGTCGTTAATCGTAAAAAAATATTGGGGGCGAGGAATATTAAAGAATCATAACGTAGAAGTATCTTTATACCTTAGATTATTGATATCGCGCGAAGACCTATCAATAATTTAAGTTTTATACACATTTAAAGCGACTATATGATATATTATCATTTTTATAATCTTGGGTCGTGTATTTATTTGACGCACGTACTGGTACAAAATTTAAACAGCCTCTTAAAAATAAATATGCTTTTATAATAATGTCCTCCAGACCGAATTTCGGCCACGGTAGCCTGCCTCAACGGAGACTAGCCATCGGCGCAGGACAGGATCATAGTGCCCAAGTGTATGTGCAAGCACAGGTGCACTCTCTATTCCCTCACGCTCATAATACGATAGGACGGTGAACCGACACAACCGGAGAGGACCGACACAACCGGATCGGGCGCAGGACCAACGGCTTAACGTGCTTTCCGAGGCACGGGGTTGAGACATTGCCAACTTGCTGACTCCGGGCAGATACTGAGAATTTCTTGACAGAAAAACTCAATAATTGATTTTTATGGCCAGACCCGGGATTCGAACCCAAGACCTCATGATTAGCAGTCGTACTACTACAACCACTATGCAGTCGCTTTTATAATAAGATATTGTTAATCGATATTCAACAACTGACACATCTCTGCCAAGGCGTAGTGTATATATTCTTTGGCCAAGGTCTGGTGAGACATTGAGGGATCCCCTTTTACACCTAATATACTTTAATATACCATTACCATTCTAACCCTTATATCAATGGGATTAAGTGCGTAATTGCGTGCATATTTGAGGTTGACAGAAGTAGGTCGTGACGAATGCTTGTTCGTACTAATAGTCACACGCGACACATCTGTGCAAGCAACTCACCGTCGCGTCTACCGTTTAATGACTTCATAGTCTTACGCACCTGCGTTGGTCGCGAATGAAAAGAAAATACCTACCATTTTTGACGGTTCAATTTTATAAATAAACGAAATTTTACGAAGACTTGATGACTAGATATTTGTATAGTAGACCTTAGTATTTTATTTTATCATATTGGAAAACTTTCAACTAAAGCATCAAAGTATCTAATACATTAAAAAATGGAGCAAGAAGGCCAAAGTTGTCACAAAGAGAATAAAGACAGGAAACCTATAATAATTTTATGTAAAATAATAATAACAATAATAATAACCACAGGCAGATCCCCCCCCCCACCCAACGCTTTAACCTCGGCCATTTGGTCTCCAGAGCCGAGGGCTCCCATCTGGTTGGACTTTTAATGTATATTTATCATTTCCTTTTATATATTTATTCAGCCTAACCAGGTGAGTATACTCTATAAATACTCCAAAACCATACGTACGTACCTATATTATAAGGAAAAGAGTTAAAGAGAAAAGAGATAGCATCCTATTCTTTAATTTACGAGCACTGGTGCTAAATTCGTCTAAACGTTCTAAAAACATCTAATTTTTGTGCACTAGTATTAAAACTTTTGCCCTTATTAAAAATGAATTTTCTTGGTAGATAGTTTTATTTAAAGTATGGAGTGTTACCTCTACACTCTGTAATTTAAAGGGACGTGCAGAACTGTGCAGTCTTAAAAAAACCTATTTCCAAACTGCGTTAATTTCAGTGTAGAAATGTAAATAAATATCATGTTATTGTTTTTTTTTCTAATAGACTCAATTTTTACCTCTTAGCATCCATTTGCCGTTAGGTGTTTAGTGTGTGCTCGTTTATCACCCTATTACCTAATTTTTGTCTTAATTTAATTTCTTCTGAAATAATGTTTTATTTTTAAATGCATAGCTTTTAGATCATAACACGAAAGAAGTTAAGCACTAACCAAATGTAAAACGACGAAAAAAGCGTTCCCTGTTTAAAATATAAGTCGACATTACTTACGACTTTCCGTCTCGTTTTTTAAACGCTGCATAAGTTAAATACCGATTTTCTCGTCGCGTGTGTCGAGTGTTTCAGAATTGTTTACGTCCGTTAGTCATTCCGCAAATGCATGTGAAATTTACTCGAATTTTGTGTCATAAAATGCAAGAGCAAATTGTCATAAAATTAAGTACAAATGTTCTTTTAATGATAATTGAATATACATAAATTTTACAGATCTACGTGTGATTTGCGAATCGCAATATAATTAGCAACATCGCTTCAAATCTTTTTTCCGCATTCATTTGTCAAACGAATCAAAATTTCTGAAATTTAGCTTAGTTGCTGGTTAAAAGTTTTTTTTTCTGTGAGAAAGTTAGGGAGACAAAAGACCACAACTGATGATTAGCGGTTGCACTGGATGACATCCTACATCTATCTTAGATTAATATTTTGCGCATATATGCGTTCTCACATCGGGGGATTAAGATGGAATCTCTCGTTAACAATAAAAGCAGTTCTCAGTTTTCGTCACTCGTTATATCAAACATAGCAACATTATGGTGTTATTTAGCGCGAGCGTGGTCAGTAATGCTATAATACAGCTGTAGGAATGGGTTGGTTGACCTGAATTGGTTAGAAACCTATAAAGTTCTACTAATGGTAACCTATTATTCTCATAACAACTATAATCGCAGATTCGGGCATACTTTAAGCTCCTATAAAACTTTGACGCTTTTCAAATATTTTCGTCCAAAGTTTCTGAGAAATTCTACATCAAAATCATTACAACAAAGGAAGTTTGTTTTACTTATGTTTTACCAAAGTGATCAAAATACTTTGTACTCGCTATCCGTTAATGCAAGACCCGTATTTTATTTTTCATCTACTTCGTACTCGACGACTGTAGTCATTATTATTTCTACACTACTCACACCTGACCTTGGGCTATGCAATTGGAATATATTGTGTTGAAGCACACACTTATACTAGCTGCTATATAAATGTTTCACGTTCCTGTACAAGTCTAGACAATCGACGCCGCATTACGTCCCATCAGATGTGTTTATGCGCTTCAAGCACTTTTAGCTATGGGAATGACAGATAAAGGAAGGCTTGTAAAAAAGTAACTGATAAGATAATGGAAACATATTTTGGGAGCATGTTGATTTTTGACCGACATAGCCCAACGCATTAGTAAGCTGAAATGGTAATGGGCCGGCCATATAGCTCGAAGAACCGACAACCGATGGGGGAAATATTCTCGAGTGGCAGCCCCGTACCGGTAGGCGTACTGTAGGGCAAGCCTCCACTAGATGAAGTGAAGATCTGGTAAGACATGCAGGAAGTCGATGGATGCAGGTGGCTCAGGAACGTGCTTTGTGGCATTACTTGGGATGGATGATGATGATGTTGCCTTTATATGTGCGTATCAAGAGTTTATGTCCGATATTATTTGATATCCGCCGTCCAGCACTGATAAACCATCTGAGGAGAGTTGCTGAAGCTCATAAAAACACTGTCTGATAATTTTTATGACATTATTCCTTCCTCTTCAATTCATCATCGCACTACCAGATGCTTGACGGGTCTCCACATTCGAACGTTGTTCGCTTCGTTGTTCATAATGCGTACAGCGAAATGATATTGATATCAATTAATCATAAATGTACGAAATTCCCACTTCTTGTTTAATTTGTTTTTGTATGTGTACTTATAAAATATTTGCACACCATATAAAGTACTAGAATGTAAATGGACCATTATACATAATTTAAGATCATACTTTATTGTACACATACATTCTGGCAAATAAATGATATTAATTTGAATTTGAAGGAATCGAATAATTTTCATTTATGTGTTTTTTCAGCAGATCAAAATGTGGCCAAGGCAAGAGTAAATAGTCATTTTTAAGCTAAGTCAGGGCGTTTTACCATCGCCGGCTGCATCACCACTTTACATGAGGTGGTTTAACAAAGAAGTGGTTAGTGGTGAAGTGGAAGGTTAACAAAAAAAATTGGAACAGTTACATATAATGTTGATGAAACATGCAACCACTAGAGCAACCCGAATATTTGGCAGTCCAACATCCAACAAGTGGTCATTGATGGTAAGATAAATTTCTTACGATGTTTGGGACAAAGTATATAAATATTACTGCATCGAATCGAATCGATACGAATAATCACTTTGAATTATTTCTTGGTATAATAAATAGGACAGCGAAATTCCTGAAATAAAACAAACTAGCCAGTTTTAAGTTCCTTCTATACAAATACTAGAAAATTCTTAAAATAATACTTTTTTGTGTATTTGTAAATGTTGTGATGCTAGATAATAGTGGTCAAATGGACAGTTTTAAATGTTTCCATAGACAAAAATGAAATGAGTGACAGATATTTATAATAACCTTAATAACATCCAAAAAGTGTAAAAAAAAAAGGAGAAAGGAAAAAGTTTTTATTATTGTATTTTTAACAAATACTAAACAAGGTACTCCATCTTAGTCCTCACGTTTGACAAGGCATCTGCATTTTGATTCGTTAACGAGGGTAGATCTACATCTACCCTCGATAACGAATCAACATGTCTATGGGCCACAGCAACCACTTTTTTTATAGGATAGGGTGACAAAAGAGCACACAGTCCACCTGATGGTAAGTGGTTGCTGCGGCCCAAAGACATCTACATCTATCCTCGATTACAAATCAAAATGCAGATGCGTTGTCACCCGTGAGGACTAAGATGGAATGCCTCGTTTCCAGTAAAAAGGGTCTCCGGTTCTCTACACTCACCATACGAAGTACAGCAGCACTAAGCTACTATTTCACGCTGGTATTCTGTGAGAGCGTGGTCCTTCCCCGGTCGAGCCGACCCATTCGTGCTACAACTATACTACTAATATAACTGCAGCATGGCTCTACCACATAAAAACGCTCACTTACAATTAGGTGGACTATGTGTTCGTTTGCCACTCTTATACTGTATAAAAAAATAACTATATTGATATTGATGTAGAAGACAATGCAATAAAAGTTACAATTCAGTGATAAATTCAAAGCAACCAAGAAGAATAAATAAACGTTGAGGCGTCGTTTATGAACGTGCACGTTAAACTGTCACATTTTGACGAGAGTTATTGAGAGCAATTAAACGGTGATGCCCGCCATGACATCATCGGCCCTATTGCTTGGCACAATAATCCTACTACAATGTACCTCCTTGCCTCATTTTATTATATTATGCTTTGACTTTTAATCTTTTTCCATATTTTTTTATAGAATAAGGGTGACAAACGAGCACACAGTCCACCTGATGGTAAGTGAATGCTGTGGCCCATAGACATCTACATTTATCCTCGATTAAGAGTCAAAACGCAGGTGCGTTGCCACCCCTGAGGACTAAGACGGAATGTCTCGTAACCAGTAAAAAAGGGTCTCCGGATCTCTACACTCACCATACGAAACACAGCAGTATTAAGCTGCTATTTTACGCTGGTATTCTGTGAGAGCGTAGTCCTTCCCCGGTCGTGCCGACCCATTCGTGCTACAACTATAATACAGCTAGGCATTCCATCTTAGTCCTCAGAGGTAACGACGCATCTTCGTTTTGGTTCTTAATCGAGGATAAATGTAGACGTCTGTAGGCTACAGCATACACTTACCATCAGGTGGACCGTGTGCTCGTTTGTCACCCTTATTCTATAAAAAAAGTACATAGTCACAATCGTCTATATTATATTTCTATATTATATTTCTATATTATATTTCTATATTATATATTCTTCCATCTTCAGTTTTAGAGGAGGTAACGTTCGTTTCGTCAATTTTTGATAGATATTAGTAGTCCAAGCTGCAGTCGTTTCTCGGTCGTGTCTCGGTTGTTCGAGCACAACATCTTGGATCGTGACAGCAATAGATCTGATAAAAACCTATGATTCGGAAAATGTTTAGCTCATACGTCCTTGTAGAGCCGAGCTAATATGAATAGAGTGCAATGTGTGCAAGTCGACATTTGGAACGGAAATTAGTAAGTATATTCTTTTATCACCTTTAATGCTTTCAAGTCAGGAAAAAGGAAGAGGTAAACACTTTTTTTTTTCATTTTACTTAACAATTTAATTTTTTTTTGTATTTTAGTTAGTCTAAGAGCAAAAATCGCTGCAATCAGATTTTTTGATTAAAAACCATCTAGTCTTCTTTATATATAGAAATTACGTGTCACGTTGTTTGTCCGCGATAAACTACCAAACTACTGAAGTGATTTCAATATAATTTTGCACACTGTGTGCAGTTTGGTCCAACTTGAGAGATGGAATAGTTTTTTTTGCCCATGAATGCCCAAATTTTTTTTTGTGAATTTAAGGACTTTTAAAAGGAGATGACAAAGGTTGTCGAAAAGAGCAGAACAACGTCTGCCTGGCAAGCTAATTATTTATATTTTTTTAAATTATTAACGACATTTTAGTAAGCCAGGAAATAAATGAAACTTACTTTATGTATTCGTGTATTATAGAATAAACACAACAACAAAAAAAATAATAAATATTTAGATTTCTGTGGCGCAATCGTATTTTAGTTCTAAGCAGAGGATAGATGTAGATGTGTATGGACCACAAGCATCCACTTACTATTACGAGCACTGTACGCTCGTTTATTTGTTTTTAGAAAAAAGCCATAAATCACTGTCGTCAGTGAGCATTAAAAAGTCAAATTAAAAATTAAAATCAAATTAAAAAGTGTCAAAACTTGTTCCGGTTAAATCTGCTTTATTGGCTTGTAAGTACTTTGGAGCGACTTAAGATAATTAATTCAAATTTATATAATTTAAAGTTAACTTTATCATTTTCTTAATTAATTTATGGATGATTTGTGTGCATATTGACTTGTAATTTTAAAATATCTGTCGGTAAACAGTGCACTGCTAGACGTTGGCATCCCTCATAGTAGAGGACGGGTTGCCTTTCCCAACTCTCGGTAATCGCAATATGAAAGTGTACTGAAATATAATATATATATATATATATAGTCTAAGAAAGTTCATTGATGAATATAGGCCTCACCCATAGATTGCCTCATGCCTCATATTGCGATATTGTGTCATAGTTGCCACGTTTGGCAAGCGGATTGGAAACCGGAGGGTTTTAAAATTTCTAGTTGATATTTTGTTGTATTAAATTAATATCTACCTGCAGCCGCCACACATGTCCTGTTTCAGTTTTCTTCTCTTGCCCGTAATGACATCCACAGGATATAAATAGGGTAGTAAATAATATTCTCACACCGCCACTACACCGTTAATTTAATCTATAATATTTTGTATATTAATTTATTATTATATAAGTAAAAGCTATTCGTTAACCGTGTAGTGACCGTGGAAGGATACCCAGTCACCCATATCGTCCCGTGGGTGTCGTAAGAGGTGACGGAGTGGAACTTAACTAGGAGAGGGACAGCAGCTCCTTCCTGATAACAGCTGAATAAAAATAACCAACAATTACATAGACTTCAATACAATGGAATCAATGTATTCGAAGTCCATTAAATACGCATTACTAAAGACAATTTAAAAACTACTGGTCAGATCTCAATTGAATTTATATTGGACCATATGAGAAGCACCAGTATTCAGATAAAAAAATCATCAAAATCGGTTCACCCAGAGAAAATGAGTTATGAGTTCAAGCACATTAAAAAACGTAGAGTCGGATACAGTACTTCCTAGTTTTTGAAGTCGATAATAAAAACTACGCCAAGGAAAATCCCTACCAATGAACTATGGCAAAATAACACATATGAGGCAATCTATGGAGAATGCCTATTTTCAGTAGTGGACTTTTATAGGTTGTAATAGAGAGACTTGAATACCAGCGTAAAATGGCAGCTTAATGCTGCTGTGTTTCATATGGTGAGTGTAGAGATCCGGAGACCCTTTTTAATGGAAACACAGCATTCCATCTTAGTCCTCAAGAGTGGCAACGCACTTACATTTTAATTCTTAATCGAGGATAGATGTAGATACCTATGGGCCTCAGCACCCACTTATCATTAGGTGGACTGTGTGCTCGTTTGTCAATATTATTTATAAAAAAAGATAGACATTAATATCTTCATAAGAGATATCATATTAATATATGGTAGTCCGTTTTGGATGCAGTGTGTCTCGGTCACTGGCATAATGTCATTAGAGTAGCGACGCCCGCCAAAATGGCGGTAATTAATTACTTTATTTTAAACTCCACAACTCTATTAATGACATCATCGTGGTTTAAATAACGGAGGTTTATCGTGATAGCCATTCGTAATTTTAATGACTTTTGACGTAATATTATATTTGATTGTTCTGTGTGATCAACATTAATGGACGATATTATGTGGGCAGAAATTCCATTATTAAGAAATGTAATAGGATGTGTTAAAGTTTGCTGTGTTGTGGGTTTGTAAGACAATTTATCACCCCATTTTGTGTCGTTAGTGTCGGGCAAAGAAAAATTCTTATAAGTTCCGATAGATGGCAGTAAAACTAATTCAGACCGGCGCGGCGACTGGCAGAAGCGTCAAAGGCTAGACGTCAACCCTCTTATCCAGCTGTGGATCATATCCAGCTGTAGTCTTTTATGAACTGATGAAGAAGTGCTAAATTTAACCCAGACTGCCAAATAAATTAATTACGTATTACAATATAACAACTGTGACATTAGATCGAATGAGGCAGGCAGACAGGGATCCAGTCCCCAATAAAGGTTGTGGTCATGGAAAGTCTGCTATAAGTGCAAGTCGGACTACGCACTCGCCTAAGATCGATATAAGTATTGCGTTACTAATACTAGACTAGTACCATAACGATTTCTTGTATTTACGCGAACACTATTCATTGAATAAAACTATTTTTACGAATTTTAACAAATTTTCTAATATTAACAGTAGTTTTATTCAATAGACTAGTACTTACCCGCCGCACGAAACCGCATCACTCAATCAAAATGTCATACATCTAAATTTAAGGTAAGGTTAATAAGATGTAATATCTTAAGCAACCATCATATAACTTTATCCTATCGATTTTAATTAGAATTTTGGGATATGGGCATGCCTACCGTGCCCTCAACGGTAGATCCGCGATTGAGCAGCGAAATAGTTTCAAGTTCACATTTTCTATTTTCCACTTATAAGATTATTCTAGAAATGTATAAATACTATAAAAATACTAGTGATTAGCCCCTGCTTCGCACTGGTGATTTCTGAATCCCGACAACAGCGCCACCTACCTGGTCTAATTATAACTTAAAAAATAGTTATAATTTACTCATAAGTACCCCATAATACAATATAATACTCATATTCATTATATTATATCAAATTAAATATATTCGTCATCAGAGCATATTATTTGAATTATGAAAAGTAACTTTATACAAATATTTGTAGAAAGGTAGACTGCGTCTTTTGAATCTACAGCACGTGAGTAAACGTATCATCACCTTCTGGAGATATTGGAAGTTAAATATTGTTAGAAAGACAGATGCAAGCGAGATGCCCACTTGACTGCCCAGTATTGCCATGTTTAGTTTTAGAAAACGCAGTATTTCTAAATATATGTAATGCGACAGTTAGTTTTTTTTAAACTATTGAAATATTGCCTCTATTATGTCCATATTATATCCGTTTCTTTCTTTATGTTTGGTATTGAAGACGAGTCCTGTCTGTAAAACAAATGAAAGAAGTGTGTTCGTCATAATGGATATTATAAGAACTTCGTTAAGGGTCGCATTCTTAGCTAAAGCATTTGTTTACATTTGAATAAAATTCTTTCTTTAAGCAACTATATTTCTAACACTACAAAATAACAATTTAAAATAAATTATTTATTACCTTTAAACCCATAAGATTTTATTTAGCTTATTGTATTATATACAATACAAATAAACTCCTACTTTAAAAAAGGTTGTACTATCAATAACTAAATAACTCTTAGATCATAACTAAAAGGCTTAGTAGGCTTAGTATTCGTTTTTCTTCACATTTATTTAATAATATTTTTAACATAAACAAAAATATAATTTAGAGTATGTTTGTATGTTGTTGTTTTTTTCGTAGTTTGGTCATGTGGAAAGATTGAATGAGGAAAGAGTGACAAAGAAAATTTATGTTGCAGAAGTGAATGGCAGAGTCGGAAAGGGACGTCCTAGGCGAAAATTTATCGACCAAATGGGAGATTTATTGAAAACGGGCCAAATTAGGAGTAACCTTAACCGACGAGCATGTATGCGTAGGTGTATGGATGTGAAGGAGGCGAAAGAGGTGTGTCAAGATCGTGCCAAATGGAAGTCTGTAGTCTCTGCCTACCCCTCTGGGTGACAGGCGTGAGTGTTTATGTATGTATGTATTAATTTAGAGTATGATTGCTTTTGTATGCATTTGCATATAAAAAGCTATTTGAGTTTTTCTTGCTTTAATTTTACATTATTTTAATCCATTTTTAATCCGATTATAAGCTTAAAAAAAGAAAGTAGGTACGTTATTTTTAAATGCAATGTCAGTCCCAGATTTCTTTAACGTGGAACTGGCAACTCTACTTATCAGTTGTCATCGTATGATTCACTTTCGTCGCTTGAAAACAAACGAATGAACGAAAGTATGTTTGTTTCAACACATGCATGGGAATGTTTTGCTTTATAAATGAAGTGCTAATGATAAAACCTGAACGATTGTATCCTTCAAATAGCGCGGGCTGTAATACGTACCCATAGCACCGTTTTGTATTTTAATGTTTTTGTTTGCTTTATTACTGAGGTTATTTACAGTGTTTAGTCGATGATTCATTCTAGATCGTTGTTATGTTTTAAATTAAAATAAAGTATGAAATTAAAGTTAAATAAATATGGCGGTCAGTCTGAACGGATATTAACCATCTGTGTAGGACAAGATTATACTGTCCGAGCGTCTGCGCAAGCACAGCTGTACTTTATTCCTTCATTTTCAAAGTCTCGAGAAGACAAACCGACACGAGCGGTGCGAGATTAGACGCAGGATCAGCGACTTTACATGGTTTCCAAAGCATGGCGGTGAAATACCACCAACTTTCTAACTCCGGTCTGCTACTTTCTGCTACTGCTATTTCTTGACAAAAACTCAATAATTGATATTTTTGTCCGACCCATGATTCGAATCCGGAATCATGCTCTGCAGTTGCGTTTATGATTACGCTAACAAGACAGTTGACTGACATATAATATACAATAAATTAGATATAGAATTTCGTTGTTTTATAAATACGTTCTTCATTGTCGTTGTCATACTTCTGATTATATTTCTTAGTAATTATTTATCAAAAGGTCCACTTGATGCCGGTGTAGTAATTCAAGTATACCTTAATAATAAATGAGTCAACACCCTTAAGCTAACGTAAAATCATATTTTTGTTTCATATGGAAATAATATATTGTAAATAGATTGTATATTATATGTTGTTTTAAGACTTTGCGTTTACGTTGTTACTTTTGTAAACATAAATGTTTACCGTTCTTTTTATTTGTGATCGAAATAAACACTTTAAATAACAATTTTCACTTATGCAATATTTTGCTGTTGAACATTTAGATATTATATAATATAGCATATTATAAACCTTTAAAAGTCTACTGCAGGACATGAGCCGTCGGATCGTCCTCTGACCTCCTTCCGGACGGACGCTGCCGTTCTGGGTCTGAAATAGGACGGACGCCTACTTCAGACCCAGATTTTACTCTTGTACTTTAATTTGTAATCTTTATTAGAGGACAAGGCAATATCACGCGTATTCGACATACCCTCTTCTAGTTGAAGTCAAAGAGCTTGAGGTGACGCGTGATGTTAAAGAAACAAATATTTTGTTTTGTTTTACAGAATAACGGTCACAAACGAGCACACAGTCCACCAGATGGTAAGTGGATGCTGTGTGTGACCCATAGACATCTACATTTATCCTCGATTAAAAATCAAAACGCAGATGCGTTGCCAACCCTGAGGACTAAGATGCAATGTCCCGTTTCCAGTAAAAAAAAGAGTCTCCGGATCTCTACATTCACCATACGAAACACAGCAGTATTAATCTGCTATTTTATGCTGGTATTCTGTGAGAGCGTGGTCTTTTTCCCCTGTTTAGCCGACCCATTCCGGCTACAACCGTAATATAGCTGCAGCGTGGCTCTACCACGTATAAGAATACGTTACATTGTGTATTTAAATTGTTTTTATATTAATACATGTTGCAATTGATACTATAACAGAATTAACAGGAAACATATAATATCCTTTATTTTCATCCTATGTCATTTATTTAATCTTATCAAATCCCCTTAAGCATAAAGCGGGAGCTGGCAACACTAGCTTCTCCCGACTTAATCTTCACGTTTGGCAGACAGATTGACGATCTCGGAACCAGACGTCTCGCACCACAGACTCTGCTCCCCTTGCCGTTATACTGCCATCTATCGGAACATGGCAGTTTAATGACATCTTCGTTGCTAGTCATGAGGTCACGGGTCGGGCCAAACTCAGTTATTGGGTTTTTCTGTCAAAAAATTTTCAGTAGCAGCCCGGAGTCGGGAAGTTGGCGTTATTTCACTTCCGTGCCTCGGAAAGCACGTAAAGCTGTTTGTTCTGCGTCAGGTCTGCCGTCCTACCGGACTATGAGAGTGAAGAAATAGTGCACCTCTGCTTGCACATATACTCGGCCACTATAATTATGTGCTTAGAATCTGTGCGTTGACGGCTCATTTTCGTTGAGACTGGCCGTCGTGACTCGTGATCGAAATTCTGCTACTTCGGAACCATAAGATCTTTACGGCATATCCTTTAGTCGACTTTTCCTACTCTTACTACTAAATACAAGACAATTAATTTGGGACAATTGATACCTGTAAAAAAATATGTACGCGTGCATCCGCCCTTACACAGTGTTATTTATAGGTCAGTTTTGATTAACGACTCTGTTACAAAACGTAGCACGTGTTTCGGAACCGTATTATTGAAATATATGACGCCTTGAGTTGAATTTCTTTGGCGGGCACCATGTGTATCATGGCGCTAAAATAACATGGCAACAGATAATAATATAAACATTTATGAGCTATGCGGATTGTTCGTGCCCACGCGCGTCCACGGTGGTCTATTTATTTTAACCCATTTAAAAGTTTCAATGGTATGACCGACGTAAATTCGTCGATGCCCCTTCAAGTACCCATCCTATAAAGAAAATATGAACAAGTAACCTCAAAGTCGGTGTTCCTGTATTATTTTTAATAAAATTATTTCGTATGTGGTAAAGCTTACGTGGTAGAGCCATGATACAGTTACATTGTGGTAGTAGCACCACTATAATATAGCTGTAGCTGTGATTCGTATGGTGAGTGTAGAGAACCGGTGACCCTTTTTACTGGAATCGAGGCATGCCGTCTTAGTACTCAGGGGTGACAACGCATTTGCATTTTGATTCTTAGTTGAAGATAAATATGGATGTCTATGGGTCACAGTATCCACTTACCATCAGGTGGACTGTGTGCTTGTTTGTCACTAAATGCTACAAAAAAAGTGTCACACTTCAGCTATATTTTGGATATATCACAAATGGGTCGGTTCGACGAGGTAGCACCACGCACACACGGAATACCAGCGTAAAACAGAAGCTTAAGACTGCTGTGTTTGTATGGTAAGTGTAGAGAACCGGATACCGTTTTTTTCGGGAAACTAGGACTTCAATCTTGATCGAGCATTAATGTAGAGTAGCGAGATCTATAGGCCATAGTATCGACTTACCATCAGATGGACTGTGTGTTCGTTTGTTGCCCTATTTCTGTAAATAATAATATAAGAGTTTAAAAAAACTTAAACAACACGCAATGATCATGAGTTATGATGATCCTGATAATTATTTTATTCCGGTGGTCCTGATCGGGATACTGCAATAAAGTTATCAAATTAATGTATTTTCTATAAACATCTACATTTATCCTCGATTAAGAATCAAAACGCAGATGCGTTGTCACCCCTTTGTACTAAGATGGAATGTCTCGTTTCCAGTAATAAAAGGGTCTCCGGATCTCTACACTTACCATACCAAACACAGCACTAAGCTGCTATTGTACGCTGGTATTTTGTGAGAGCGTGGTACTTCCCCGGTTGAGCTGATCCATTCGTGCTAACATTATGTGCCTAAGTTGATTCCTTTACTATTCTAAACCATCGCTTAACTACAATCCCACCTGATTGTAACGGTACGTTTACACCAAAACCGTTTTTATCGGCCGATGGCGGACAGAACTACCCGGACGAGTAACTCGGACGTATATGTTTACGTTGTAACAGCGTAACACTTGTGCCGACATTGTACGTTGCCGGTATTCTTTTCTATTTCTATATTTTCAATATCCATAGTCTTTTAGGTAGATAACAACACTGTCAGAAACAACATAATAAAGACAAAATGATTAAATTAAACTAAAGACAGGCCCGTTGGTCTAGTGGTTAGTGACCCTGACTGCTATGCCGGAGGTCGTGGGTTCGATTCCCACCCAGGATAAACGTTTGTGTGATGAGCACGATCATTTGTTCTGTGTCTGGGTGTAATTTATCTATAATATTTATGTATTCAGAAATATATAAGTATGTTTATCAGTTGTCTAGTACCCATAACACAAGCTCTGCTTAGCTTGGGACTAGATGGCGTTGTGTGATAGTTGTGGATTATTATTATTATTATTTGGAGTATCTATATAGTTTTCTCATCTGGTTGGGTTCTATAAATATATAATTATAAATGAAAATGAAAAGATAAATATACATAAATATCAATAACATAAAATAAATATAAAAGTACATAAATAAATAAAAGCCCAACCAGATGGAGGCCCTCGGCAGGGGAGACCAAACGGCCGAGGGTTAGGGGGAAAGGGAAAGAAACCGGCGGACGATGCGGGCGGTATCGAGGAGCACCGCTTTCTGCATTTGAACCTGGAGCGGTCCGCCACGTAGTCCCAGCCGCCTCAGATGACCCGAGAGGCTGACTGGGATTAGCCCGTTTGCAGAGACGACTACAGGAATAATTTCGGTCGGCAGACCACCCCACATGTCGGTCACCTCGTGAGCCAGGTCCAGATATTTTGTTTGCTTGTCTGTTTCGGCTTTCACGAGGTTCTCGTCATACGGAATGGTAATGTCGACCAAAAATATCCTTGACTGTGCCCGGTCCATCAGCACAATATCAGGCTTATTCGCAAGAATAGTCCTGTCTGTGATGATGGCCCGGTCCCAATAGAGCCTGGCGCGATCATTTTCGAGCACGGCTTCCGGCAAGTACTTGTAATACGGCAATTTCTGATCCACGAGACCGTATTTCAGAGCGAGCTCCTGGTGTAGAATTCTGGCTACTAGGTTGTGCCTGTGCAAGTACTCAGAGTTAGAAAGCGCCGAACAACCGGAGATAACATGCCTAAGTGACTCACCAGGATGGCGACAAGCTCGACAGATGTCGACGGTGCCATCCTTTAGGATGTATCTCCGATAGTTGTTGGTCTTAATAACCTGATCCTGTATTGCACAGACAAAACCCTCGGTTTCCCCGAAGAGATCACCAAAGCGTAGCCAGTGGAGGGAGGCTACTGTGTCTACGAAAGGCTCATGTAGAGCCTTGTAGAACCTCCCGTGGAGCTCCTTCTCCTTCCATACGGTCTCCCGGTCGGAAATGCTCTGCACTGCCGGGTCTTGCCATTGCTCGTTGGCTAAGGATAGAGGGGTAAGTCCTTTATCACAAGAAATGACGTCCTTATAGAATGGATCATCCGATCTCGCCAGGAAGTAATCACGGAGGCTGCACACTTCGCGATTATGCATGGTGAGCGCGCTCAAGAAGCCACGACCACCATGCTTCCGCGGCAAGTACAGCCTCATTACCGACGATCTCGGATGATGCATCCTATGGGACGTCATGGTAGTGCGGACTTTTCTATCCAGGGCGTTAAGTTCAGTCTGAGTCCACCTGAGTATGCCAAAGGTATACATGAGGACAGGCATAACCCAGCCGTTATATGCGTGTGCCTTATTTACACCGGACAAAAGGCTGTTAACCACTTTGGTCAAGCGTGCATAAAACACGTCGCAAACTGACTGTTTCATACCAGTCTCATCGATACCGATGTTTTGTGACATACCCAGGTATCGGTATGTTTCAGCCTCGGAAAGGGTCTTTAAGTTGACGGGCATAGCATAAGTCTACGCCCTCAGAGTTAGCAACCCTTCCCCTTTCAACATTGAGGACCGCACACTTATCCGTCCCAAGCTCCATTTCAATGGAATTGCTAAATTCACAAGTGATGTTTAGCAATTCCATAAGATGGGAGCGACTGGAGGCGATAACTTGAGGTCATTCATATAGAAAAGGTGGGTCACTTTTGTCCCTCCTTTCCGTAGCTGAAATCCTCTCCCGGAGCCCTCCAGTAAGGTACTGAGAGGGTTCAGAGAGAGGCAGAACCAGATTGGACTCAGACAATCGCCCTGGAAGATACCCCTTCTTATCCTTATGTGGTTCTCCGCAGTCATCATCCGCTCGCCCAGATGACAAAGGATCGTACTCCACTGCCCCATACACTGCTCGAGGAAGTCTCTAACTGTACAGTCTATCTTGTACAGCTCGAGGACTCTCTTTAGCCATGTATGGGGCACCGAGTCGAATGTCTTTCTGTAGTCTATCCAGGCGGCGGAGAAGTTCCGACGGTTGCGTTTCACCACTTTGCCAATGACCGCGTCAATGAGGAGTGGTTCCTTGGTTACACGACCACCGCCCCGACATCCATTTTGAGCGCGCGACATCACCTGATTTGAGTCCAGGTGACAAGTGATTCTCGCGCTCAAAATGGATGTTAGTGTCTTGTATATGGTCGGTAGACACGTGATGGGGCGGTATTTGCTCGGTTCTGTGGTACCCTGGTCTTTAGGAACCAAATGAGTGATCCCAGTAGTGAAGAGGCTTGGGAGCGACTTCTGGTTGAGAGCCTCTTGAAACTGTCGGGCGAGCACAGAGTGACACACCATGAACCCCTTCAGCAAGTAGTGATGCAGCCCGTCAAGCCCCGGACTTTTCCAGTTCGGGGCCCTACGGACCGCCTCAGCTACGTCATCCGGCGTTATGATGACGGGGTCCATGGGCGTAATACCCGCACACTGACTCGCCACAACTTCCGTCCAAGGGCCCTCGCTGTGGTTTACGGGCTCTGACCACAGGCCGCGCCAGAATGCTACAGTGTCGGCCTGATTCGGTGCTGGACCCGTTCCACTTACCATTGGTCGCTCCAATGATTCATAGAGCCTCTTCTGATCACTCTGAAAGAGACGATTCTGGTTGAACCGTGTCGACCTCTCGGTATATCGCCGAATCCGCTTTCCCCAAGCAGCGATTCTCTGCTTCAGATCATCTATGCGCTCCGTCAGTTTTTGCGTTATATCCGGCTGGGACAAACTGACATTTGTCCCAGCAAACGCCATCCTGACGGTGCGCACAATTCTTGGCCTGTTGTTGCCTGATCTGAAGCACATCAGTCTGCCGATGAGAGCTCTAGCCTTTGCGATACGTTCCTCAATACTTCTTCTCCATGCTGGGGTAGCGCTACTATGGCCAGTAGCGCGTCCAGCCGTGGAAACCTTGGCGCCTATGATACGGCAGGTTGCCAGCGCGGCGCCAAAAAGAATTGAGTCCGTCTCGCAAAGGTCCCGGCTGGCTTCCAAATAGGTCACCAGCATTGGGTTCAGAGCCCTCACGACAGCCCGATTCCGCTTGCTTAGGGCTATGCGGGGAAGTCGCGGTCGATTTTCGAGAGGCATACTGCGCGTTTCCACAATCGCCTCTTCCAATGTACTCCTCATATGCTCTAATTCCAGTTCCTGGGCGACTGTTCCATCATCGTTTGAATCAACCACAACTGGGGTATTCACGGCGGCATCCACGTTTGCGGGTTGCTCTACCATTTGTGGCGCCGCATCCTCAGCCGTAGCATTCTCATCCGACGAGGGAACAGCCTCACGTCGTAGGCGTTCGAGTTCGGCGACATCAAATATATTTGAGCGCAAGATATACCGAACTCGGTCTGCCAGGTTTTGCTCTGTGACGGTTAAAGATGGCTCCAGCTCAGCAAAAAGACGATGCATCGTAGCCCGATACGCCAAACATCCAGTTTCTTCCCCTTTTGCCCTAAAGTACGCCCGCAATGCGTTTGCATTCATTGCTTGTGACCAACGCATGCGACGTGCTCCACCAGCGGCGGGTGCCGCTTGCTGAGTCCGAGAAGACCCAGCCGACACCAAGCCTTCTGGTGGGGATGATGGATGCGGAGGGCTGCTAGGTGACCGTGCAGCTCCTCGCGCTCGGCTGGCGACCCGCATGCTGCCGCGTCCAGCGCCAGCTCCAGACGCGCCCCGGCGACCCCCAGGCAGCGGCCCTTTGCGCACTATCTTCTTATCCATCATCCATTATTTGGGCGTCCATTAACGGGAGACGCCCAGGCCCAGCACCGTTTCGTGTGTAGCCATAAGCACAAACGGGCCTCTGCAGCCCTAAATTCTGCCGAGGCACGGCGCTCACACCTCTCGCAAGGCGCTGACTGTCTGCGTTGACGTAGCAGTTTTGTCACTTAACTGTTACGTCAGCGGGCGATGGGGTCGTCAATTCCCTACGCCTATTTATTTATTTATTATTTATTTATTATTATTATTATTAAATTAAACTATAAATACACTCAATTTTTACGGTAGACACCGGCAGTCGGGCGAGAAATCCCAACAAGTTCGGACTCGACGGTTGATCGGCCGTTTTCGTGCGTTATCGGACGATGACGGTGGTGTTTGTTGTGTACGAGCTCTGTTTGCTTTACAAGAGTTTGATTCGATCGTCCGAGTTCGGCCGTCATCGCCCGAGCAAACTTCGGCCGATGACGGATTAGGTGTATGCGAAGCGTAAATTGTGATGCAGCCTAAGATGGTGGTGGCCTTAGCCAGATAGATAGATACACGAGAAGCTAATAAAAGTGTGTAAGAAAAATATTATCGTAATCGAAAAAACATAAATCTGTTGCGCGTGATTCTCTCCGTTAAACGATTCCGATCAAAGTTACACAATCGCACTGTTTATTACTTCTTGTAAGCGTGAAATGAGATCGTTTTGCGTTACATTACGTGTTCATGTCGTTATCTCCATCTATTTCTATTTAGATCTGACTTATTTAAATGTAATGTATGATTTACATGAGCGGGATACACGAATGTGATGGGCAACGTTAGTTGTGGTTTGCCAGATGTCCCGTGTTTACTCAATTCGTGTGGAATTTCTGTGTCTTGTTCAAATTAATTATGTAGAACAATTACGAAACGGTTTTAAGAAAAATAATAATTTATATAGTAATTGATTTTGCTTTTAAATTGCTAAAAACACAAAGTTATTTCTTGACTAACACTATATACTATATGGATTTTATCGATATTACGTTGTTATACGTTTAATTACTTTATTATAATTTATTTTTAATACCCGATGTTTCGGTTGCTTTACAACACCCATGGTCACGGGGGACTGAGATGTTTGACCTTCTAATGTCATATTTAGCCCGGCTACCTTTTGTTTTTGAGTATTAATTTTTTTATTTTAATTATATAACTTTACATTTAGTAATTTTTAACATTATAAGCTATTTCTTGATTTGTGTCGAAATTTTTAAATACTTATTCATATTCATGTCCATTGGTTCCAGCAGGTAAAGAATACATCAAGTTGATCACTTATTTTTGGCTGAACGTGTGGCGAAGCTCGCAGTGTTTCAAAGAGCAATAAAGAGGGAAACGATCTGACTTTTTTGTTTAAATTAGAATATTATTAACGGAACTAATTGTAATCGATAGAGCTCAACGAAAATGTAAGCTATGTATAATAAACGACTCGGCTCAACGAACCCAAAACCGGTAGGGATAAATGTATGAATAATAGCCTCGTAACTGTAAGTGCAGTGCAGACTCCATGCCAGATGGAGTGACATGACATATGTTGATGGATGCAGGTGAATAAGGACCGTGCCTCGTAGAAGCTTTTTAAAAATGTAAATTAGTATTTGTTATAGACTACAATGTCAAGTGATGTTTTGTAATAGTAAGGTTTTCTAAACAAATTTTCGTGAAGGCGAACAGTCTCAACGTAGCCATCTGCACAGGACAGTATTATAGTGCCGAAATGTGCCCGCAGGCACAGGCCCGTTCCCGCACTCGAATTTGATGAATTCGAGTTTGACACGACCGCAAAGAGATCAGGCGCAGGACCTGCGGCTTTACGTGTTTCCCGAGACACGAAGGTGGAACATCGTTAACGCTCTGACTCCGGGCTGCTATTGAGAATTTACTGTCAGAAAAACCCAATACAAAGTTGATTTTGGTCCGACACAAGTATTAAACTCAGGAGCTATATGCTATATATATATATAGTATAGTACTCGTACTAGTCATGAGGTCCGAGTACCGAGTCCGAGGTACGAGTTTTACGTGGTAGTAGTCCATGCTGCAGTTATATTAGTAGTATAGTTGTAACACGAATGGGTCGGCTCGACCGGGGAAGGACCACACTCTCACAGATACCAGCGTGAAATAGTAGCATAATGCTGCTGTGTTTCGTATGGTGAGTGTAGAGAACCGGAGACCCTTTTTACTGGAAACGAGGCATTCCATCTTAGTCCTCATGGGTGAAAACGCATCAGCATTCTGATTTGTAATCGAGAATAGATGTAGATGTCTATGGGCCGCAGCAACGACTTACGATCAGTGGACTGTGTGCTCGTTTGTCACCCTATCCTATATTAAAAAAAAATATAGTAATCGCGATTATGATCACTAGACCAACGAGGCAGATGTTTTGTATATATTTTACGACAGTATACTATTATTTACATCGGAAACTTAATGTAATACACTTTTATCTTGTGGTAGAGCTGCGCTGCAGCTATGTTATGGTTGCAGCACGAATGGGTCGGCTCGACCGGGGAAGGACCACGCTCTCACAGAATACCAGCGTAAAATAGCAGCTTAATACTGCTGTGCTTAGTATGGTGAGTGTAGAGATCCGGAGACCTTTTTTTACTGGAAACTAGGCATTCCATCTTTGTCCTTAGGTGTGACAACGCATCTGTGCTTTGATTCTTAATCCACGATATATGTAGATGTCTATAGGCCACAGCATTCACTTACCATCAGGTGGACTGTGTACTCATTTGTAACCATTATTCTATTAAAAAAATCTTTCAAAAGAAGTTCCTAATTTTTCCCAATTTCTCTTTTTTCGTAGAAAATTTATAGATATTATTTAATGTTGTCAATGATGCCCATTCTGTACGTTATATACATGTTATAACCGAGTTAAGTTATGCAAATAACGTTGCTGAATAACGGTGTCCAGACAGCTGTACTGTTAAATTGGCGCCGAGGATATTGTGCTAGAACTGGTTCCTTATTAGTTCTCGTCTATGCCCACACGTGAATCATTTGTTATTGTTGCGTAAACTAATACTTGCTATTAAATTGCAAAAGCTCAATAGCTGAATAATATCATGTTACAAATTCCTTTTTCAAATGACGTTAGCAGATTCTTTAAAAAATAATGTTGCAGCTATTGAGATATATTCTATACTAGGGCAAGACTAGGGATCCAAAGGTAAAACCTTTTGCTAGCATCATCAACGGAGCGAAGTAAAAGTCTAAAGTTATAACTATCTATTTCAACAAAAGATACAATCACATTACAATTGTTTTAAATTAATTCTTTTCTCAATAATTATTACAAAAGCCCGCGCTTTCGCTTTAAATGTATTCTCCCATAGACAATTTAGTTTTTGGTTATTTTTTAATATCTTTTAGACAAATTTAGATTTTTATTGTTTACAAACCTTGTCTGCGTTGAGCTACAAATATTGCCGAAAAAATTATGTAAATTGTCCTACGGGTTACGGAGGAGATGGATTTCAAAGAATCGTTTTCTTGCGCCGTGGGAGCTCCAAACATTCGCAATAGTTCTGATTTGGTAAGGAGATTATAATTTAGGAGTTATATTGTTATTTCGTCCGTTGGATGTCGTGAAAGGCTACAATGAGACGACGATATGCTAAAAAGATCTTATGTTCTTTAATAAACGTCCGTTTAATAATATAATCTAAAACGATTTTTCGGTCATGACGGCCAGTTTCAGATTCCAGAGTGTCCGAGTGTATCGTCAGACACATGTGCTCTTTTGATCTCTGGGCCCACAATCCAACACGATCGGAGAGAGATCAAGAGCAGATACAACGACGTCTCATGCTTTTCGAGCCACGGGGTGAAATACCGCCAACTCCGGGTTGCTACTAAGAACTTCTCGGTAGAAAAACTCAACAACTGATTTTTGAAGAAGGAGGTAGAACTATTGGTGAATTTGAAATAATCATCTATATTCTATAGTATAGATGATTATGTATACTTGTAATTTAAACCCGACCATAATACAATACCTTAACAAATTAGGTCACAATTTTTCTCGTTTGTAAATATGCGTTTATATAGAGATTACGCAAGAAATCGTTATTATTTAAAAGCTTTAAATATTCTATTCAATTTTTTTAATTTTAAGAAACAACTTAGAGTAAAATTATTTCCAAGTTATTTCAAAAGCAAAGCCCATTAAAATTTTAACTATACATACTTAATCAGGTTAAGCTTGCCATTATCTTCGAAGCTATTAAGTAATGCGATGAGCTCGCTATCTTAAACCATAAACTATTCGAATGTCGAATATTTTGCATGCTTTTGAATATTATTATCAGTAATCTATGGATCATGTAGGTTTTATATTAGATTTGTTTACGTAATTTGTTTTTGACTTTATACTTATATAATATGCATTATAGTATTCTATGATTTATACTATTTTTAATAAATATCAGCCTAGGTTCATAATTTAATTCCAAACAATATTTTATTTTCATATATCACCACGTAGTTTAATCCCCTACCTCATATCATCCCGTAGGTGTCGATATAGGCGACAGGTGGAAACGGAATTAGTAGATGGGCATCTTCCTAATGACAACTAAAACAAAAAAAGCTGCGCTGCGGTTGTCAACCCGCCTGTCAAGCATGGAAACAGGCAAATATATATTTATCGCTAGTTAAATTATGAAATGACGGCGTATCGCGAAATGTCTAGGCAGATTACAATCTACCCAATTTTAAGATTCGAGTATGACTTATAAATATATATGCGAGAGCATAATATTGTCTTTATGATATTAAAACGACAGTAGCCTAACAGGTCATTATTACTTGACCCAGCTTAGGCACCCACATCTACCAGAAAAAGACGCTAGTAGTTAATTAAGTATTATAAATGATTAAATTGGCATTATGAGAAATCTTTTGTTATTTTTAATTAAAAAAAGAGAAAAAATGATCAATGTGTAGGTTATACCAATACATAACGGCAAGTCACTTTCGAGTTCAATTAAATTTACGATTCACCATAAATTTAAATCAAGCACGCATTAATATTCTTTGTATAAACTAATGTAACAAACTAACTTACAGGCCACCTCATGGCAAGTGGCTATTCCAGCACATGGACATCTACAGCATCTGCAGCCACCTTTAAATAAAGAAGGCCACAGATACGTTGCCACCTCTGACAACTAATATAATAATAATGTCCTCCAGACCGTATTTCGGTCAAGACGGCCTGCCTCAGCGGAGACTAGCCATGGGCGCAGGACAGGATTATAGTGCCCAAGTGTATACGCAAGCGCAGATGCACTCTCTATTCCCTCATAATCAGATGGGACGGTAAACCGACACAACTGGAGAGAGATCAGGCGCAGGACCAACGGCTTTACGTGCATTCCGAGGCATGGGGGTGATACACCGCCAACGCCCTGACTCCGGGCAGTTAAACAGAAAACTCAATAATTGATTTTTCGGCCCGACCTGGGATTTGAACCCAGGACCTCTCACTGACCAGACTGCCTCTTTGGTCTAGTGATTGTAGCAGTGTGACTACTAAAGTGTATACAACACTTTAGTAGTTACACTGCTACAACTAAAAATTTACAGATTGTGAGTCATCCCCTTACAGTCGTAAGTAAACTGGCTCTCCATACCCTGTCCTTCAGACCAATACACAGAAGGCAGGCACTTCCATTTGGCGGCAATAAATATAACTTCATATTTCTAAATATTATTAAAAAAATAGCTTTCTTATTTCTTATAAATCTGTATTTTAATGCAAATTCCTAACTATTAATTTTGTTTATTTATTTATTACTTGAGACATCTATCCTTACAGGTTGAACCCAATGCGATAGAGTCCTCTTTAGTATTAACTAAATCTTATACCAATAATATTAAAATAAATGTAGCTAAACAAAGTAAAAAGAAAAAAACATGTTAATAAAAAAATACAAACATTAAACAGTAAAAGAAATAAATAAAATCAGCCAAAAAAAATACAAAAGAAATGAACATCATTTTTTGAAAAAAAAAAAACTAACAAATATATAAATACAATGGCGCACCCATTCCCAAAAATTCATGATTGGTAAGTTTTTAATATGAATACTTTACAAACATATATATAAATTAGGTTAGGTTCTCCGATTAAAACTAACTTCGTGTCCTAGAAGAAAATAGCTACTTACGATTTGACAGCGCTTACCGCTGACGATCACCATTTTGCTTACAAGCGCTTGCTAGCGCTTTTTTCTGCCAAACGCACCCAATATTTAATATGACTTTTGCTAATCCACTATAGTGGCAACTAAGTACGTTAATTTTAAGATTTTACTTAATTTTGCTTTAAAAAGATCAAAGTTTATACCGTCTACAGTTTTAATTATTGTTTTAAACGATAACTACCCCCTCGTCTGCCGGCCGGCCATTTTGCAAATGTGTCGCGTCTGCTAGGGCGTTAGTAGGTAATTTTGCGATATCGGCGCGTGGCGATTAAATTAGTAATTTCTCTAAAATATTGTATGGAAGCTATTTATAAAACTTATGTCATATTAATTGTTATATTATTTGCTATTACTCTGTAGATATCTTAGTTGAATACAACTTAATAGATTTTATTAAGCCAATTTCAAAGTTGGAAAACCAAATTTTTAATAGTATTTTGTGCATAATTTGTGAAAATTAAACATAAAAATCATTCTTTTATAAAATAAATGTAATTTATTTTCATCAATATACACTAATTTATAATAAAAAAGCAAAAAAAAAACACACATTCCTATATATTTTTACCCGAAAAGTTTTTTACAATCTTAATACATGAACGGCAACCCAAGCGTCGCACAAAAAATAGCATATATTGTTAGTTTTATTTTGAAAAATGAGCAAGTCAAGTGGCGTACGATAATTTTAACATTAAGTATGGCTCAAGTCCTTAATTTAGACAAAGTTTCATTTCTAAAAAAGAATGTAATGTATTTTTAATCAACAATAGAGATAAATGTAAGGTAAGTAAGTATAACGACCGTTTATGTTCGAATTTTTTTTTATTAAAAGGATACATATCCCTAAATTATGAATTAAAAACTGTTGGTTATTAACCCTTCTATGTTTGAATAGCACTTAACTTCACTATTTGTTCGATTTAGGAATAAAAATAAGGACAAAAACCGGGACGGATGACCACATGAAAGTAACGTTCGCGTGCGACTGCTACATAGGCTGTTTATTCGAAATTTCTAAACATTGTAGTACTTTAGTAGCTTTGTATCGCATCCTCTTTCTTTGGTTTATAATTTTCTATAAGTAAAAGTGTGATAAAAATCATTGTCGCTGGTTATTTTACCCGCCAAATACGCAGTCGCGGATCGGCCAGAATCTGGTCGCTTGCCAGACGCGCGTAATTAACCATCGGCCAGAATCTGGCCGGTCGCCACACAAAGGGCTACTTACTTTGCAGGAGAACAAGGCGTTTTGCCATGTAGCCTTGTTGTCGCTGAAGAAGTAGCAGCTGTGTCCGAGACGGATGAACTGCGGCGGGCACACGTAGGACATCTTTGTCGAATTCCTGTGCCCTTCCACTCCTTTACCTGTAACATGTAATTCTGTAAATGAAAAGCTTTTTATTATAAAAATGAAGCGACCGAAGAATTTACAATCTATCTGATGATAAGTGGTCACTGCAGCCAATGGATACCAGCAGTCTACTTCAAATAAACAAGGCTACAGATGAGTTGTTAGTCCTGAGGACTAAGAATGTCTCATTACCAATAAAAAGAGTCTCTGGTTCAGCATTATACAGTGCAGCATTATACTGCTATTTTATTATAGGTACTTTGTGGTCGAACCGACCCATTCGTTCTACGATCGTAATAAAGCTGGCTCTATCGCGTCCTAGAATTATTTTCTTATTAAACTACTATTTTTTGTATTTTTTTTAATATTATAAGGATGACAAACGAGCACACAATCCGCCTAATGTTAAGTGGATGCTGTGGCCCATAGGCATTTACATTTATATTCAATTAAAAATCAAAATGCAGATGCGTTACTAGCCCTGAGGATAGAGATGTAATGCTTCGTTTCCAGTAAAAAGGGTCTCCGGTTCTCTAGACTCACCATACGAAACATGCATCATTTGGCTGCTATTTTACGCTGGTATTGTAGTGAGAGCGTGGTCCTACCCCGGTCGAGCCGACTCATTCGTGCCACAACCACAATATAACTGCGGTATAGCTCTACCACAAAATATAATTTATTATTAGCGAATTCAATAGAAATACATATGTAAATGTTTGTATATTTAAGTTGTAATGTTTAAAACTATTTAGCTAAAATAGATTTTTACCTATAAAGACTAGACGACGACCGGAATTTTTTTTTATAAAACTAGTTTTCGTCCAAGGTTACGCCACTGCTACGAACTTTATTTATTTTCATATTTTAATTGTTACCGTTACAATACCGTTTTATTGTTATTTTTACCGTGTTATTGTTACCGTTCTAGTTGTTATAGTTTTTAGGACTCTGCTACTCAACTCCTGATTTGTTTCCCTCCGTCGCCTCTCACGACAACCACGGGATGATACGGATATTCTAACACCGCCGCCACAGGTGAACCAATAATTTAATTTTAAATGTCCTATAAAATTAATCAATTTAACATAAATTATAAATTGTATCCTTTAACTGTATCGAAATTTTGTGGCATGAAACACTGATTGTGTGTTATGTGTACTTATAAACTGCCGGAATTCTCATGCAAAATTGATTGAATTCAATGCAATTATGAGAACATTAAATATAGACAATCGAAATGTTTCCCTCTTGTGGTTAGCTCAGCCAAGAGCAATTTGACTATCATTCAATTTTGAAAAGAACTTCTCGTTGATACATAGTAAAAAATAAATGATGTACCAAAGAGTATCAATAATATTTTTTTAGGTTCAATAATAAATTTCTCTTTTTTTAGGTACATCAACAGTGCCCATATTATGTTAAAGTCTCACAAAAATCTTTAAAACGACCTACTGAACAGAGCACAGATCTCAAATTTCTGTAAGAATGAGCGGTCTCCACATTTATCGATTCGAAATCGGCTTAAGCCGAGTGCGCGTCACCACACCACTCGGCTTAACACCAATCGGCTCTTGCTACGGGTATTCCCAAGTAATCGGCACTCGATTCCTTCAAAAGGCCGTCACGACGGTTGTTAACTTGCATTCGACAGTCGATTCTCCAGAACGGCCGTTGTGACGGCTATTCTCTTATTTTCGGCAATCATGATCGTCACGATGTTCAAATTCGTTCGAAATTCGGCTCATCATTCGATTGTTGCCCAGCGCCGTTCGTCTGCCGTCGGAGATGAAATCATGCCAAAGGCTCATTTTAACGCTGTTCAGCCGTGCATTTCGGCTCCGTCGAAAACTTAATCACGTCAACGTGGGCGTTTGTCTACGTTCAGCACTGTACTGATGCGATCAGTTAACAGGCAAATCGTTCGTTTTGCCGTCGGTCGAAGTCATGACACGTCGTCCGAGCTGAGGCGATCAGAATGGCACTAACAATATCCGTATTTCGTAAATATAAAGGTTTTATGACTAACTAAAGGAATCGGCTTTGATACCGCGGCGATAAATGCAGGGATTTCCTTATTTCACAGAATGATTACTAAATACGGTGGCCTATGAAGTGATATTTTCTAGCATCAGTGTATTGAGTTATGAAAGTGATGAGAAAAATTTACTGCTTGAAGTGCGTTATCGACAGTCTAAACTTTCTTTTTCTTTTCTCAATAAATTTGCTTTTATGTGGTAGAACCACGCTGCAGTTATATTAAGGTTTGTATCACAAATGGGTCAGCTCGACCGGGGAATAAGCACGCCCTCTCAGAAAACCGAGAACCGGAGAACCCTTTTTGCTGGAAACGAAGGATTCCATTGTAGTCTTAGAATTTTGATTCTTAGTTAAGGATAAAAAGTAGATGTTTCTGGGCCACAGCATCCACTTACCATTAGGTGGATTGTGTGCGTGTAAGTCACTCTTATTCTATAAAAAAATCTATCACAATTCTATCATAATGCAAATACATATTCCAAATTACATAATATATGCACACAACCGCCAAATTTCGCATTCTCATGAATAGTCAATAACTGTATTAATGAATTTGTATTTTACGTTAGCATAAACTGAATAGGCGCTCAAAGCCGTCTGCATGATAAACTATGCACTTGCAATGAATAATGTAGCGTTTGTCCGAACATATCGCTAATGTGTTACGTGCGACTCCAGTGTCTCATATTAACAAGGGCACAGTAAGGGTATTACTACACCAATCGATCGTTGATCGATCGTCTGATGGACGTAAATCGAGCTGCTTGATTGTTCTAGAACCGGCCACAAACCGATTAATTGTTGTTCGACGTCGATCGATGATTGAACAACGTTTTATTGACCAGTATCCGTCGATCAGCTAAAGTTGATCAATGGCATCGATCGACGATAGGTTGATTGGTGTGATAACACCACAAGAGGTTTAATCGCTTCTCATCTAAGAACGCAGAGGTATTTGTGATGCTTTAGCGTGAACTTGATGAGTCTGTTTTTTGTTTTATACTGACACAAGTAAAACACGCTTTGACGGAATAATTGTATAACTAGATCGTAAGGTTTATTACGTCTAGGATGTCGTTCCAGACGACTACCATATGGGGACTCTTTCAGTTTTGCCGCAAAGAAGTACACTTGCACTGATTTTCCCGGTCTTAAGGGTGTAGAGCACCTTCGATGCTGCTGGCCGCCACCGCTCTGCAGTTAGATCTGGTATTTCCCGTAGTTTCCTTTAACCCATGAACTAAAATAAAATTTTATACGTGGTAGAACCATCGTGCAGCCATATTGTGGTTGTAGCACGAATGGATTGGTTTGAGCAGGGAAGAACCATGCTCTCACAGTATAGCATCTAAATGCTGGCGCGTTTCGTATAGAGAACCGTAGACTCTTTTTACTGAATACGAGGCGATACATCTTAGTCATCAGGGGTGGCGACGCATGTGCATTTTGATTTTTAAAGGAGGTTAGATATGGATGGTGGGGGCCATGGTATCCATTTACGTCAGCTGACTGCGAGCTCGTTTGTCACCCTTATACTATAAAAAAACTTGTTGACCTTGCAGAACATCAAATATAGGCCATTGAATATTTTCACGAACTAGTAGTTCGTCACAGCGTCTTCATGGGTTGGCTCGACCGTGGAAGGACCACGCTCTCACAGAATACCAGCATAAAACAGCAGTTTAATACTGCTGTGTTTCGTATGGTGAGTGTACAGATCCGGAGACCCTTTTTACTGGAAACGAGGCATTCCATCTCAGTCCTCAGGGGTGACAACGCATTTTGAATCTTAATTGTAGATAAATGTAGATGTCTGTAGGCTACGGCATCCACTTACGATCAAGTGGACTGTGTACTCGTTTGTCACCCTTATTCTATAAAAAAAAACATAATATGTAGGTACTTACATTGCGAACAAAACACGATAAACATAACTGCCGCGTACGCCAATAATTTTCCTCTTCTTTCTAGAGCCTCCATTTTGAACCTTGAATTCGATGGAAGTATCACTTTCGTATGTCACTGTCTGATTCTCACTTCACTGCACTTCACTTGCTAATGGCACGATTTGATGTCATATTTTTATAACAATAATCGAACTGTTAACCGATTTAGGACATTATTGAATTATTCTTGAACGTGTTGATTGCGATCTGGAACAATAATAAGCATAAATTAGTTTTGGTAATACACTGAGACGTTGTTGTATTAATATCTATATGTAACTGATTTCCTGGATGGTCGAGAGGTTGTTCTCGGGTTCGGGTAGGGCCAAAAACAAAAACAAATCGGTGAATTTAGTTAGTAGTAACCCGAAGTCAGGAACGGCGGTGTTATACTGCCATGCCGTGCCATTAGTCTACGCCTAATCACTCTCCGTTATGTTGTGATTTCCGTCACACGAGACTATGAGAGTGCGAAAATAAAGAGTGCACCTGTGCTTGCGCATACATTCGGGCACTATATTCCTGTATATGCCAACATGTTCGAAATTCAGTCTGGAGGTCATTATTTTATATGTAAATGGAAGTTTTTTTTTTTGTAAGAAATAGTGACATCCTTTAGTTCTGCCTTTACCTTTAATCCATTACCTAAACTCGTCCCGTGCTTATTGTAAGAGTCGGTTAATATGTACAAGCATCAACAATATGTAATAATTATCTTAAAATTTTACAGACCTAACCTAAGTATATCATACCTAAATTGCAGACCGATCGGAATATTCTTCTAAGAGGGGCCTAGCTGGTGACGATAAAGCTTATTATGATGATGATGGTCAAATACGGGAAAGAAATAGTTTTTTGTAGCCAGAATATTGTTGTTTTGGAATTCTGTTGTTGGAATGTAAATTATTTTTTTTAATTTGGATTGCCAACATAAGAAACAGCAATTAATGTTTGGTTACATTACAGTGTTATAAATTTTACATGATCAACTGCTCTTATAATTAAAGGCAATCACAGCATGCGTTGTGTTACAAATGTTAAACAAAATTGAGAAAAATATGTTCTTAAATAAAAAATAAAATAAGAAATAATGATAAAGAAATAAAAGTTAATTGTACAACTGGAGTTTACCGTACGTGCTTTGGCTTGGCATCTAATCAAGTTGCAAGAATAACAAAACTGAATGAATCACTCACGATACCTAAAAGTCCTAAGAGGTAATATAATTTGCTGACCGTTTAAAACAATAAATAATTCCTGGCACGTATTAAGGCTGACTTAGAAAGTACAGCCATAAAGTGAAATCAAGATTTAGATTTTGAGTGTCTCAAAGCAGCAAGAAAGAGTATTATACTTAAGTATTGTATTCACTGATTACATCTATTGGTAATGTAGGTAGATATCCGTTGATCGGAGAAATAAAGATATAATTATGAAATCGCGGCTGTATACAATTCCCAATTTGCATATTATTGTACACATCGAATTGAGATGTAGTACTCTATAGTCACCAAATCAAAAATGCGCGAACCACTCAACTTTAACCCCTTCCACCAGCTTTATATTGCACTTATATAATAAAAAGTACACCAATGCAACACAAAAAAAGGAGATTCCAATTAATACTTCTGACGTAGTTATAAGATTATTTATTTCGATTATTATTAAAAAAAAAGTTAATTTAAAATAATTATGCTGACGTGCAGTTTGTCGGTATGGATGTGAACAAGATGTCTTTAGAAAAACTTAACTTATCACTTTTATTTGTTTTTATTAATCTTTAGATTTTAATTCTTAGGATAACTTTTGAATTTCACTATTGTAAACCGTTCCGTCAATTTTTTTCGGAAACAAAATACGAATCACCGGTATCAAGCAGACAAAAAAATTGTGTTAATTGAACAGAAACAATTTTTGTAGGTTTAAACGAAATACGTGTTTCGGTAAATAATAAAAGTAAATTGATTTAAAAAAAATATTAAATGAGTGTTCGAGGTGTGCACTTTACGATTTTCCGAATCATTTATTATATAAAGCTATGATTATTGATAATCATTTACTACCGGTTATTATATATAACGTCAGAGGCAATAAAAATAGTATTTTCTATTATAGGACATTAACATCCTTCTAAGACAATACCATGATGTCATGAAGCGACGTTAAATTACTTGTTAAATTCAGTTTCGGTAACATCAAATGTATCCAGAGGGAAGTTGACAGTGATGGCAGATCGAATCGCACCCACATCCATTTTAAAAATATATTCATGCCAGCAGACAGCAATACTCTAGCGATAATTGATAGAATCAGGCGTTACTTTGCGGAAATCCATTATAATAAAAATATTAATTACTTCGCAACCTTCCGCTAACTAAATACAATGATGTGTCTTACCTGGATTGAAGAGCACCTCCCGCTCTCCCTCAATTGCATGCACTAATTCCGTCACCACTAGTCCCAGCACCACTACTCCCAACACCACTACTCCCGGCACCACTACTTCCAACACCACTAAGACTTAGCGGTCAGCCGCCGTAGAGTCTACATCACCTGAGGATGCCTCGTGTAGAGGCAAAACACGTGTCGTATTATCGTCGATGGTGTGTCTTACCTGGAATAGTGGTGTTGGAAGTAGTGGTTCCGGGAGTAGTGATGCTGGGACTAGTGGTGACGGAGTTAGTGCATGCAATTGAGGGAGGGTGGGAAGTGCTCTTCAATCCAGGTAAGACACATCATTGTATTTAGTTAGCGGAAGGTTGCGAAGTGATTTAGGCTTCGGTGTGTTTCGCTTGCGGCGCGACGACAGCGCCGCCACATCACCCCCCTGCTCAGACCGGAGGTCGGTAGTGCAGTCCGATTTGCCGGTGCGTCCTTAATGCCGGCGGGAATGCATGTTGTGTGCATAAGGCCAAGTGAGACCGGTGCGAATGACATGCCGATGTGTAATGCATGCCGTACTACGCACTGGCAAGTGATGCCGGTGAGAACGATGTGCCGGAGCAAGTGCCAGAAGTCAGCCTTATAAATATGCGGTGAGTCGAAATGAAGACAAGTTGGACTGGTTTGCAGGAACTGAAGACTGCAGAAGACAATTCTCAGTAGTGAATGGTAGGGGTTCTTGAGGATAATGACAAAGGCTTGAAGTTGTAGTTTTCGAAGGTTGTTCGTTGCGTGTTCAGATCACGTCGGGTGGTCACCACAGTGGCCGTGGAAGGAAAAGGGAAGATTTCCCGCCGGGCAAGGCGTTCTGCCCGGGGAGCAGCCAACACTCCATGTGATAGTTCGGAGATGTTCTGTATGTACTGTTCATGATTCGGAATTTCGATAGCGTGATTTAGGCTTCGGTGTATTTTTCTTGCGGCGCGACGACAGCGCCGCCACAAACATATTGGGTCGTTGTGAGTATAAAGTGTACTTTATAATACTGATTTTTTTATAGATTAAGGGTGACAAACGGTCACACAGTCCATCTGATGGTAAGTAGATATAAATATCATAAACATTCATTGAGCTATTATGTACTACGTACTAGAGGCGACACTGCATTCAGCTACTCTGTTCAACTCAACTGCGGTGCATACACCGCACCTTAATCAGTCACTCGCTAGGCGCTTGTAGAGATGTCACGTGTTGTGTTGATTTAAAAAAAATCTCTTGATAAAAATATGGCGTCGTGTGTACTTAGATATTACACAAATAATTCAAGAAATGTCAGTAAAAACCAAGGAATTACTTTTCATCGGTTAATAAGATACTTAAATCAATAAAAAAGTATTATGTATTAATAATAAAACAAATTATTCCTAAGACACCATCTCGTGTCAGGGAATATAGATTATGAAATTAATATGTTCAGATGCGACATTTCTGTGGGTACTTAAGTATAGGACGAATATATTATTATTCACATTTTTTGTAGTAACATATATAAGTTATTATAATTTGGCAAAACTTTTCATGTTTAAATCTGCTTATTATTCTTTTATTTTATTTTTAGGTTTCCACATCAAAGAAAGTGGAATAAATTCGTTCATTTTAACTCTCGCGTGCCCAGCATTTATGAACGACTTTTATTATAATTTAAATAAGTATATTTGTAATGTAAATGTTATGTTAATAAGTTTTGTTAAACATACAATTAGTATGTTTTTTTTATATTTGACTTAGATACCTTTTAAAATATTCAGATAAAAATATCATTAAAATGTAATTGTGATATAATATTATGTAATATTATATTAAATAAGCAAATATAATATACAAAATAAATAACAAAATTTAAATATTGTTCTCGATATAATTTACCTATTTAACAATGTAACCTACGGATCATTCTACCTATGTTTATTCTATGATAAAAAAACCAACCGCGCGAACACAGAGTAGCGCACATTTTTTGTTTGAGATAGCTGTTCTAGTACGTAAGTACATATTACTTCAATGTAAACATCTATATTTATCTCTATCTATAGGGTGACAAACGAGCACACAGTCCACCATATGGAAGATGCTTATCCAATGGTTCAGTTTTCCTCTGTCGCCTCTTACGTCACCCACTGAATGATAGGGGGTAGTTGATGTTCTTACACCGCCACTACATAGTCAATTTACAATTTAAATGTATTTCGCGGTTGTAACATATCAAACAAACTTACTTAAAGCGCTTGCTATTGTCGCTATAAGAGCATAATTTATGGTATCTGAAAGCAAAAACTCATTGAATACGGAAACGCAAACGCATGTTGGACTTTCAAACAGAAACCGTTGCTGCATTGGTTATCGGACAGATAATTATTTAGCTTATATATTTATAGATAATGATACAATAGATGAACAAAATATCATCTTATTTGAAAGTTACGTACTTGTGTTCATTTGTTTGTTGTTGTATGTAAAAACATCCTAACTGATCCGAAAAGAGCATAGACAATATCTTGTTTTGAATGTTACGTACTTAAGATTAAGTTGTATTCATTTGTTTGTGTTGTGTTTATTTGTTTGTGGTTGTTTGTAAAAACATCTTAACTAATCCGAGAAGAGCACATAGATACTGCAATGACATTACCACAAACAAAATATCATATTATTCATGAGTATTAGCGATACGCCCTGGCTTCGAACGGGTGATATCTGGATCTCGACAACAGGGCCTTAAGTAAAAACATCTTAACTGATCCGAGAGGAGCACATAGATACTGTAATGACATTACCACAAACAAAATATCATATTATTCATGAGTATTAGCGATACGCCCTGGCTTCGAACGGGTGATATCTGGATCTCGACAACAGGGCCTTAAGTAAAAACATCTTAACTGATCCGAGAGGAGCACATAGATACTGCAATGACATTACCACAAACAAAATATCATATTATTCATGAGTATTAGCGATACGCCCTGGCTTCGAACGGGTGATATCTGGATCTCGACAACAGGGCCTTAAGTAAAAACATCTTAACTGATCCGAGAGGAGCACATAGATACTGCAATGACATTACCACAAACAAAATATCATATTATTCATGAGTATTAGCGATACGCCCTGGCTTCGCACGGGTGATATCTGGATCTCGACACTAGGGCCATAAGTAAAAACATCTTAATTGATCCGAGAGGAGCACATAGATACTGTAATGACATTACCACAAACAAAATTTCATATTATTCATGAGTATTAGCGATACGCCCTGGCTTCGCACGGGTGATATCTGGATCTCGACAATAGGGCCTTAAGTAAAAACATCTTAACTGATCCGAGAGGAGCACATAGATACTGCAATGACATTACCACAAACAAAATATCATATTATTCATGAGTATTAGCGATACGCCCTGGCTTCGCACGGGTGATATCTGGATCTCGACAACAGGGCCTTAAGTAAAAACATCTTAACTGATCCGAGAGGAGCACATAGATACTGCAATGACATTACCACAAACAAAATATCATATTATTCATGAGTATTAGCGATACGCCCTGGCTTCGCACGGGTGATATCTGGATTTCGACAACAGGGCCTTAAGTTGTAACCTTAAGATCCAACTGTAAATCCAAACCAGAGTGGGTCCCTGTATGGTTGGCACACGAACAATTGCGAGTTTCAGCGAGACTAACGAACAACAATTGATTTTTATATATAGAGAAGGTATTGATAGAAGATATATTGTCACTTAAAAAACACGTTTCTTACTTATATCCCATAATAATAATCTAGTAGCGTCATCGTCGGCGACGTTTTTAAATGTCTGGCCATTGATCTACATATTAAGTCAACGTTTTGTGTCAATTTGTCTGGCGGTATTATTACCCGACGGCTACACGCGCCATCTGTATTGCCTTACCACACCATCACAAGCTTGGACTTAGGCATCGAGATACTATGTACTACCTACATTTAGCTCAATGGACTTGGGGTCATTTGTAGCAATCTATGGACGAGGCTCACATTTATCAATGAAAATTTAGTCGGGTGTATCAACAATTAATTATAAACAATAAGAATATATCCAAGTAAAAAAAATCGGATTGTTAGATTGTTACTCTAGTGAGCATTTGCGTGCCCACGTGCTGTCAAGGTATATTCTCTAAAAGATATAATAATCGTTATAGAGGAAGTTGGTGTTTTCAATTCGAATTAGTTGCGCATTTATTGAGTTTGTAAAATGGTTGTGATGACGTAATTTAAAGTTTTTTTCACTTCGACTATAATGACTATTTTTATGATCTTGGGAAATTAAAAAGGCGATCGTTCGATTTATTTTATGATGGTATGGATAGAATAATATCGGTTGCAGCTCTATAATGGGCTGTAAACCCAACGATTTATTAAAATACTTTCGCTTTAATATCGTTTGTATTAAGCACTTAATACGTGCCACAGCGTATGAAAAAAACCTGTCGTAGCGTAGAAGTGGGTTAGTATTTTGATTGTGTAACTATCCTTTAAAAAGCTAAGGTAAAAAACATTCTACATGATAGAAGTACGCTCGTGATATTTTATTTCTGCAGCACGAATGGTGTAGATGACAAGGGGCCATAGCATCCACTTACCATCAGGTTGACTGTGTGCTCGATTGTCATCGCTATCTTATAAACAAATGACTAAAATATCAATTTATTAAAATAGAATAAACACAACACTTTTATGAAATTAAAAATCTCAAATTTATATTGCAAATGTGAACGGCAGAGTCGGGAAAGGACGCGATAGACGAAGATTTATCGACCAAACTGGCGATATATTTAAAAAATGGGCCAGATTAAGAGTACCCTTAACCGACGAGCGTGTATACGTAGATATGTGGATGTAATTTGTCAGGATCGTGCCAAATGGAAGTCCGTAGTCTCTGCGTACCTACTATGTATCTATGCAAAAATCTCAAAGTCGATCTTAAACGCTATTTAAACATTCCAGTGCCTTTAAAATACAAATTCAATGCTTTTATCGTTTAGATTCGAGAAGTAAATATATAATCACCATCATCATTATCATTATAGCCCATCATAAGTTCACTGCTGAGTATAGTTCTTCCCCGTATTTTGTCACAAAGCATCACAAAGCGCAAGAGAATGCGGCTCTTCTAATGATAAGTGACTACCGCCGTTATGAACTACTGCTACACCAGGTCAATTGCGAGTAAGTAGCTGGCCTTTTAAAATGAGCCTCTTTTCTTGAATGTTCCTAAGTCGCATTGGTCCGGAAAAATTGACAAGCTACCCTCGTCTGTAGACTCCCTGGATGTTTCATCAGATCGCTCAATACTGTGTTTGCTAGTGCTAGCCGCCACTCGAGAAACTTTTTCTACATTCATTGGTTGTCAGTTCTTCATTTCTTTGAATTATATACGATACGGCCACATGTTGAGGGTATATTGTTTAACATTAGTATATATTTGTGGCGGGTAGAATGTCCACTAACCCCATATCTTCCCGTGGGTGTCGTAAGAGGTGACAGAGGAAAACAAATGAGGAGATGGACAGCAACGACTTCCTAAAAAAAAATGCACTTGCCAACCCGCTGGCCAAGTGTGACAATTATGGCAAATATCCCCTTTTAGGCCCGCCGCACGCTACATACCGAATTTCGTTTCGGAATTCCGAAATGGAACGAACGGGTCGGCCACACTCATACGTAATCCCGTTTGGGAAAACTACCGTAGGTGTGTGACGAGTCTTTGGGCCCTATAGGTTATCAGGTAACTGATGTCATATTGTATGCAGAATCAAAGCAAACACATCTAGACCCCAAAATCAATTTAGGCTGACATTTTAGGCTGGCAGGACTCCTCTCGTATCTATAGCCGCATGTTTGTTGGTATTACCTTCTTATCCTTCTATTTCCAGGTTAAGCAGCAGTGTGCTCACGTCTGCTTTTATGTTTTCGTTTAAATAGTAAATGAACCAGTGTAGTTACAGGCTGTGAGGAATTATATTTTGCAGTGCATCTGTGACTTTGTCGTAGGGTGACAACGCATTTGTTGCTTTTTTGGTTAGAGGCTAGACGCTTTTAGCTTCTTTGTCACACTAATATTATAAGAAAGTATACAAATATTTGCTTTAGCTGTGATTCGAATTAAATATCTATTTCTTTGGCTATATCTAGGTACCTAATTATTTTATTTGCTTAACGAACTCCAAGTAAAATCCTTTTCAAGGCTAGCTTTGTTTTTTTCTTCTTCATACGGCCTGTGTCAAAATCGACTAGTTCATCCTTGCAGATTAACAGAAGGAATTTCTGTTGTATTTTTTTATAATCTATCAAGTAATAAATTATTGCTATATGACTTAATATGCACCTATGTGTTTGTAATCAATGATCAATTATACTCGTTTCACGCTGCATCGACACTGACCGCGGCGAGGTTAATGAGGCGAGATTGCAATGAGACGCTTGCAGCGTGTTAGTGTTGCCAGTATTTTAGTGCGCAGGCGGATCGTCTGAACCAAATTTTTTTTGTAGTCAATAATTTCTCTTGCATTGTATCCCGTTTTATATATAACAATAAATGTCACATGGACAAACATCAAAACAGAGCAATCACTTGTAGGCCATACATGTTTGCTCTTTGAGGGATTCTAATTCTAACCTGCGGCTCGTATTGCCGCATCAATATAATAATATAACCTTCAATCCATCAGTTTAGTTGTCCGTAATAGTGTTCTTGTCTTCTGCTGTACGTGCTCTCTCTTCTCTCTTGCTCGCTCTCTTCCCATTGAAGGAAGGACGCCGCTGTAATCGCCACTCTTGCCAGGGAAATACGCAATATATGAACCAAACGTCAAAAAACGTCTCGTTAGCAGCTAACTAGACGAACTCCTTTGTAAAATTGGAATTGAATAACACTTCTACTAAAATGAACAGAAATTACGTTTTGGACGTAGGCGAGCTGAATTATGTTTACAGGATGGAGAGATCGGCTGGACTAGGAAAGGCCCACGCTCTCACAGAATACCAGCGTAAAACAACACCAAAATGTTGCTGTGTTTCGTTTATCGACTGAAGAAATCAGGAGGACCCTTTTGACTAGCAACGACGTCATACGTCTAGGTTCTCAGGGGTGAAAATGTAAAAACGAAGGGGGTTTTTAACTGAATAAAAGGAGATACAAGATCCAATTACTAGCTGGCATATCGTATTTGTAAAAAATGTAGTCTCTGAAAAATTTGTGCTAATGTAGTGACCCTATCATAAAACCACAATTCGGCCACACCTGTGGCTTTGCATTCTTCCTCAACCACTAAGCCTATAGAGTAACATAGACAGAACCTGATGTTTCCTCGTTTATTGCCACGTCAGGGATATTCTATTAAATGCAATAATCGATTTTATAACAGCTAGACGTGAAATTAACTGATGCTTAAAATTACAAAGTTAACTCTGACAGTAAGTTCTCATACTACCTTTTTATATAGAAAAAGTATCACATTCTAGCACACAGTCTACCTCATGGCAAATGGGTACTGCGGCCCATAGACATCTACATTTATCTTCAACAAAGAATAAAAATGCAGATGCGTTGTTACCCCTGAGGGGCACCCCTACTACCTAAGATGGAATGACTCATTTCAGTAGTAGTTAAAAGCGACTCTGGTTCTCTACACTCAGTCTACGAAACACAGCAACATTAAGCTGCTATTTTATGCTGGTATTCTGTGAGAGCGTAGATCCGGTCGAGCCGACCTATTCGTGCTTCAACCATAATATACTAGTAGCTGCAGCGTGGCTTTACCACGTATTAAACGTAACTTTTGGTACGTATTTGCATCGGCCAGCAAATGTCCGCAGTTGGAGTTAGGCTTCTCCCGTTGTATGGTGGATTTGCCCTAATCATCACTCTTGGCACAGAGATTGATGATCGCAGTGCCATACGTCTCGCATCTTTGTCGGACTGGGAATTTCACGTCTGAAGTAAACGTGATGGTTTTACTGCCTTCTACTAGAAGTCGCAAGATTTTTTGGCACATCCAATAGTCGCCTCTTACGATACCCAGAGGATGAAATTTGGTAATGGAGTCTCATACCATCATCACATTGTATGGTATAGCATGTGTAATAAGATGAAGTATTAAGTTATTGCAAGAAAAACATTGGTTGTATGTAAAGTTGGTTTACGGACTATAGTTTAACGTGACAATGTTGTAACAAAACATTTGTATGAATAAAATTTGAATTATTTTTATTGAATTATTACTATTTTGCATGGATACAAAGAAGGAGTGAAGTGAAATGTACAATTTAATTGATAAATTTATATCTCCTTGGACGCATAGGCCAATAGAGTGGAAGACAGACAGATGCGGCGAAAGCCGAACGCTCAAGCCGATCGTGCTTTTTGCTAGCTCGTACAGCGCTCTTGCTCCGATCGTAACGTTACAGTAACCGTAACGTTACAATGAGTCATCCTTTTTCGTACGTGCAGCCGGCGTTCATAGATTTATTAGACGTTGTCACGTCAATAAAGAACCCAAACGCAGTATTTACTCTGAATAATTTAAAACAAAATCTAAATAAATATTATGTATATAACGAGGGCTTATAATTTTTTGTTCACCAGATGTCGCTAGTTGGTACTATAGTTCAGCGACATCTGGTGAACGAAAAATTATAAGCGTGATTTTTTCTGACAGCTGTCGCAGAGATCAAGCTTTCTTTTATGAACTATAAGATGGACATATTTGTTAGGCAGATGTTCACACAGTGTTACCATAATTTAAAAATTTGCAATTTAACTATATAATTTTACCGGTTTCATACTACGGTATACGGTACATACTACATACACAAACATTGCCTGAGTTCTATTCTTTAATTTTTACACAGTTTTAACTTTTTTTATTCTTCTAATTTTAGGAATGTCTATACTAGGCTTATCCATTTATATTTAAGTTCAGAAAGAAACATTAATATCTACCCATTTCTTACAAATAAACTTCCCCTGTGTTAAATAATTCACGTCATTCTGCAGTGACGACGTTCTCTTGGCAGAAAAAATCGTAGATGCCTTCTTTAGTACATTCTTAGTATTATAATATTAATTTTTATGTATGTCATATCCATAATCCAATTTCGCGATTTTTTTTCTTATTACAAGAAAATAATATTAGCATCATTTTAAGGACGCGTTTACAAAATTGATAGGTATAGAATCGTACTACTACATTGACAAAAGTCACACACACACAAGAGTTCGCACGTTTGGCTGTGGGAATCGTAGTCAAATGAAATTATTTTGATAATTTGAAAGATTGAATTTGTTTTTCATTTCTTATACCTACCTCAGAATTATACTTCGATACGAAATACGAATACCTGCTCCAGAGACTGCTTGGCACTGAAAGCCCTCTACTGGTAGTGAGATGTTAGCTCTGGACTTTGGACTGGTTTTGTCAGTTATAATAAGACCTTACCTACCTGGGGACTTGATGGAGTGACCTGAAGGTGTAATTTGGTGATTACAACAGGAACTCCTAGACTAGTGGAACTAGGTGTGCCGAGATTGGGTTCGTTTTGTTGGTTATGATGAGACCTTATCACCGGACTTGATGGAGTGACCTGAAGGTGTAATTCGGTGATTACAAGTGGAACTCCTCGACTAGTAGAACTTGGTGTGCCGAGTTTGGGTTCGTTTTGTTAGTTACAATGAGACCTTACCACCGGTCTTGATGGAGTGACCGGAAGGGGTAATTCAGTAACTACTGCTGGAATTTCTGAACGAGTAGAACTAGGTGTGTCGAATTTGGGCTTCGTTTTGTTAGTTAAGACGACTTCACACCTCCGGACTTGATGGAGTGACCTGAAGGTGTAAATCGGTGATTGCAACTGGAACTCCTAGACTGGTAGAACTAGGTGTGCCGAGTTTGGGTTCGTTTTGTAGGTTATGATGAGACCTTACCACCGGACTTGATGGAGTGAACTGAAGGTGTAGTTCGGTGATTACAAGTGGAACTCATAGACTTCTAGAACTAGGTGTGCCGAGTTTGGGTTTGTTTTGTTAGTTATGATGAGACCTTACCACCAGACTTGATGACCAGACAGATTAATTAAATATGTCTGTCATCTTATAGTATTTTTTAAATTTTTTAAATATGTTGATAATAGACCAAAACATGTACCGAAACACAAGCCGGTATCGTTAATTTTGTAGAAAATGGCAACGAAAGTTCGTTTTTACCATTGATATAAAAACTACTATTTTCAACAAAAGAGTTACATACGTTTGCAGATGAAAAACCAATCTATACATGGTAGTTTTTACTTATATATGATTTGATTTAGTTTTGTCACAAAATCTACCGAAAAACACCCTAATTTTGGTTGATTTGCAAACGCGTCTTTAAGATCACACAAGAAGTGATATTAGGTACATCACATTCACAATGCCCTTCTCGCAAACAGGTATGTTCCAGCGTTTATTTTACGTTATCATAAGAAAAGCAAAAATCGTATAGTTTTGAATCTTAACTTCAAGAATATAAGAAATATTTCTCAATTGCAACGATATATTACAAACTGCTTCAGTAATGCAAGATGCACTTCGATGCTTTGGGTTCTAAGAATACTCGAGATTAAACACTTGAGGGCTCACGTTGTGAGGTAGCTTGTTACAGTGTTGCACATGTCTATAGGTAATGGTGAGTAATACGGTTTACACTGCGTTGAATATTTTGGCCAACAGTTTTAATTCATGTCGCCGATTATCATACGATTGGATTTAGTTACATTATTGTGGGCTAGGCCTACGTTAAACAGTAGACTTTCATAGGCTGTGAGGGTAGAGATAATTATGAATTTAGATTGGGATGAATCTGCAAGCCTTGCGAATAAAATTTGAGACGGATGATGAAAGACTATATACATAGTCTTTTCGTTATGATGACAATCGAGCAATGCTTGCAATGGAAATAGTTGTTACTATCCACAGACATCTACATTTCTCCTCAATTAAAAATCTAAATGCAGGTGCATTGTCAACCCGTAGGAGTGAAATGGAATGCCTTTTTCTAGTAAAAATAATCTCCAGTTCTCTACACTCACCATACGAAACACAGCAGTCTTAAGATATTTCGGAAATGAGAGGAGTTCTACGTCCTTTATAAGTTTGACATTTGTTATTACTTTAACTAAAAGTTTTTACATAATATTACAACAGTAAAAGAGCTTATAGTGGACTGTAAGCTACTTAACATTCTCAACACTTGCAACTAAGTTCAGAGTAGTAATAAAAGTGGAATAATGTGTCAGCATCTGTATTTACATCATATTACAATGTGGGTGTCTTTAAGGTAAGAGTGAATAGGCTTTTGTTATATTGAGTGACTGTGCCTAATCATCTTCGGAAATTAATTATTCTGATAGTATGTAGTGATGCATCACCAAATACATTGCATACATACAATCAGGTAAGCAAACAGTGAAATTAAAAATTTTGTACAAGCGACTTCAATATAAATATGTAAAATGAGAACATCATCAATGGAGTCGAAACCAGTTAAATACGCATTATAAAAAATAACTCATAAACCACTAGTCATACTTTGACCAAATTTATATGGGAACACATGGAAAGCAAGAATCATCAAAATCGGTTCACACTTCACATAGAAAAGAGTTCCAAGGTAACACATAAAAAATACAGTCCAATTGAACTCCCACCTTCTTTTTTGATTCTTTTTTGTCGGTTGAAAAAAGAGTAGGTAACAGATGAGTTGCCACTCAGTGATCTTTTGCCTTTAAAACCTGTAGTGGGTTCACACAAGGTTTCAAAAATAGGTAAAAAGATAATTCTGACCCAGACGGAGTCTTAGGCACAGGAAGTTCAGTCCATTACTACTTCGAATATTTTGAATAATTTTTTTTCCTCCTTCATCATTAGCCAATTAAAGTCCACATGTCCTTCTCTGTTGCAGGCTCAGAATTTCTGTATTCTTTTTTATAGGATACGGTTGACAAACAAATACACAATCCACCTAATGGTAAGTCGTTGCCGTGGCCCATAGATATCTACATGTATCCTCGATTAAGAATCAGAATCAGAATGAAGATACGTTATCACCCCTGAAAACTAAGATAGTATGACTCGTATTTAGTAAAAAGGGTCTCCGGTTTTCTACACGCGACGAAATCATACGAAACACAGAGCATTAAGGGGATATAGTAAGTCAGCTCAAATTCTAATTTCGCCCCACTTCCCCGCGCGTCGTATACTATGTACCGACATGTTTGTAATCACTAATACTGTAAGTAGAAAGGTCGTTAGACACTTATTTCATTAGGTTTATCATATTTATGCCTGTTTCTTAACGCCAACCCAGTCGCTTCTTATTTTTATAACGGTTATTTCCCATTTTAATTTTACGTCGTCCTGTTGCGTAATGTGCATTCTTCTGATCGCAAGCGACACAACTTCTCCCTTCAAAAGCCGGAACGATACTAACGGGGCGACAGGAATCAAGCTTACGCGCCGATAATTTAGGTAATTTCTTTTTTATAGTGAAAATAATGGTATTTTAAAAAAGTAAATAACATAGGCACTGCTTTATAGTTAGTTCAGTTAGTATGCAAAGTTTCATGATCTTATGTAATATTTTATGAATAACAGCGGTTTATTGTTCAGACGAAAACACGATTCCGTATTAAATTAGATCATGAAACTTTGCATACTAACTGAACTAACTATAATATCATATATATATATATATATATATATATATATATATATATATATATATATATATATATATATATATATATATATATGTATATGTAATTAAATAGGCTTATGTTTTTTATTTTTTTATATTACCATTATTTTCACTGTAAAAAGAAATTAACTAAACTATCGGCGTAAACTGAACCTTGTTCCCTGCTGAACGTACGAAATAAGTATCTAACGATCTATCTACGTACAGTACCTATTAGTGATTACAAACATGTCGGTAAATAGCATACAACGCGTGAGGAAGTGGGGGTGAAATTAGTTTTTTTTACATTATATGAACAGTGATCGAAGTTACCTAGTAAGCAAAATAATTCCTGTAACAGGTGACTTCGCCCTTCCATAGCTAAAAGTTACAATATTATTATTGAAACAAAACAAAAACAAAAAATATCTTAAATAATAAAAATAATAAAAACATGACTTTAGAATCATACCAAGTCTAATAGCATAGCATTAATACTTCATTAATATATTAGGTTGTATTTTACATATATAGAGTGTACGAGTATGTGTATTTAGTTTTGGATCGCTTGTCACCCTTATTCTATTTTTTTTTAAAAAAATCGCACCACCACAAAATATAAGTTAATTTTTTTTACTTTAAATGCCTTCGCTACCTGGTTCCAGATCTGGCTTTTGGGTTTCTATCCTAGCTGGAACCAAAATTTGTACGAGAACACGAATTATCTGTTGCAGGTGTTCAGGTCTGCTAATATTGTTGCCGCGTCAAGTGTTCAGGATAGTAACGTGTGAAGTGATATGACGATTAAGATATTGGGGATTCATGGCTTTCTACTCTTAACGTTGAGCTTTTTAAAAAGCATGAAAACGTTATGTTACCATATTAATAATTGAAAGCCTTCGTTAGGGGGAAATATAATGTCAAATGGCTTAGCAAGATCCTTCGTTATGCCGAAAATATTGCAGCATTAATTTTGAAATAAATATATGGTAAAGTTGAGGATTAATGTTAATGATTATGTTAGACGAAAACACGATTTCGTAAAATTTTCTCGATAGAAAAAAAATCCAAAGTTACCTCCAAAATAAACAATAAACCGCTGTTATTCATAAAATACTTTAAATAAGATCATGAAACTTTGCATACTAACTGAACTAACTATAAAGCAGTGCTTATGTTATTTACTTTTTTTTAAATACCATTATTTTCACTGTAAAAAGAAATTACCTAAACTATCGGCGTCTTGAGCTTGATTCCTGTCGCACCATTAGTATCGCTTAGGCTTTTGAAGGGAGAAGTCGTGTCGCTTACGATCAGAATATACATTACGCAACAGTACGACGTAAAATTAAAATGGGAAATAACCGTGATAAAAATAAGAAGCGGCTGGCTTGGCGTTAAGAAACAGGCATAAATATGATAAACCTAATGAAATAAGTGTCTAACGACCTTTCTACTTACAGTATTAGTGATTACAAACATATCGGTACATAGCATACGACGCGCGGGGAAGTGGGGGCGAAATTAGAATTTGAGCTGACTTACTCTATCCTCTTAACATTGACATCAGGTTATCAAAAACCTCAGTCCCCCCACCCCCGTGATCATGGGTTCCATAAAACGCCCGAAACGGTAATTAAAAAAGATTAAACGCGATAAAATCCGTAAAATTTGTTTTATTCTTTGAAAACCCCTATCTACGTTAGTTCCTTGATATAAAACCGTATTTCCTTTCTCTAATTACGCACCATATAGGGAAATTTTGTGCAATACCATCCAGCAGAAATGAATACAAGACTTTCACCATATCCCAGATTTCCACCAGTCTTTACGCCTTTGTTTTCGTCATACCACGCATTTAAACCAAATGATTTCGAACCAAACAGTTTGCTCCCTAGTTAGTCTTGCATACAGCAATGGATTATAATAAATTGACAGCATCTGTCTTTCCATCTGATTACAATGTTGATGTCTTCAAGGTAAGAATTAATACTCTTTTGTTGAGCTAAGTCAAAACGTTTTAATGTCTACGGCTACATCACGAGTCACAACGTACTATCAGGTAAGATAGTAGCAAGAAATTACTTAATAATATTTAAATACTAAAGTTAAAAATCCGTTTCTCTCTAGACAAACGGATTTTTATCTATATCATCTTCAGTTTTTCTATAAAAATATTTATTTTATTTATTTATAGTTTATTACATTGTGGGATGTTTGCAAAACCACGTGGTGAGTAATTACTAATATTAGCTGATTTTCAAGGACGACATACCTACATCAGTTACGCAGTTTAATTTTGGAGGTAGTCGTAAAATATATTGTTCCGCCAAGATACAGAGTAGAGTGTATATAGAGACTACGTTTTTTAATCATTCTTAATGACAAAACAAATTAAGTATTAAAAATTGTAATAATAATTTATTCTATCTATTGATTTATACGTTTTATTCTTGGTTCAAAACTGATTTTTACTATGCATATGATGCTAATGCATCACGCATATTATATTTATATTGAAATTCTTATTATAACGCACAGCTGTCTATAAATACACACACACACACACACACACATATATATATATATATATATATATATATATATATATAATAAAATTGTCCAGCTCTTTAGGTACATTACTTATTAACACGTGCGATTTAGTAATTAATAATCCACGAAATACGAGGATATATATATAAAAATAATTAAATGTAAAATACATTATTTGTTAATTCTAGTAAAATTTCCTTCAGATGTTATTGTTATAAATCAGATATATTAATATGCCTGAATTCAATTTATAATTGTATAATATAATATAAATGATATATATTATGTAAAAATAATATACAACTGTTATATATGTTATAACTTATACAAGATTATATTTTAACATTTAATTAAAACAACTATAACAGGACATAACTAGGTAACCATTTATATTGTTTTAAGACATATAAAGATAATGGAATGCAAATCATGGAATCATTCAAAGATAATCATAATAATTCAAGTGAACTTTATTATTATGCGCAATATATGTATGTCAACTTAACGGAATCTTGATCTTGCATAGTATTGAAGAAAATATGAGGTTAACTTATAAAACAGTGTATTTAAAAACAATATACACTGCATATATTTGTAAGATATACTTCTTATATTGGATAAAACAACTAACGTAAATTGTTTTTATGACTGCACCTGTGACCAGACTCTAGAAGCCGAAACCAAAATACGTCTACGGATTGTTAAAGCTATCTTTTCTATTTTCAGTATTATTCTGTCTCTGACTCATTAGAAACAGATTTTATCGTAAATAATAATATTTTTCAACAAAAACGTGGCACATGATTTTCAATTTACAGTATTAATAGTGACAGAAAATATCATGTAGACATAAATAATTTAACAAATGAAGTCCATGCAGACGCATGGACTTCATTTGTCCAGCAGGTCTCTGGTCTCGGGAAATCCACCCTAATGTAATACTAGTTCGTTTCTCTAAGCAATCAATTTCTAGTATTACCGTAAAGAAAACATAATTTTATATTTGGGCTGAATGTAGAATTAACTAAGCACTTAAGATTTATGACAGTTTTTTCCATAGTCAAACCAGGGAAAGTTTCCTCTGTGTTATAGTTACTCTGTGCAATGAATAAAGCTTACAAGAGGTTACGTCAGACCAGCATTATTCGTATCGCCTGGGTAACGCTGTCCCGAAGTACGTAAAAATTATTTTAGCATAGTCTACAATGTTTGCAACTGTTTCGTTTCGTTCAAGTTATTTTTTTAAATAATATTTTAAACTACATGAAATAGCAATCGATATTAAGCAATAATATCCTCCAATAATGTCCTCCGGACCGAATTCCGGTCACACCGGCCAGTCTCAACTGATCTGGAAATCTGCACAGGCACAGGTTATACTTATTATTACTATTCATGCAATCAAGTCCCGCAATCTCGAGAAGTGAGCCCCCTGTCGCAGATCACTTTTGGCGAACGGAGTCAATTCCATCTCTGACAATTGGACCCTGGCCTTTGCCTCTCCCATTACATTGGCCCATGTGAGATGTGAGTACTGAGTCCTTAAGCAAAGTCATTACCGATGATGCTGGCTTACGCATTTCAATTTTCCTCCTCTTTTTCTCCAATGTGACGTGTGTGATGTGTGTGTTGGCTGCTTTTGCTTTGGCATCCTTGCCACGTCCGCTCATGAGCTCACCATCAGTGGTGGCGAGCTGTGCGGCTGCGGCGGGGCTCTAGCAGAAAAGCAGCGTAAAATAGCAGCGTAATGCTGCTTTCGTATGATGAGTGTAGCGAACCTGAGACCCTTTTTACTGGAATCGAGGCATTCCATCTTAGTCCACAAGGGTGACAACGCATTTGCATTTTGGTTGTTAATTGAGGATAAATGGGGATGGGTCACAGCATCCACTTACCATCAGGTGGACAGGTCATTTGTCACTCAATGCTATAAAAAGCCACTGTAGGCAGATCAACCACCGGCGGATGGGAAGGCACCTTTTACTTCTTTACCCCTCGCTTTTTTATTACCTTTTTTCATAGTCCCATAGAACGGCAGACCGATACGACTAGAGAGAGATCAGGCGCAGGACCAACGGCTTTACGTGTTTTCTGAGTCACAGGGGTGCAACACCCCCAACTTCCTGGCCTCGGGCAGCTACTGAGATTTTATTCACAAAAAATCCAATAACTGATTTTGACCGAACCTGGGAACTTATGATCATCAAACGCGATTACGACTACTAGGCTATCGAGGCATACAAAAAACTACATATAACGCTTATGGGGCATAACCGTTTTTGTTTAACAATAAAACCATAAACTCAAGTACGAAGCCATCCGTAACAATGATCGGATTACGCTATCCTTCACGTCGCACATTCCAGAACATAACTTAATACTGTAGCAAGGAACATAATGAGCATTCCGCTTTCTTCGCAGTCGAAAGGCATCTCATTAAGAAAATAAAGGGCGGATGCGACGACATACTTTGCTGACCGAACTGCTCGCTTTTTCTGTGATGTGGCCCGTGGGTATACGTCTTAATAAATTTATCGAGCTTTAATTGCCGGAGCGACCACACACGTGCAGTTTAGGCATTCATTTGTAAATATTTGTTCAATCCGTTCAATTTAACATGGGTTAGTTTGATTTCTAAGTATTAAATCAATTATATTCGAATGTTCACTATGTTGTGGTTGTTTAAGAATATCCACTATCCCATATGATCCTGTGGCCGTAAGAGGCGGACACAGGAAAACAAATCACATGGGCAACAGCTGCAACGTTTGCCAAGCGTGGCAACTATTCCCACTATGAGGCAATGAACGGGGGAGGCTTATGTTCAGCAGTGGACTTTAACAGGCTGTAACGGTAACGGTACGACTGTTAATGTACTTCTTTATCAGCATTCGAACAAAGTTGATTGCGAAATTGCGATGCGATGCTTTGTGAATTTTTAAAAATGATGGTGTCTTTGACATTGCGCCGCCAGGGATTTTTCTGACTTTTTTTTAAAGAATAAGGGTGACAAAGGAGCACGCACTTCATCTGATGGTAAGTGGATGCCCCAGGTATCATATCATAAGAAAAAAAATATCGATTAAGACAAACGCAGATGTTGTCACCCCTGAGGAAAGACCAGAAAAAGTCTCCGGATCTCTTTACTCACCATACGAAACAAAGCAGCATTACGCTGCTATTTTATGTTAATATTCTGTGAGAGCGTGGTCCTTCCCCGGTCGTGCCGAGCCAATTGTGCTACAACCATAATATAGCCGCAGCGTGGCTCCACCACGTATAATAAGAATTAAAGACCTATAAGAATTATAGACCTTCAAGAAAAAAGTTTTCTTCCGCATACGACCCTTCTGTGGAATAGTTTACCACCGGCGATTTTTCCGGACCGATGCGAACTGGGGACCTTCAAGAAAAGAGCTTACTTCTTTCTAAAGGGCCGGCAACGCACCTGCAATTCCCCTGGTGTTGCGGTTGATCATGGGCGGCGGTAGTCACTTACCATCAGGTGAGCCGCATGCTCGTTTGCCCCCTCCTCTATAAAAAAAGTCTACTCCTTTCTAAAAGGCCGGCAATGCCAGGCGCATTACTTTGGTGTTGCAGATGTTTATCAGCGACGGTGATCACTTAACATTAGGTCAGCCGTATGCTCGTTTGCTACGACGTCTATAAAAAAAATATATGCTTACCCTCACTATTCTCCGTTATTTTTATATCTATAATTTGAATCATTTCCAATTCCGCTTTCTAATTATTCACACCATCAACTCCCACGGGCCACGATCGCTCGTAATAACCACGTGAAATAGCGGCATATATTATCTTTAGTTATATAGTACAGTAAGACCTTCGATCAACAATACCAAGAATAAGACCCTTTTTACTGGTAATGAGGCTATCCATCTTGGTCTTCATAAGTGACCACACATTTTGATACTTAATCAGGGATAAATGTAGGAGTTTGGGCCACATCATCGAATTACTATCAGCTGGAATGTATACTCGTTTGTGCTCTAAATAAATACAGATTTTATTTACTTATATGTGGTAGTGTAATGCTTATAACCTAAAGCGATAGTGTAAACATTTTAATTCTTATGATATATTATAAATAATGGTGCGTTTATGAATTCACTCTGAAAACATATGATATATGTATATGTCTACTTCCTTATTTATAACGTAATCAAGAGCTCTTTTTGGAGTTTTCGAAATTCGCCTCTTACACACACGGGAGGAAATGGCGTGATGATAGATACTCGCCGCAATCATAAATAAAAACTAAAAAAATACAGCCTATATACGTCCCACTCCTGGGCACAGGACTCCGCTCATTTCTGAGAGGATCTTAGTGCAACAAATGGGCCGCCGTTCTGTTCCAATGCGTGTTGGCAAACTTCACATATCTTCGAAATAATTTTTTTCTTATTTCTCAGACATGCATGTTTCCTCACTATGTTTTCTTTCACCGCCGAGCACGTGGTAAATCAGCACTTAAAATTGCAACTAACAAATTCATTGGTGCCGGCGGGGTCAAATCCGGTGTGGTCGCGTACTGTAAAATTTACAGCGAGCGCTAACCATCTGAGCTAACACGCCTCCTCAAAAACTATGCTTGTAATTAAGATTGTTGCCACTCATCGTGCTTTTTTGACGAAGTACGAGACGAGTAGATACATCAGGCAGACTGTGTGCTCGTTTATCACCATTGTTCAACAAAAAAAGATTATGATAATTATATTATTTTTTAATTTTTTTTAATTTACAACAACTAAAATACATACTAAACAAAGTTCATGAGTACAGTGCAACAAACACCTATATATAAGATTTTTCTGCACACTGCAGTTCGCCGTCTTTCGAGCGCAAACATTTTAATATTATTTAGAGTAAGACGGTAGTTCGCTCGTTTCTATAAAAATAACATGAGGATGAGTTGTAGTGGCTACAAGTAAATAAGATTGTGTTTATTGGTAACGAGGCATTCTATCATAGTCCTCATGGGTGACCACATGACTGCATGTTGATATTTATTGGGGGATAAACCTATTTGTTTAAATTATTCCATTTACTTATATTATTTGCGGTCCGCAAGACAATAATAAGTCCGTAATACTCGAATCTCCTTGAACGCGTATCTGCAACGTCTTTCAACACCACCTGTTGATCAGCCACCAATATAAATTCTACAATTAATCAGCCAATTTACTCTCATCAAAAGTGCCAAATGGATACGAGGACATATCAGTTGAAAAAGTGGACGTGAACAAGTACCGCGAGAAATTTTACTTAATTTAAATTTTGCAAATCGGACGCCATTGATGTGGAACGTCCCTCCTTCGATGAGACAAAAAAAAAAGGTATTTTATATCTTATGTAAGAAATATAGGGTATGTAAATTAAACAGCCTATATACGATTCAACGGTGGGCACAGGCATCCTTCCATTTCGTACCAATTCTTCTTATTTGGTTTCGTTATCACGCTATATCTATATTTTAATTGTATACTTAATTTCTCAACTATACCCATGTGTTATTACACTTTTTTGTATATTTTTTTTTGTTGTGCCCAGGACAAAGGTATTTTCCGAACCAGTGGTAAATTAAACTTAAAATGAAATTAAATAAACATTATGTATTAAAAAAATTGCTGTTGAAAACAATGCGTGGCAACTATGGCAAATATTCCTCCTTTGAGGTAATCTATGGAGAGGCCTAAGTTCAACAGTGGTCTAAAGGCTGTAACGATAAATTAACTTTACTAGGCTGTATTGTTGCCACCCGTATTATAATATATAGTATCGTACTATAGTCGGTCGTTTAAATTATAGAAAAATAATATAGTACGAAAAACACTATATTTTTATCCCTAATTCAACTGTCGCAATTTTTATATTAACTGTAAACTGTGTCTGGAATAAGTACTAACGGAAATTTTTTTTCATCTTGGATGTAAAATTGAAAGAAGATAACAAAAGAGCATGTATTAATTTAATTAAAAATAAATTGTTAATTTGTTTTAATATGAATCTAAATTACTTAGATCTGTAATTATTTTAAAGGTAAGGTGGTTAGATCATTGATGGCCAAAGTAAAGAGCAATAACAAATATATATGGAAAAATACATAAAGATTAAATATAAATGTGTACTTTTCTTTTCTGGAATTTCTCAAAAGTACTAGGTATATTTTTTTATCTGTTTTGGAATAAGTACTATACTTGTTCAAAAAAAAAATACAGGTGGCAACTAGTATGTACTACGTACTTTAAACCTCAGTGGTGAAAAAGGAAATTTACTATGTAATGGCAACAAAAAAAAAACAAGCACGTATTTACCTGCTTATCAAAATATGATGTATAGTATGAGAATGACGGCGTATTAAAAACGGTTTATTTCACTAAACGTTACATTAGGATTTTCTCGTAAATCCAGACCCGGAATAGTTTTTAAATGCTTGTGCCGTGCGGGATTCTAGCCTGCAGCTCTGAGTGCTGTAACACTTTATTTTAGTAAAAAAAAATATAGTAAGCGATTGCATGCGGGAGGAGTAGAGTTACCTCGAAGATCCTCTTTCTTGGACCTATTACGTACGTAGTTAAAATTTGTAAAATTTTAATTGAAATAAAATAAATTTACTTTTTATTCTATTAAGATTAAAATTCGAATTTGGATTTCTATAAAAAGAGCTTGACTGTATATTAGGTTACAGATATATTCTAAAATTTTAGAACACAAAACAAAATTTTTAACTTTATCAATTGAAATGATAATTTATGTGCGTCTATGCGTAATTCGCGCCCATTTAAAATTCTTTATATAAAGTGGTCATTTGTCAGCGACTTAAATAAAACTGGTTTGTTGCGCGAGGTTCAAGAACGAAAAAGTCCAACAATAATTAATAATAAAAACAATATGAATAAGGAACATTTAAAATATAATTAATCTGGTTAGTAAAAACATTTAGGGATGTCGAGTTTGATGAGAATCGTAGGAAATATATTTTGTTTAACTGTTTAACTTCCGAAGTTTTGGTTTAACGTAATAACGTGCTAAAAGTCCGCCAGGTGGTAAGCTAAAGAAGCTATGGGGTTCTTCAAGCCTTAGTTGGAATGCCTATGATTATACTCGTACTTGTTCTATATACCACTTAAATCGGAATATAACAATGAAATAGATACTAATCCACTAACTTGCTTTACTTATGAGCGAACTAATGCTTTGGGATATTCTCTACTAGTCTACTTAGCACATAGCCGTAGCTAAATTTAGTGACTGTTTGAAAGCAAGCTTAGCAAGGTTTAGGAAAAAATTCTATATTTAGAATACATTCTCCAGTTATCTCATTAGAGTATTGCTAATTATTACAATATATAAAAGTTAAAGCTTTAAAGTTACAACCTATATACGTCCCACAGCTGGGCACAGGCCTACCCGCATTTCTGTGAGGTTTTAGGGCAAGGAAGTGTCCGCCGCGCTGCTTTAATGCGTGTTGGCGAACTTCAGATGTCTTTGAATTTTTTTTTCTTACTTCTCGGACATACAGGTTATCTCACGTTGTTTTCCTTCACCGCCGAGTACGTGGTAAATCAGCATTAAAAATGCAATTAACAATTTCTTTGGTACCGGTGGGGATCGAACCCGGTTTGCTCGTGTACTGTGAAATTTACAGCGAGTACTAACCATCTGAGCTACCACGGCTCTCATATTATATAAAGGTGGTACCAAACCAATCTATCAATCGTCGATCGATGGTGGAATGGATTAGTCAACGTCGATCCATAATTTCTACCATCCGTCCATACCGTCAATCAATGATTGAACAACGTTTCATCGACTAGTATCCGTCGATCAGCTAAAGCTACCACGCCAATCGATGAACTTCGATTGACGTCGATCGATTGATATGGTAACACCTTTAGTGTTGTAGATGACGCAGTTGCGTGAATTAAATCTTGACTCTTTTAAACATAAAAAAGTGTTAAATATTAACACTTATCAATTTAATAAACAATATTCTATCAAACGAAAAGGATTCTTTTTAAATAAACGAAGACGAACGTACATAATGGCCGTCTAAGTTTATTTAACAAAAAATCTTACTAACTTAAATAACTATCTTTATTTAAGTCAATAAGATTTTCTATGCTACGGTTCGAGAATGTGTTTACGTTATTTTAGAAAAGCCTTTTCACTATGGCGTTAAAACATCATACTTATTTTAAGTTTAAAGAAAGAGAATTATTATAATAATATAAATTATAAAATGATATACATAATTGAAAATATCCATACATTTACAAATTTGATATTATTTGCGTAAAGCTGACGCTTAGCACTTTTGTATATTTTTTGTATAGAATTAGGGCGACAAACAGTCCATCTGATGGTAAGTGGAGCTCACAGACTCCAACATCTATCCCCTATTAAGAATAAAAATGTAGATACGTTATAACCCCTGGTCTAAAATAGGATGCCAGTTAAAAGTGTGTCCGATTTTCTACAATCACCATAAGAAACACAGCAGTATTAAGTTTATATTTAACTCTGGTATTCTGTGAGAGGCTGATCCTTCTTCGTCTGAGTCGATCCGTTCGTGCTGCATCTATAATTTAGGTGTAGCGCAGTTCAAACACGTTAGGTGTGGTATATGGTCAGAGTTGGCTGCAATACAAGCTTTTAAGCTCTAGTATGTAGTGGAATAATCAACTAAAACTATAGCTCTTCTTTTCTTTCTTTCTTTCAAATAATTGCACTTGAGTAGTTTAATCTGTGCATCGTGTTAATCCATTTTGATGCCGACGGTATGCCCAAGTGTTTTTGCCCAACGCTCGCAGCTTCCCGCATATTAAACAGGTCAACGGCTCGAGATAACCGTTTTTTGTCGAGACTTACGAGCACACGCGAATTTAATTGATTGTTCGTGAATTAAATGAAAAATTGTTAGAGCGATGGTGATGTAAAAATATAAAATTAAAGTTTTATACAAGTCTTATTCGCTTTGAAAGAAAGAAACCATCATTCACAGCTTGACGATGCATGGGAAATTTCGTCATATCTTTTTTCTCCAAGACAAAGTGAAATTTTTCAAATTAAACTTGCTTAAAGCTCTTATGGTCATCAAAATCTACACTGGTTTAATGCAATTCTGGACATTTTTTTAAATATGTTAGAATTTTGTTTGCAAACGTCAAATGTAACTTTGCCAAGTTATCAGTAGCCTGATAGTAGGATATGTGGCCCGTAATTTGCATGCTGTTGAAAACAGCTAAATAGGTTTTCTTAACACAATAACAGTAATAGCACAACAAAACATTTAGTTCCTATTTAGTTGCAAATAAATAATTTGAATTCGAATTTGTAATAAATTTATCTTTAAATTATATAATAATAATATATGTTTTCAAAGATCTACTACTATAGCTCTGTACCTGAACGACCGGACTAGATTAACGAGATACCTGCAGCTCGGACACCAGTTTATACTTATGAAAGATCGAATTCCCTCCTCTTAGACTTAATTAATTCTTTAAAAACAATATAAGAAGAGTTGTTGCTATGACTGTATGTTCTTCTTAATTTTTTTAAGATTGATAAAGTTTGCTAAGTGTCTATTAACAACGGCGGTATATTAGGACAATTGTATTAATTTCAGAAGTTTGCTAGTATTTATAATTATCTAAAATACAAAAATGAATGTTTGTTTATTGGTATTTTATGCGCTGCCATCCCGTTCATCAGATTGCTTTGAAACTTTGTCAACTTTTGTTTGCACTTGCGTGTAGGTTTATAGGTATTGTACAATTAAGTTACAGCAGGTGCAAAAATTTATTTCAAAGTTATATATCATTTAACTTTAACGAATGTATTATCATTCCTAATTAAGGGGATAGAGTAAGTCAGCTCAAATTCTAATTTCGTCCCCACTTGTCCGCGCGTCGTATGCTATATATGTACCGACATATTTGTAATCACTAATACTGTAAGTAGAAATGTCGTTAGACACTTATTTCATTAGGTTTATCATATTTATGCCTGTTTCTTAACGCCAACCCAGTCGCTTCTTATTTTTATTACGGTTATTTCCCATTTTAATTTTACGTCGTCTTGTTGCGTAATGTATATTTTGATCGTAAGCGACACAACCTCCCCGTTCAAAGGCCGAAGCGAAGTGACCGTGCGACAGAAATCACGCTTCAAGTGGCCGATAGTTTAGGTAATTTCTTTTTAAAGTGAAAATAATGGTATTTAAAAAAAAGTAAATAACATAAGCACTGCTTTATAGTTAGTTCAATTAGTATGCAAAGTTTCATGATCTTATTTAAAGTATTTTATGAATAACAGCGGTTTATTGTTTATTTTGGAGGTAACTTTGGATTTTTTTTCCATCGAGAAAATTTTACGAAATCGTGTTTTCGTCTAACATAATCCTTAATATTAATCCTCAACTTTACCACATATTTATTTCAAAATTAATGCTGCAATAATTTCGGCATAACGAAGGATCTTGCTAAGCCATTTGAGATTATATTTCCCCTTAAACAGGCAGTAGTAGGCAGTGGCAGTAACGCTACCGACAGCTATCTCCACCTAAGACATTTTGTAAGAAATTGCAATACAAATATATTTTGCAGTCTTTTGAATGAAGTAACATGCAATGGAAAAGCGATTTGTTTTTCTTTCAATATTATGAATTGCACAAAGTGCGCGTATTAATATTTTTATAAAACAAAAATGATGGATTTAGGAATATCTTGTTTGTCTGTTTCATTAAAAGTAGTCTAAATCAAACGAATAATTCGAAATAATAAAAACGGTTTTATATACATTTCGTATAATTTATACGCTGCCTTGTTGACTAGTGGTTGTAGTAGTGCGACTGCTGATCATGAGGTCTTGGGTTCGAATCCCGGGTCGGGCCAAAAAATTAATGATTGAGTTTTTCCGTCAAGAAATTCTCAGTAGCTGCCTGGAGTCAGGAAGTTGGCGGTGTCTCACCGCCGTGCCTCAGAAAGCACGTGAAGCTGTTGGTCCTGCGCCTGATCTCTCTCCGGTCGTGTCGGTTTACCGTCCCATCGGATTACGAGAGTGTGAGAATAGAGAGTGCACTTGTGCTTGCGCATAAACTTGGGCACTATAATCCTGTCCTGCGCCGATGGCTAGCCTCCGTTTAGGCAGGCCGTCGTTGCCGAAATTCGGTCTGATAATATATAGGAAGGACATATAAGTTCTGTATGAGGAAATTTAATACAAACGTCGGAACCCTGAACTATTACAGTTCTCATCAAAAGACACTTGCTTATAAATCTAAATAAAATGCGTTTTAATCTAACATTTGCACTGAACCGTCGTTAGTCGACTGACCGCAGGAGCGCCGGCTTTAGCTAATGACGCCATTGCTCTTGCTTGCTAACAAAACCGTGAGGACGGATTGTGGTTAGAGTTTCTAAAGTTTCACTCGTACTTTGATCACGACGTTACTTGCAAATACGTTTAAACCTATATTAAAATTACACCTAACTGCGTTGTATTAGTTTCCTTGTTTCCGTTACTATTCATTCGGAGTAGTGGCGGTGAAAGAATATCCACTGCCCTAAATATATTTATTTTTTTAGAAAAAAGAATATTAACAATGTTATAAACATTACTAATGTTCCCCTTAACCACTAGTGGTAAGCTTAAATTGCTTGTGTTACGAGTGGTTCACGCCAGTAGTCGAATGGCGGAATCGAACCCACGACCTTTTTTGAGTTCGCGGTCCGCGCCTTGCCATTAGCCTACTGTCGCTTAAATTGTCCGGTGGGTGTCATAATAGGCGACAGAGGGAAACTGAAATGGGTGATGGACTACCGAATCTCCCTGACAAAACTCAAAATAATAAAAAAACTGTGATTGCCAAGTGTGGCAGATAAGGCGGTCGCGTAAAAAGGTTCGAAAGAGGGGCCTCATATGAGGGGACTATCTATCGAGGGCTATCTATCGAGGAGGCATGTATCAGGTCAGCAGTGAACTTTTGATTAGCTATAATGAATTGTTTTTTTTTAGATACATTTTGTAAGAGATGTTTAAATATTTTTAATAAGTTAATGGTTTGGATGGGATTTAATCAAGCCACCTCCTCCAATCATATTTTGCAGCAAGATTCGATTAGTGTAATTTACAACATTGGTAAGATTTTGGAGTGATATATGGGAGTAAATTTGGAGATCATCTGCATACAAATGGTAGAGAGAAGAAATTCGTGAAGTACCTGATATAATTAATAAAGACAGAAAAACGAAGAGAAGACAACTCGCAACCCTGAGGTACACCAGCAGTTATGCTGAGTTAGTAGCCTTTTAACTGGATTCTTTAAAAATCATTCATCTCTTTGATTAGTCTTCCGTTTAGTCTGAAAAAATCGCTTACTAGACATAAATTAAACAATTATGCGAACACTGGTAATATAATAAAGTGCTCGGCGAAAAGAGCATAACTTTGTACGCATATTTATATTATAAGATAAATAAATTAGCCACTTTCAACAGAGCTCCGGAAGCTGTAATCCCAAGGTAGCTTGTCAGTTTCTCTTGATATACCAGCATTGTGAACTTGTGTTGCTAATATTTGATTCTTTGCGTACAACAAAATTATATACAAAATTAGCCTTTAAATCTTGGAAACAAGAGCGTTTGTTTCATCTTTCAATTACAAACACCGTGCTCGTGGATGACAGAATAGGTGTAGGCGTTTTAGTACACAGTGATTTATTTCAAACGATAGTTTTAAATTAGAATTTTAAAAAGAGAGCGTTGTTTTTTTAACATTGTAATGGAGAATAACGAAACGAATTAATTTCAAACGCATTGGCTGGAACAAACAGGCGTTTTTACTTGCTATATACGTGAATACTACTGACGTATGTGTCTACTCTACTCTTGTCTGTCTTTTGTTACGCTAAGACAGTGCGATTTATAATAATAATAAAAGTCTTTATTTGTCAAAAAATCATCAATATATAAACAAATCTTGTTATGCTAGTTGGAGACAAAATGGTCTATGGCTCAGTGAATGTATGAGACCCACAGACCCTGGTATTCTGCCATAGACTAAACATCCATGCATTCTTATATATATTATATCTTATCTTAAAATTATAATAAAATCTAAGATTTTGTACAGCAAAATAAACTTTAACATATATGTAGTTTTTGAAAGGGCCTTTTATTAAACAAACTTGTAGTCAGTCAGTGCCAGTGACCGCCAGTGGAGCAGCCAGTCGCGAAATTTTTTGCGCAACGTCGGCAGCGAGTGCTTTAACAACGATCAAACTGGCGGAGGTAAATCATTCCATGTTCACCAGCTGGAGCTCCATCAGCACTCACCGCCAGGTGGAGTGGTAACCACCCACAGGCTTATAATAAGTAAAACGAAACGGAAAATATACCTAATGTAGAATTTGTTTCGGTTATTGTACTGTATTGTACCCGATGTAGGAGTATCTATTACCCCACCCCATCCCGGGGGTGTCATAGGAGGCGACAGAGGGCACCAGACCATGCAGCAGCCGCGTCTTAATAATAAGTAAAAAAAGTAAAGTTACAGCCTATATAAGTTCCACTGCTGGGCACAAGCCTCCCCTCATTTCTGAGAGGGTTTTAGGGCAACGAAGTGTCCGCCGCGCTGCCCCAATGCGTGGTAAACTTCACATGTCTTCGAAATATTTATTTTTTCTTATTCCTCAGACATGCAGGTTTGGTCACAATTTTACCACATATTAATTTACTCGCTTTAGTGTAGGTCTTTTTGAATCAATTTTTTTTTAAACAGATTTCCTGATGAGCAATTAATTGAAGTTTTAAACATAGCTCCGAATCGGATGACAATGTGAGATTATGAAAAAAGTGAGTATTTTATATCATTTAGAAATCACTTAAGAAAATCCAAGCTTTCCAAATAAGAACCTCACCATATTTAGCGCTTAAAATTCTTCGTTTCCTTCATCATCACACCGCAGAAGTCCACATCTGGACTGTCTTTTCATTATGGGGAGGATTCACCTTAATCCCCACGTGCGGTAATCGTATTGGTGATGACAGCACTAGAAGTCTCGCACTATTTTACGCAACGCTTTTATTTTACGCTAAGTGATGGTTTTGCAGCCATTTATCAGAACATGACCTTTTCTAACCTTTCCCAGAGTCGAATCTTGCGATACCCACGGGACAAAATAGGGTGGTGGATTATCTTCGTCACCAAAATATACTTCAAACAACAAAATTGAAACAATAATCGCAGTTTACACTTCAACTGTCCACATAAACAGCTCTTTGTTTATACTCGTATATAACGCGGCAGCTGAGTCGTGGAATGAGACCACCCAGGTTTAACAATGTAATGTAGACTTTCGTAAGATTTTCAAAGTCGGAAGGGACAAGCTGCTTAATAGCTTTGATGAGGAAATCAATTCAATTAAGCCGTGTTAGTTTCAGAGATAGTAGGCAATAATTTACGAATGAAAGTTTTTCAAGTCTTGGTGAAACATTTATTACTTAATTAAGCTTCTCCCTGAGCGTGAACTCTTTTAAGTCGTATTAGATTGCCTTTTCCATCAAACTTGAGAGTGCACTGATAGTGATATGCGGCTATATTTTAAATATATTATTACTGCAGCACGAGTGGGTCGGCTGGACCGGGGTAAGACCACGCTCTCACGGAATACCAGCGTCAAACACCAGCTTAATGCTGCTACGGTTCGTATAATTTCGATGAGTGTAGAAAACCGGACACCGGAGAACCGGAGATATTTTACTAAACACGAGGCATTCCGTCTTAGTCCTCTGGGATGACAACGCATCTGCGTTTTGATTCTTAATCGAGGAGAGATGTAGATGTATGTGGGCTCCAGCATCCACTTACCATCAGGTAGACTGTGTGTTCGCTTGCCACCCTTATGCTATAAAAAAACCTGTGCTTGCGCACATACTGGGGCACTGTATTACTGTCCTGTGTAGATGACGGTTCGCTGTTGAGGTTAGCTGCCGCGACGAAATTCGGTCTGGATGACATTATTTAAAGCCTTTCCCTAATTCTTGATCAAATAAGTGTAGACTTGAAAAATAATAATCAGATTCAGCAAAATAATTCGTTCCAGCTAAGATTCGCTAGCAATAAAAGACATATCTGTCTTTCCATTCTGCTACAATGTGGGTTGTCTTTAAAGCAGGAGTCCGGAGAGCCCAGAACTTCGTAAAGCTAAGCCAGTATCACAAAAGTTCACACTGGTCACAGTAATACTGATCTTATTAAACCTACATAGCTGCTCGCACAAAAAATTGATTGAGGCAGTGCGTTTGACCATTATCAGCTATAACACCATTTACCACCAAGGATATCAGTGGATTAAATAAGTAGAGAACGAAACGAAAGGTTATTTTTAAATTGTGAAATGTTGTCGAAAGGAGTTGCAATGAATAGTGTATTTTATAAAATTTTAATGAGCACCAATGCAATAAATATAGGCCGTGTCAATTTCGTTAATTACGTATTCTGTTAAACTGGCAACTCCTCTGTGGAAAATGTCGCTGTTACACAATGATATAATTACGTTTTTAATATGATATTTTAAATATTGTGTAACTATTTTGCCCTAAATAAAATTAAAAAAAAAACTAACGTACAATTCGCCACTTAAAAATTTAAAGCTTAAACCAGACTTGACAACAAAACAAAACCCGGTGCGATTTAAAAAAAAATCACATTAGATGTAGCTTGGTAGCGAGCACATTATTCCCATTGGTTACTGTCATCCCTAAATTTTAAAATTTTATTTAAACCGTTTTATTCAATTTGTTTTTTTTTTAAGACGAAAACACCAGTAAAATTATTTTTAATCTATGTAAGGTACGTGAGGGTAATATGGTCACTTTAATCTTTGCTGCTTTATAAAACCAAAACTAGAAGAAGGACAGAGACAAAAACACAAAGTCTTATACTATAACCAATACACTAAGAAAAAAATAGCAAACAAGCTTTGGAAATAATTAAGAACATTACGAAAATTTAACTTAAAAAAACTATCTTCGCTAAACAATACTAAAATCGACTATTTTTTTTACTATAATGTCAACTGTCAAAATAGCGTTAATATAGCAGCGCCCTTTTATTATTTGATTGACTGGAAGAGCTATCGTATCACAGACATCAATGCAAAGAAGGCTTTAGTTTTTGAGTTATAAGAAAGTGACCATGTTAACCGGATGACCATATTACCATGACGTACTATATGGTATACGTGCGAATAAACTACTGATAAATATATTTGTTACAAAAAACCTACAGAATGTGGTGCTTCTAATATTAAAAAGTGTGTCTTGTATGGTGATGATTCCGTTTTAGTCCACGCAGGTGACTACGTTTCTGTATTTTAATTCGTAATTGAGGTTATATGCAGGTGTTAACTGTGAGCACGTTTGTTTCCCTCAGTTCCGTAAAATAAATATATGTATCTAACGAACATTTTTCAAAGTTTCTTATCACAGAGAACATTTATTAAAGTCCAAACTTCGTGAACTTACTCGTTATCAGCGTTATAAGTGGAGCATTTACGGTGTCTGTTGCGTAAATGGCACAGCGTTTGTGCTACTTTAATTACTCTAAGTGTAAGTGTAGAAAGTAGTGGTTAGTGTTCTTGCCTATGGAGTTTTAGGTTTGTTTCCCAATTAGCCCAAATATTATATACGTTAATTCTCATGCCTGTCACAAAGGGATAGTCAGTGACTACGGACATCCATTTGGCATATATCGAATCACACACATACGTGGTAGAGCCACGCTGCAGCTATATATATGCAGTAAGAATAGGTCAGCTCGACCACGCTTTCATGGAATACCAGCGAGAAACAGCAGATTAAACGTGTTGCTGTTCATTTAGTAAATGAATAACACCGGAGAGCCTTTTAACTGGGGACGAGGCATTCCATATTATAGATGTCTATGGACCACTAAATCCACTTACCATTATGTGGACTGTATGCTCCTTTTTTCCTTTGTTCTTATTTTTTTATTCGCAATAAAAATATTGAGTCATTTAGCTCATTAAAAACTATCCTGTCTCTAAAGTTGGATCAAGCAATACACATTTGCAAAGTTTCATTAAAATCGGTCGAGTGAATTCGGAGATCATCGCGGACAAACAATGAGACACGTAATTTTTTATATATAACTAACGATCTGCGCCGGCTTCGCACGGGTATTTTTGTTTATAGAGTAGGGTGACAAACACACACAGTCCACCTGATGGTAAGTAGTTGCTGTGGCCCATAGACATCTCATCTATCCTCGATTACGAATCAAAATGCATATGCGTTGTCACCCGTGAGAACTGAGATGGAATACCACTTTCCAGTAAAAAGGGTGTCCGGTTCTCTACACTCACCATACGAAACACAGCAGCATTACTATTTTACGCTGGTATTCTGTGAGAGTGTGGTCCTTCCCCGGTCGGGCCGATCCATTCGTGCCAAATCTATACTAGTAATATAACTGCAGCATGGCTCTACCACGTAAAAGTATATCCGGATTCTACAACAGCGTTACCTACCGGTTTCAACTATGCCTATAATCATCTTGGAAGTGCAAGCAATATGTTGACAAAGTTTTAACGCAATCTGATGAACGGTATGGCAGAGCATAAAATATGAACGAAAAAATATAAAATTTTATATATTAGTTGATATGCTCACAGACCTTAGAGAGACCACGTTCGCGTAGAATACCAGCGGCAAAATATTTTCCGTTAAAGTGTTACCGCAAGTATTATCTCCTGTACGGTGGAGGTGTTGTATATAAATAAACTGTGTATGGATCATCAGTCAGAAGCAACAAAAATATTTGTAGGTCATATAAACTTGTTCCGTACGGGATACGAACTAGCGCCGTCGCAGTCAAACGCTTAGCCACTCTGCTACCGATCAGTCAAATAGCAGACAGAGGTTCGGTTGCCACCTATGATGACTCGACCTGGCAACATATAACGCACGCACCCTGAGGACTGACGAGAAGATACTGGAGCTGGAAGAAGAGGTAGACAAGTTGCGCTGGCATATTATTGGATTATCCGAGGTCCGAAGAGAGGGGGAGGACACGGCAATCCTCGAGTCCGGCAACTTGTTCTATCACCGGGAGGGCGACCACCTGTCCCAAGGAGGTGTCGGATTTACCGTCCACAAGTCTCTCGTCAACAACGTTGTAAAGATTGGGAGTGTGTCGACGAGGGTCGCGTACCTACTACTCAGAGTCACCAAAAGGTATTCACTGAAGGTCATACAGGTTTACGCACCAACCTCGGCACATCCCGATGAGGAGGTGGAGGAAATGTATGAGGATATTTCCAGAGCCATGCATTCCTCCAAAACCCACTACACGGTGTTGATGGGAGACTTCAACACAAAACTAGGCACAAGAGAAAGCGGTGAGCTGAAGGTAGGGAAATTTGGAGTAGGGCAACGGAACCCAAGGGGCCAGCAGCTGGCCGACTTTATGGAGAAAGAGGGACTCTTTATGATGAACTTTTTCTTCCAGAAGCGGCCCCACAGGAAGTGGACCTGGTCGAGCCCCGACGGTTCGACAAAAAATGAGATTGACTTCATTATGACGACCAGACGCCAACTGTTCAGTGATGTCTCAGTGATCGCAAGGGTGAAAACTGGCAGCGATCACCGAATGTTTAGAGGCACACTGAACCTAAACGTTAAGTTGGAGAAGTCTCGTCTAATGAAGTCAACGCTCCGTCCCCCTCGTGCTCTAATCCAGAATCCCGAAACTTTTCAGCTCGAGTTACGTAACCGCTTTCAGTGCCTAGAAGATTGCAATGCAGTGGACGATATGAATGACAAGCTCGTGGAAACTGTCCATGCGGTCGGAGCTAAGTTCTGCAAGACCCGCCGCAGAAGAACACAAAAACTCTCCGATCACACTCTTAATCTCATGGCTGCTAGACAGGAGATGAGGCTGCAATCGTCAACAGATTTGACAACATACAGGCAACTGAACAGACAGATCTCCAAATGCATGCGGCTAGACTTACGCAACTTTAATACTACTCGTATTAAAGAAGCGATCGAGCGGAACGAGGGCTCCAAAGTCTTTGCCAGAGATCTGTCTGCCAGAAAGAGCCAACTGTCAAAGCTGAAGACTGAGTGTGGCAACATCGTTTCCGGGACACCTGAGATTCTGAGTGAGATTAAGAGGTTATATGGGCAGCTGTACACATCATCGTTGGAGCCACACGCAAGTGTGAGTAACGATCCAAGAGCAAGTCTTATCCGACACTATTCCGATGATATCCCGGACGTCAGTCTGAGCGAGATTAGAATGGCTCTCCACCACCTTAAAAACGGCAAGGCCCCGAGCGAGGATGGAATTATAGCGGAGCTTCTGAAAGCGGGTGGAACACCGGTACTTGAAGTCCTTCAGAAGCTCTTCAATTCCGTCCTCCATGGTGGCACTACTCCGGAGGTGTGGAGCAGAAGCGCGGTTGTTTTTGGTCTTTAAGAAAGGCGGCAACGCTCTCTTAAAGAACTACAGACCGATTTCCCTTCTGAGCCGCGTCTACATGCTATTTTCGAGAGTCATTACGAATCGTCTCGCACGCAGACTCGACGACTTCCAGCCTCCCGAACAAGCCGGTTTCCGAAAAGGCTTCAGTACCGTAGACCACATACATACCCTGCGGCAGATTGTACAGAAGACCGAAGAGTACAATCTGCCACTTTGCCTGGCATATGTGGACTATGAGAAAGCCTTTGATTCCGTCGAAATTTGGGCGGTGCTACAGTCCCTTCAGCGGTGCCAAGTTGACTGTCGGTATATCGAAGTGCTGAAGTGTTTGTACAGTCGGTCTACGATGGCTATCCGAGTACAGAACCAGAGTTCGAAACCTATCCAACTGCAGAGAGGTGTAAGACAGGTGATGTTATATCCCCGAAACTTTCACAATTTCAAGCTCTCAAAACATCAATAACCCCAACCCCAACATTCACCTACCAACTCAAAGTGTAAGACAGGGTGATGTTATATCCCCGAAACTTTTCACCGATGCGTTGGAAGACGTTTTCAAGCTACTGGACTGGAAAGGATACTGTATTAACATCAATGGCGAGTACATCACTCACCTTCGATTTACCGACGATATAGTCCTTATGGCAGAATCGCTGGAGGACCTTAGTACTATGCTCAATGACCTCAATGGTGTCTCCCAACGGATAGGTCTTAAGATGAACATGGACAAAACAAAGATCATGTTTAATGTCCATGTCACACCTATGCCGGTAGTTGTTGGAAGCACTATGCTCGAAGTTGTTGACGAGTACGTTTACCTGGGACAAATAGTCCGACTAGGTAAGTCCAACTTCGACCGAGAGGTCAATCGACGGATTCAACTCGGCTGGGCAGCGTTCGGGAAATTACGACACATCTTCTCATCAGGTATACCTCAATCTCTGAAAACTAAAGTGTATACCCAGTGCGTGTTGCCAGTGATGACTTACGGATTAGAGACGTGGTCCTTCACCGCTGGCCATATGAAGACGCTCAAGGTCGCTCAGCGAGCTATGGAGAGGGCTATGCTCGGAGTTTCTCTGCGTGATAGACTCAGAAATGAGGATATCCGCAGTAAAACCAGGGGTGACCGACATAGCCCAACGGATTAGTAAGCTGAAGTGGCAATGGGGCGGCCATATAGCTCGAAGAACCGATAACCGATGGGGAAGAAAGGATCTCGAGTGGCAGCCTCGTACCGGTAGGCGTAGTGTAGGGCGACCCCTCACTATATGAAGTGACGACCTGGTAAGACATGCAGGAAGTCGATGGATGCAGGTGGCTCAGGACCGTGCTTTGTGGCGTTACTTGGGGTAGGCCTATGTTCAGCAGTGGACTTGTGAAGGGCTGTAATGATGATGATGATGATGAACGTGTCCATTTTATAACAACATAAATAGTATGCAAGGATAATATTACATTATATAAGAAAGGTTGAAAACGAGCACCCAATCCACTGATGGTAAACGGATATCTATTCTCGATTGAATCAAAATACAGTGAAAAGGGGTCTGCGGTTCTTTACAATCTCCATACAAAACACAGAAACATTAAGCTGCTATTGTTCGACTATTTCCCTTATCCCGGTCACTCGCGTTCCATTTTAATGACAACTTTAATTATATCATTTTTGGTTACATCATCGGAAAAACTTTACACAAATTTATTTACTATGAAAAATCTATTGTAGATAGAATAAGCATTTTTTCGTGACCACATGTCTCGAAAACAAATAATGTAACATTAACTTTTGCCCCTCTTCAAGGGCGAGTTCAAAATGTTACAACATAATTTTGTAGAAGGAATTAAGAGTTAAAAACTTTAGATATTATACATATATGTTTTTCTAAAGTCTCGTTCAAAGATTGCGTTGTTTTTACAGGTAAAAATAATGACAAAACCTTGTTACCAGAAGTTTCTGCATTTCTGTCTAGGAGGAGGCGCCTGTCACCCCTGCTACCGGCCTGAAATAAATGCCTACAATCGCGCGTAACCTCAGGTGGCATACGCAGTCAGAGCTAGCCCGTTTTAGGCGTAAATATTTTTTTTGGAAATAGTTGTATTAATATTTTTGTTTTATATTTAATTAAAGTATAAAATAGTTGTTTATGTTTCAGTGTGATTTCTATGTATATTATAGAAAATACATTCATAAACAATGTTGAAAATATAATAATGATAAAAACAGTAAACAATTTAATAAAAATTTTAACGAATGTAAATTTTTTATCACTCCGTGTTAGTGTTTTCCCTCCCAGAATTCACCTGAAATTATGCTTTAGATTTAGAGTTTTTTCCACTCTTAAACTAATAACCGTTCCGATTTCTTATACTTACGCGAACACTACACATTGATTAAAACTACTTTTACGGATTTTATCGCGTTTAATTTAAATTATTTTTAATTCCCGACGTTTCGGGTGCTTTCCAGCACTGTTATTTGATGCACGTAAGCTAAACCAAACCATATAGCTGTGCGCGAGTGTCTATATAGCTTTGCATTTTTCTCCTTCCTACGTCACGGACAATATGTCGTGGTTACCCTAGGGCAGGGGTGGGCATACTGCGGCTCCCGAGCCACATGCGGCTCTTTGGATGTGAAACTGCGGCTCTTTAGTTCCATACGCAAATATTAATTATTTTATAAAAAAACATTTAAAAATCGTTATGAATCGATTAACGAGTATTAGGAACCATTTCTATCTCTCAGCCATTTGTACTTGCTTTTCACCGCACCCACACGAAATCCACACTGGGCCATTTGAAGTTGATAATGGATTTCTAGAAATGCAATTGATCGATTTTATAAATAAAGCTTTGTGGAGTGGAAAATTTATAGAGTTGAAAAGCAAGTTGGAAGAGTTGGAGGTCCAGAAAGGTATGTACGTAACGCAACAAAAATTGATAGTTTTAAAAGAAATGCCTCGCCTGTTGAGGCACTTATATTCGACACGTGGAATAGTCTTCAAGATTGCTACAGTGAGGGTAAGAAGTTGGCATTTGGAAGAAAGTTATGAGCCAAATTTATCCAAACTTTTTAAAACCATACAAAGCCAACGCGCTCATTGAATTCGTTTGCCCATAATGTATGTTATTGCTTTTTTTAGTTTTAAGTACAAGTTACATTATAGAATAATGTTTAAATATTCTACTTGAATAACCATGCAAAGCCAAAGCTTCCATTGAATTTGTCTGCTTGTGAAAAAACACTACTTTTATATGATGAATAAATATATATTTTTCTTATGAATAAACAGATAAGTTTTTTTTATATATGCTACTTGCATACATAACTATTTATGGATGGCAAGAAAAAAATTATATCTCTTTGAAAACTTTGAAATTTTGTTATTTGTAATTTTTGACTCCTCCGACTTAAAAGGTTGCCGACCCCTGCCCTAGGGCTTTCAACAAAGTGTAAAAAATACAGTACGTATAAGTACCATTTGATTATTTATTCATTTACAACTGTTTTACTTTAATAAAATGTCTCATATTTTTAATCGTTTTAAAACTATAAACTAACGGTTATTTATTGATTTTAATCAATAAATAACCGTTAGTTTATAGTTTTTATTAAGTATTTTAATACTTTTACGAATTTTATCGCGGTTAATTAAAATTATTTTTAATTCCCAACGTTTTGGGTGCTGGAAAGTAGTAGATGTCTTAATTTATTAGCACATTTAAATTATAGAATAATTGATAATGAAAAATATGCTTATGTTAAAACCCTTGTTTGATTCCCAAATTCATGAATATTGACGGTAAGGAAAGTTTTATTAGGCCTTAGCTAATTTACGCAGTGGTGGTCGTAACTTATTTCATTCAACACCGCAACACTCTCAGATATGTCTGTTTGAAATTTTACGAGTAGCGAATAATTCAATAGAAAATATGAATAAAAATGCGTATTATAACGTATGGCTTACTTATAACATCAACACTTGTGGAGTAGGCGAAAATATTCATGGTTGATCTTGAATATTCATTCTTAAGATTCATTACATTTAAATTGATAATCCAAACATTCAAGTAAAATAGTACAGATTGTAGCCAAGAATGATTCTCATAACTATTGGACTTATAAATCATGTAAATAGGTCGGCCCTACCGGGGAAGGCTCCACACAACCACGCTCTCACAGTATACCAGCGTAAAATAGCGTAAAGAAGCTACAGTAGCCTAATGGCAGGGCGCGGACGCAATCAAAATACAATCAATACTTCCACAGTGTTAAGGGGAATATTAGTAATGTTTATAGCATAGTTAATATTCTTTTTTTTAACTTGTAATGTGCGTTTTTTTATTAGATTACTATTATACTAATTCATAAATGTGTTAAAACGCTACAATAATCAACTCCTTTAAAATTTTCTTCGTTATAATACATAATTTCACAGCTGAGCACAGACCTCCTTGCATTGAATAAAACTATTATTTACGGATTTTATCGCGTCTAATTACTTTAATTTATTTTTATTATTATCCCGACGTTACTCCTTGCATTACTAAAAAGGTTTTGATGCAGACGAGGTTCCGTTGCGAATTTACAACTTGCACTGATACACTTCTTATGCTCTTGAAATATATATTTAAGTTTTTAAACATGTTCTTTACAATTTTCTCTTTTACTACCGAGTCTAGTCGTTTCTTTTCATGCATTCTGTCATTGCTATTAACAATTTCAGTGTTAAGGGGAAATATAATCTCAAATCAAATTATCAAATCCTTCGTTTTGCCGAAAATATTGCAGCATTAATTTTGAAATAAATATATGGTAAAGTTGAGGATTCATGTTAAAGATTATCTTAGAAGAAAACGTGATTTCGTAAAATTTTCTCGATAGAAAAAAAATCCAAAGTTACCTCCAAAATAAACAACGAACCGCTGTTATTCATAAAAATACTTTAAATAAGATCATGAAACTTTGCATACTAACTGAACTAACTATAAAACAGTGCTTATGTTATTTAATTTTTTTAAAATACCATTGTATTCACTGTAAAAAGAAATTACCTAAACTATCGGCCTCTTGAAGCGTGATTCCTGCCGCACGGTCACTTCGCTTCGGCCTTTGAACGGGGAGGTTGTGTCGCTTACGATCAGAATATACATTACGCAACAGGACGACGTAAAATTAAAATGGGAAATAACCATAATAAAAATCAGAAGCGACTGGCTTGGCGTTAAGAAGTAGGCATAAATATGATAAACCTAATGAAATAAGTGTCTAACGACCTTTCTACTTACAGTATTAGTGATTACAAACATGTCGGTACATAGCATACGACGCGCGGGCAAGTGGGGGCGAAATTAGAATTTGAGCTGACTTACTCTATCCCCATAATGGAGTGAGCTGAGAACGGAGAACTGCTAGGGCTCTAAACCGGTAGGACGATTAAATAAAACAATATATTGCCATGCTATAAATATGAAAATCGCATATCTATAACTCTGTGGAAGTAGAACCCATAAAAGATAAGATATCTTGTTTTATAGAGATTGCCTTCAATAGCAACCCAACTCAATTACGATCTTAGAATATTGTGAACATTGTGTCTAACGATAAGTTTTGATTTTATTACCTCCGTCTTTTTGCGGTTCGTTTTCATTATGAAAGCTGAATGTCTGTTCATGTCTAGACGAAATAGCTCTTCCAACTTTACAATACGTGTCGTTCTAAGGTTCTATTTCAGTGTGAATTATAAGGTTTTGGTTTACAAACATTTTTGCATATTTTCTTACTTCTATGTATTCTTCTTCTTCCTTACCAGTTCGGTCTAGGCCACGGCTTGACTTAGACCACTTTCTACTTCGAGTGAAGCTAAACATTCAAATTCATACCAATACATCACATAATTTCTTACCACGCGGAATATAGGGCTCTCTTATAGATTGCTCTATAGGGAGTCTGGGGTTTTGCCACAGTACCCACGGTTGGCCGGCAGGTAGCCGCAGTTTTTTGAGGTTACTGCTGATCACATTCTGATCTTTTCTTACGACACCCGCGGAACAATATGGCGTATTGGATATTCTTACTTCGCCAATACACGGTTATTCCATTAAGTTGTTTTGATTCATTAGAGGGTAAACGCAAAGCATGCTTATTGCGTTAAGCCTATTTGAGTCGAGTGTTACTGCATATCGGCCGTAGTTGTTGTTCGCGTCACAGTTAAAATTCTTGAATTTAAATTTATATGAACGCTGAGAATTGGTACTTTTTTATATGATAAGGGTGATAAACGAGCACACAGTCCACTTGATTGTGAATAGTTGCTGTGGCACATATACCTCTACATCTATCCTCGATTACGGATCACAATGCAGATGCGTTGTGACCCGTGAGGACTAAGACGAAATGCCGTTTGCATTATCTTTGCGTGAAAAAAGGTGACAAACGAACACACAGTTCATTAATGGTAAGTGAATAGCGTAGCCCATAGACATCAACATCTATTCTCGATTAAGAATCTAAATGCCTCGTTAACAGTAAAAAGGGTCGCCGGTTTTCTACACTCATCATACGATTGACGCTATTATACTGTCAGAGTGTTGTTCTTCCCCGGTCGAGTAGTCTCACAACGATTATAACAGACAAAAAGTCTGTATCTGACACCCAATAACTATTTGCCTCAAAAAAGGTATCTCGTTATAATTTCATTTTAAAGTTTTCAACGAGTCGATACCGTCAATCAGAGAGTTAATTTGACGATTCGTGGAAAAGGACATCGTTCCGCGTAAATAGGAAGATTCTCGGCTTCTTATTACTAAAGAATTGGTTCTCATTCAGTCCTGGCGACCTGGCGTCATTATAAAGCAAGCCGGCTTTTTCTTATAATATCGTCTGTAGAAACCATTATTAAAATCTACAGACGGAAACTTTTATGTATGTCAATTAAACAATTACTTAAGGGTTTCTTATAATTGTAATATTTATATTAAACAGAAATAAATATTTTATAGCTGTTTTATATTACACTACCAGGTGCTCGACGTGTTGCTATTTCATAAGAAATAATTGTGGAGAAATCGTGTTACCGTTTTAAATATAGAAGACTTATATTATAAACCCTATATAATTCAAATTAGGAATGATAATGACGATGATATTAAAAAGTTTTTTTTACTAATTGTTAATTGTTTTTTTAATAAATAAGTGGATAATTTTACGTAATATGCCTATTACCTTCTCGTGAGTGTAAGCAATAAGTTCACAAAGTTAAAGCGCAATCTTATGAACGTATTTCGGTCACGGCGGCCTGCCTCAACGTAGACTAGCCATCGGGCAGGACAGGATTATTGTGCTCAAGTGTATGCGCAAACACAGGTGCACCCTCTATAGGGAATAGACACTCACTCATAATCCGATGGGTCGGTAAACCGACACGACCGGAGAGAGATCAGGCGTAGGACCAACGGCTGTACATGCTTTCCGAGGCACGGGGATAAGACACCGCCAACTTCCTGACTCCGGGCAGCTACTGAGTATTTTTTGATGAAAAACTCAATAATTAATTTTCTGGCCCGACCCGGAATTCGAACCCGGGACCTCATGATCAGCAGTCGCACTACTACAAACACTAGACCAACGAGGCAATCAACGTATAGCAGCGTGCTAAATACGAACAAACATAATTTTATATATATTAGATCTTTCGTGATTGTTATGATATATCATATTACATTTAATAAGATTTTATTTAAAAAAAACATTATCAAAACAAATCTTGCATAAAGAACAGGTTGCGAAGCATTTTAACTTTTGTAAATCAGATGATTAGTTTAGAGGCGACGAAAGAGAGTGCAGCATCCCATTTGTCCTATGCGCGTTTGAAGAGGCGAATGGGAAACGCCAGGGAGATTTCGTAGCTCCTGATAGATGGCGGTATCATCTCGATAACACCGGACGTAAAGTACTCTGAATATTCTGGGTATTAAACTCCGGTGGTGGAGAGCAATGTCAAAGGCGAGAAATATCTGGTGCGGTGTTCCTTAATACGTCAGATAATTTGATGATTACGGCAAATCCTTTCGATGACAATCCACTCTACAAAAAATCTAATTAAAAATATTGGAAATTTTAATTCACATTAAAATTTCCAACATTTTCAGTTAGATGCAAGTTACTTTGTTTCAAAACCAAATCAAGTTAGTTAAAGTTTCTAAGGAATTTGGCAAGTTTATATAAAAACATCAATATTTGCTGATGTTTTATTTTTAATTTAATAAGCGTAACAAGCCAGCATACAGTCCTCCTGATGGCAAGTGGTAGGCATGAAGACATCTATATCGATCCACGATAAAGAATCAAAATGATGATGCATTGTCAGTTGTCATCCCAGAGGACTAAGAAGGAATGTCTCGTTTCCAATAAAAAGGGTACTCCGGTTCTCAACATAACAGCACAAAGCTTCTATTTTACGCTGGTATTCTGGTATAAGAGGATGGTTTTTCCACGGTTTAGCCGACCCATTCGCACTCCCATAAGATAGTTGCTGTATGACTCTACAAGTACGATGTAGTTTAACAAGAGTTTTATACGATCTTGAAGTTGGATGGGTTTGTCGATCGTATACTGCATCGCTATCAATCAAGAAACTGCCTAATCGAAATGTCGATACGATGTCAAAACATCGGCAAAGCGCCGGACCGTTTCAAACCAAACACTTTCTCAATAAACCCAAACTAAAATATATTTATTTGTGAGGGCGTGTTATTTATGTGCAAACATAACATAACATAGACCATGTTGACCTATAGACCGGTAACGACACCCACACTATGACAACGGCGTTTTCGTAACAAACCAAGTCTCATTTACTGATGTTAACCCCATAATACGAATTTAAACTTTATGCGTAAAGGATTATGGGTGATTTAATAAAATTAAGTAGTTTTTTATTTGTTGCGACTGTTTTGCAGAGAAAACCCATGCTCAGTTTTTTTGTGAACTTGAACAAGCTATGCTTTAAGTACATATGAGCTAAATTCGTTTACTGTAAAAATATGCCGGGAATTGGTGTTTTATTACCAAACAAATGAGTGCAATATTATAATTCAATACGGTTTTCGCCGTGGTCGGTCAGCTGGTGATCTTCTGGTCTACCTAACTCACAGATGGGCGGAGGCAGTAGAGTCCAAGGGGGAGGCATTGGCCGTTAGTTTGGACATTGCGTAGGCCTTCGATCGGGTTTGGCACAAAGCGCTTCTTTCGAAGCTTTTTTTATAGAAGAGGGGGCAAACGAGCATGCGGCTCACCTGATGTTAAGTGACTACCGCCGCCCATGATCAACCGCAACACCAGGGGAATTGCAGGTGCGTAGCCAGCCCTTTAGAAAGGAGTAAGCTCTTTTCTTGAAGGTCCCCAAGTCGTATCGGTCCGGAAAAATCGCCGGTGGTAAATTATTCCACAGAGAGGTTGTACGCGGAAGAAAACTCCTAGTGACGTGCAGTTTCGTGGTCACTTGGAAGAGAAGGCCAAATTGGCCTCTAAAAAGCTTGGCGTGCTCAGCAGAGCGGGACAGTATTTCATGCACACCGCCTGCAACTTTACAAGGCGCAGGTTCGGCCGCACTTGGAATACTGTTCCCATCTCTGGGCTGGGGCTCCCCAGTACCAGCTCCTTCCACTTGACCGCATCCAGCGCAGAGCGGCTCGAATCGTCGACGACCGAGTGCTTTCCGATCGGCTCGATTCACTGGCACTGCGAAGAGATGTTACATCTCTTTGCATTTTATTTCGCATATACAATGGAGAGTGCTCTGAGGAATTGTTCGGATTAATCCCAGCCGCCAAATTTCGTGAACGCACTACGCGGCAAACGTCGCGATATCATCCACACCATCTGGATGCTTGGCGGTCCACCACTGTACGTTTCAAGAGGAGTTTCTCCTCTCTGTGGAATAGTTTACCACCAGCGATTTTTCCGGACCGATACGACCTGGGGACCTTCAAGAAAAAGCGTAGTACTCCTTTCTAAAGGGCCGGCAACGCACCTGCAATTCCCCTGGTGTTGCGGTTGATCATGGGCGGCGGTAGTCACTTAACATCAGGTGAGCCGCATGCTCGTTTGCCCCCTCTTCTATATAAAAAAAAAAATTTGTTCGTGGTTGTTTTTTTGCGTTTCATTAATGTTTTGTTCATTTCGTAAATGTTTTCTACACATACGAAATAATTTTGTCTAATAAATAGGTAAATATATGATATTTTAAAAGTTTCTAATTTATAATTAATTGCTCAAAGTTTCATCATCTTATCTTTTATGGTATTACAAAAATCTATTAACAAAGCTCGGTGACTCTCGGTACCCCTATAATTGTCCCTGACCTAGCTGTTATCCCATGTCCAATTTGTGTAATCGATACCTCTACAATACAAGAAAATATTTTTGTGTAGAATCGCAGTCAACTAGCCTAATCAGCCTTTTAATTAACAGCCTAGCCTTTAAACTAAACGGCGCCATTTAACTAGCTGCCTAAATGTTATTCAGCCGTAGCGTTTGTTTTTTTATTTTATTTTTTATTTTATTTTATTTATTAGGTTTACCAGTAATTGTAACAATAATACATCAATGAGTATTTACAATAACATGTACCGCCAAATGCACAATTAATTAAGGTAAACACCACATGCACAAAATATTAAGTGTAGTAACATCCAATATTTATAAGTGACTTAATGTGTTCACAATAAATGAGAAAGAGAAAGAGAAAGAGAAAAAAGGAAACAATAACAGCACAGTATATAAACGAACATAAAAATTACTTAATTATAACTCGACTATGGTTTTTTGCAAGTGATTGCGAAACGTATCCAGACTTGTAGCATGGATATCTATGTTTTTACCATAATAGTTTAGAAGTTTGCTTGCTCTAGGGACAAATGAACTTGAGCCCAAAACTGTTGTGCGCAATGGTGGAACTAATGGTGATATTTTAGTTCTAGGTAATTTGTATGGTACATTGAATCTAAATTTTCTCAGTAAGCCTGGGCAATCTATTTTGTTGTTAAATAATTTGTACAAAAAGACGAGATCAAGCATTATACGACGGTTTTCCAAGGTAGTGTACTTAAAGTGTTTCAATCTGTTTTTGTAGGAAAACCCTTTTTTACATTTATTGGCTGAGTAGGCTAGGTGCCAAAGATATCTCTTCTGAATCCGTTCCAACCTTAAAGAGTGACATGCATAGTGTGGTCGCCATACTACACTGCGGTATTCCAGAATACTCAGGACAAAAGAGTTGTACAGGAGCCTTTTTGTTTGCAACCTCCGAAACTGTTTGCCCATTCTAATAATAAATCCAAGCATGTTTGAAGCTCTTTTCATAATACTCTCTAAGTGGGCAGCAAAGGTTAACTTTCTTTCAACTATCACAGCAAGATCTCTTATATGGTCAGCTTCCTGTAATTTTATACCATTAATAAAATAAGCAGAGTCTAAAGTTTTCTGCTTTCGGGTAAATTTGATATAAACACATTTGCCCACATTTAGTTGCATGCCATTCCGTCTAGTAACGACTTAGACTATTTATATCCTCTTGTAATAATATGGAATCCTGTGTCGTTTTTATTACTCGTAGTAACTTCAAGTCATCGGCGTACAAGTACGGAGTAGAATACAAGATGCAATCAGCAACGTCATTAACAAAAATGTTAAACAAAATAGGACCCAGGATTGAACCCTGTGGTACTCCCGAATCTATGTCATATACCTTAGAATTAAAACCATTTAAAACTACAAAGAATTTGCGCTTATTCAGATATGAATCAAACCAGTTTAACAAGGTTCCATTAATACCATAAATTGACAACTTCTTAATCAATACTTCGTGCGGCACCTTATCAAAGGATTTGCTGCAAAATCTGTATAAATTAAGTCTATTTCCTGGCCAGCGTCAATGGCTTGCGTTAGAGTCTCAACAAAGGAATTAAATTAAATACAATTGTTACAACATTTAATAAACTGGTTGGCTAATGCTTGGGCCATTCGTATGATAGGCTGAAACAGCGCTTAGTAAAGAGGCTAGGCTGTTGATTGATCGGCTAATTAAGCTAGTTGTCTGCGACATAGACATGACATTATTTTTATTAAAAAATATACAAAAATAATACAGTTTCCGAGGGCTTCGAGCCGAGAATCTACAATTCGTAGTCTAGTTCCTGAACTTTCATGCACGCAGCTACAATATTAAAATTTAAAAAGATCTTCCTACCATTATCCCACGTTATTTGAGATCGACTTAGTATACCTTACTCTTTCATTCTCATATATTAGCCGTCTTTTTTAACCCACTCCTTTCTTATGCATAACATTCCTGTAACACAGTCCATCCACCTTTTCTTCTTATATCCACCCAAAACATCAAAACTTTGAAAAAGTATTTTTTTAAGTTAATGTGAAAGTTGTGGTAACAACCAACCTGCATTCGATTCTCATCGGCTCCGATGAAATTGTAAATTTAAATTTTATTTGTTTATTTACTAGTGCTTAAAACTACATGTCTGAGGAATAGAATATGTTGAAGACATGTAAACTTTGCCTACACGTACTGGAGCCCCGCGGTGGACTAAGTAATCCAAAACCCTGGAATAAAACTTATTTTACGGATTTTATCGCATTTAATTATAGCCTTAAAAATAAAATTAAACACGATGCAATCCGTAAAATTAGTTTTTCCATGTGTAGATATTATTCGAGTAAATATAAGAAATCATAATCCATCATCCTCTTAGACAGGATTTTTTTCACGAATCACACGAGTAAAAGAAATAGACTTAAGGGGAAATAGTAAGTCAGCTCAAAATCAAATTTCGCCCCCACTTCCCCGCGCGTCGTATGCTATGTACCGACATGTTTGTAATCACTAATACTGTAAGTAGATAGGTCGTTAGATACTTATTTCATTAGGTTTATCATATTTATGTCTGTTTCTTAACGCCAACCCAGTCGCTTCTTATTTTTATTACGGTTATTTCCCATTTTAATTTTACGTCGTCCTGTTGCGTTCTGATCGTAAGCGACACAACTTCTTCCTTCAAAAGCCTAAGCGATACTAACGGGGCGACAGGAATCAAGCTTCAAGACGCCGATAGTTTAGGTAATTTCTTTTTACAGTGAAAATAATGGTATTTAAAAAAAGTAAATAACATAAGCACTGCTTTATAGTTAGTTCAGTTAGTATGCAAAGTTTCATGATCTTATTTAAAGTATTTTATGAATAATAACGGTTTATTGTTTAGTTTGGAGGTAACTTTGGATTTTTTTTTATCGAGAAAATTTTACGGAATCGTGTTTTCGTCTAACATAGTCCCTAACATTAATCCTCAACTTTATCATATATTTATTTCAAAATTAATGCTGCAATACTTTCGGCATAACGGAGAATCTTGCTAAGCCATTTGAGGTTATATTTCCCCTTAAGTGCGAGAATTTAAAATTTTATGATTTTAAAATAAAAATATTTCAACAATAAATTGTGAGTCTAAAATTAAATTAATTTGTTGTTATTGTTTTTTTGTTTTTAACGAATGAGAAAAGTTAAACTCTTTTTTGTACTTTAATTTAAATAAAATATTTATTTATAGGAAAAATCGTAAATCATTAGAATTGTTATTCATAATCGTAATACAAATTACGATTTATACGTCGGTGTTGTTATAGCCGTATCATTTCACCACTACTTTATACCCATATGCAAATAAATTGACGAAAAAATTAAATACGTTTGTAATTAAATTTAAAAGTAATTTTTGGGTTTAGGTACAATATGCGCACTAATTATTTTTTGTTTCTGTTTTTATTAATATAATATCCCTCTTTTGTCGGTTAGAAAATACTGACAAAGTGAAATTCCATTTTGTGGCAACGCGGACGTAATTATAAGGGTAAATAATGACAGGTCGCAGTTAACCGTTTTCATTTTTTGTGGATAGCCGACATTTACATCCCGCTTTTTATTCACTACAAGGAAGGATACCACCTGATACGTTTTTTATCTCGGTATATAATGTTGTGTAAAAACAGGTAACGTAATACATCAATTAGAATATAAGGATTCAAATGAGATTGTATCTACTATACTATATCAGGACGAAGGAGTACTGATTTTTTCTAATACTGGCAACACTATTAAAATTAAAAAAGTAACATTTTATATGCGTCCCACTTCTAAGCACAGGCCACCTCTCATTTCTGAGAGGGTTTTACGGCAAGGAAATGTCCACCGCATAGTCCCAATGCATGATTGCGAACTTTACATGCCTTCGTAATATTTTTTTTTGTTATTGCTCAGAGTTGCAGATTTTTAAACGATGTGTTCTTTCACTGCCAAGCACGTTACTACGTCTCAGTATTTAAAATTGCAATTAAAAATTTCATTGGTGCCGTTGGGAAACGAACCCGGATTACTCGCGTACTGTGAGACTTACAACAAGCGCTAAACAGTTGAGTTACTATGGTTTACTTGTTGTTGTCACTTGACTTTAAAGAAACACTCACCTTTAGCATCATACCTCATTCCATTACTCATTAACAAAAGTAGACTTTTGTGACACGGGGGCAGTTAAAGCACATCCAAAAATGAGATAGACTCCCCAGCTCTACAGATAAGCTACTCGGTCGTGATATACAAACATGCTGATTAAACGTTAAGGTCATATATATGATAATATAAATCCCGTTTCGAGTCCAACGTGCGTCCCACTTACAGTGAGCCTGTTGTGCGAATGCGCTGGGGCTCGTTGAACGGTGAAAGGTCCGCGGAAGACTATACACAAGCAGCGTTGATGCAGCCGGCACACAACGGTGCTTTGTACTGCGGATTAAAATATCAATACGATACCAATGCTGTATGATATCAAGTAGGTAATATTTATTTTTGTTATCGCGACTTGAGAGAATTTCATTCAGCATCGTAGGTGTCGTTATTATCAAAGAGGATTCATTTAGTCGCGACTAAATACCGTCTGAAAAAGTCATAATTAAGCTAAAATGAAGTAATATCTTGACAAAGATATTTCTCATAAATGCCGTTGGAATTTAACTACTTAAGATTTGTGGTTGTTGACTACGATATTTCAGTTATAATGTTTAACTAAATCAATTAATACAATAAGTTTGTCTGTATTAGTGTGAGGTTGTGTTTATAACTTCTACATAATCAGAACGCAGGAGTTCATAGCTGGACACCTTTTAATTGCTCAGATTGAATATAATCGTATATTACGAGTATGTTGAAGACTTGTAAAGTTTGAGACTTTTACCTTGTGATTAGTTTTTTTTTAATTTATAATAATAATATTTTTTAAAACATAAAATTATTAATTGAGGTATTTATTGATTTTTCAAATCTGTTTGGGGTGCATAAATATATACCGAAGAATGATGAATAAGATAAAATAAAATATATATGTTAAATGCATACAATACAAAAAAAAACATAAACACTCACGCCTGTCACCCAGAGGGGTAGGCAGAGACTACAGACTTCCATTTAGCACGATCCTGACATACCTTTCTCGCCTCTTCCACATCCATATACCTACGCATACACACTCGTCGGTTAAGGGTACTCTTAATTCGGCCCATTTTTAGTATATCGCCAATTTGTCGACAAACTTCCGCCTAGGACGTCCCTTTCCAACTCTTCCATTCACTTCTGCAACATATATTCGCTTTGTCAGTCTTTCCGCATTCATTCTTTCTACATGACCAAACCACCGAAGCATTCCTTTCTTAATCCTGGTCACCGCATCATCTTGCAAACCACACTCTTCTTTTATCACACAGTTTCTCACCCTGTCACTCAGATTCAGCCCTAACATACTCCTTAGCGACCGCATTTCTACTGCATTTATTCTACTCTCGTGCTTCTTCTGCCACACCCAACTTTCACAACCATACGTTAAAGTAGGGACTAATACAGCACTGTGAATTGCCATACGTGCTTTTTTTGACACATTCTGACTTTTCACAATAGAGTGTAGAGCCCCATTTACTTTATTTCCTGCATTCACTCGTCGTTCAATGTCCTTATCATATCTCCCATCACTGCTGAATACACATCCCAAATATACGAACTCATCCACTTGCTCAATTAACTCTCCTTCTATTCTTATTTCACATACCGTTTTGCTTTCATCTCTTTCAAAAACCATCACTTTTGTCTTACTTGCGTTCACTTTCATTCCCCTTTCTTTTAATGACCTGTTCATTAATGTAACCATCATTTGCAACTCGGCCGCTGACGACGCAAGTATGACTTGATCATCGGCGTACAAAAGGCATTTGATGGTTAACTCACCCATTCTTAACCCGCATTCTTCAACTTTCAAATTTTCCAAACAGCTGTCCATAAATAGGTTGAACAGCCACGGGGAAGCTACACAGCCCTGTCTGACACCTTTATGGATGCCAAACCAGTCCGAGTAGACCCCGTTGATTCTAACACAAGCACTCGAGTCCCTATACAGAGACTTTAATGTCTGTATCAAACCAGCGCTCAACCTAAATGCGTTCAGCGTTTGCCATAACACATCCCTGTCCACTCTGTCATAAGCCTTTTCCAAGTCCATGAACGCACAAAAAACTTTTTGGTTTTTCGCCAAAAACTTCTCCGCGATCATGCATGGAAAAGACTTGATCTGTACACCCCATTCCCTTTCTAAATCCCGCTTGCACATCCCAAATTTTTTCATCAGTTTCTTTCATAACTCTTTCAATTAGTACCTTAGCATACAGTTTTCCCACAATGCTAAGAAGGCTGATACCACGGTAGTTTTTACAGTCCTGCTGTGACCCTTTTCCCATATATATTGGGACTATCACGGCTTTGCACCAGTCTCCCGGTACCCGCTTTAGTTCCCAACATAAATTAAACAAGGTGTACAGCAGGCCTGCCACCACGTCCTCTCCAGCCCTTAGCATTTCGAGTGAAACTCTATCATATCCGGCTGCCTTACCTACTTTCATGCTTTTCATTGCTTTCATTATTTCATCTATACTTATCTCCCTATCTCTTTCATCTTCTTTCGGAATTTCTATTTCATTTAGTTCACACTTCTCCTCACTCATAAATTCGCTTTCAAAATATTCCTTCCATCTCTTTAGACTCAACACTTCATCATTTAGGATACAGCCATTCTCGTCTCGTATCGCATTCAATCTAGGCTGTTTTGAAAGTCCCCTGGTATTTCTTACGAGTTTCCAGAACATTTTAATATTTGCCTGGAAGTTATCCGATATTCTTCTATCATTCCTATCCGTTCTTTCTTGCTTTTTCCTTTCAACTAATTCTTTTACTCTCTTATTTAAACGTTCAAACTCTGCCTTTTTTCTTTCATTCTCATCATTCTTACCGCCAGAGTTACCAGCTTTGGTCGCTAGTAAATCTAGCCATGCTCTCTTCTTTGCTTCAACTTCCATACGTACCTCATCATCCCACCATAACGTATTGTCTTTCCTTTCATTCGTTCTCTTACTAACACCACATACTTCGGTAGCTGCATCCACTAAACCTTTCTTAACATTATGCCACACATTCTCCAAGTCTAACTCATTCACACACAACTCATCCAAATTACTTATATTTTCTCTCAGTGTGCATTTGTACTTGTCTTTCACATCTTCATCTTGTAACCTCTCAATTCTTATACGCTGTAACGCAGTGGTAGACACAGATGTCCTATGCCGCCAACGTCTGAATAAACCCCTAATTCGGCATAAGACCAGGTAGTGGTCCGTCCCTACGTTGGACCCCCGGTAAACCCTTGTATCCACCACTGCGCTCCTCATTCTTTCATCCACAGTTATGAAATCTATCATGCTTCTATCATCACCTCTTTCCCAAGTATACATGTGAATCTTCTTATGACGAAAGAAAGTGTTCGTTACAAAAAGATTCCTTTCCACACATACGGTGAGGAGGCTTTCACCATTCTCATTTATACTTTCATCACCAAACGTTCCCAATATCCTTTCATAACCAAGCCTCCTCACCCCAACCCTTCCATTAAAATCTCCTAGCATAATAATATTTTCATTTCCCTTACACTTCATTAACACCATCCTTACCATTTCCCAAAACTGCTCCCGGATATAAGTGGGCTTAGACATGTCTGGGGCGTAGACCCCTAACACAAACAACTACTTTAAGCCCACTTTCATTCGTATCCATAGCAGTCTTGGGCTTACACATTCATACTCTTTCACACATTGGCCTATTCGTTCTGAAAGGATGATACCTAATCCCTGGCATGCCCGCTCGATCTCGTCTACACCAGACCAGTATGCGGTATACATGCCATATGCAGTGACATCCTTCCCCTTCCTTTTCGTCTCATTTACACATAACACATCTATTCCTCTATCATACATCATATCGCACACTTCATCCATTTTATCATTCATTGCCCCACATACATTCAACGTAGCCACTTTTCGCCTCTCTGGGAGACAGAACGTGACGGGTGGCGAACCTCGTCGCCGGTTTTCCTCCCGGAGATTCTTCGCATCCCTGCCCCATTAAAGGGGCGCCGGAAACTCGGGGCCATTTCTTTTACTTTTTGCCTCATGGTGCGAAAACTAGGGCGTGGCATATTTTACGCCGCTACCACACGGCGAGTAGCCGAGTCTGTTCTTTCGGCTTTGTCGCTCTTTTAGCACCACCCGGGGGAAACGTGTAGGGTGGGCCTAGGATTAGGTGGTCGAAACCTACGGACGTGAGCGACTTATACAATACCATACATGAAATATAGTAAAATAAAAAAAATTCAATCATTATTATTATTAATACTAAGTATTACTTAATAGTATTTAAAAATAAAAGTGGCTATTCATGTTTTGTCACGAATAAGCCTACACAAAAATATACCTTGCATAAGAAATGACATAACTAGATGCAGAATGTCAAGGTTTTGGCAAAACGTAGGATTAGAATATCATAAATGCCTTTAAAATAATCTGTGCTAAGCACGAATTTGTTAGTTGTAGGATTTTGACGTTTTTATGGGTTGCGTCAGACGTCAGACGATAGCCTACAGGTTATCTATGCAAATAGCATTATGTTCAACAACCTGAATAAGCTTTTATGGTTGATAACAATGATAAGAAGATTGATTATTTATAACAGTTACATAGGTACTCTATTCTTTATGAATTCCAATAGATCGTCAGCATAATTTTTACTTTTCGAGGTTTTGACGCAGTAAGGATGGATGCAATATTAGCACAACCGGCATTAGCCATTCGGGAGCCACGGGCGAGAAGATCCCTTCCCCCCTTTTACTTACGTACTTCGCTAGTGCTTGATAACCCCACCTGATCGACTTTCAATACCCGGGACGGGGATACCCACTTTAACTTAAGATACAAGTGGCAAATCATAGCCCATCTGATGGTAAGTGGTTGCTGTGGCCCATAGACACCTACATCCTCGATTAAGGATCAATTGCAGATGCGTTGTCACCCGTGAGGACTTAGATGAAATGCCCCGATTCCAGTAAAAAGGGTCTCTGGTTCTTTACACTCACCATACGAAACACAGCAGCGTTAAGCTGCTATTTTACGTCGTATTCTGTGAGAGTATGGTTCTTCCCCGGTCGAGCCGACCCATTCGCACTACTACTATACTGCTAATATAACTGCAGCATGGCTCTACCACGTATAAAATTTTACGTTATGTTTTAGTTTAATTTTTTTTAAATTCTGTTAATGATCTTTAAAACATACCCATTTCTCCGTTTAATATTTGAAATTGTAATATTTATTAACTAATTTAAAAATTACGAACTGAAAGAAGTTTATTTTAAATAAAAGGATTATGGAGTTTATTGAAGATAACCCCTTAAGAATTGTTTTATATATAGCGCACGTATGAAAAATAGATGGGTCGTAAATTCAAGCATTTAATAAAAGTTGAAGCCGTTTCCTCTGCGCAACACACTCGCCCATCTCATAGCCCGAAATGAATAGTGTAATTATAACTCATATTTTTTTAAACCGATTTCAGAAAGTACCTCCGAATTTTTTTTCTGGATGAACAGATTTTGATGATATTTTTATTTGATAGCTGGTGCTTCTCTTGTGACCCCATATAAATTTGATCAAGATCTGACCAATAGTTTATGAGTTAACCTTAAGGGGAAATATAATCTCAAATGGCTTAGCAAGATCCTTGGTTATGCCGAAAATATTGCAGCATTAATTTTGAAATAAATATATGGTAAAGTTGAGGATTAATGTTAAGGATTATGTTAGAAGAAAACACGATTTCGTAAAATTTTCTCGATAGAAAAAAAATCCAAAGTTACCTCCAAAATAAACAATAAACCGCTGTTATTCATAAAATACTTTAAATAAGATCATGAAACTTTGCATACTAACTGAACTAACTATAAAGCAGTGCTTATGTTATTTACTTTTTTTAAAATACCATTATTTTCACTGTAAAAAGAAATTACCTAAACTATCGGCCACTTGAAGCGTGATTCCTGTCGCACGGTCCACGGTCACTTCGCTTCGGCCTTTGACCGGGGAGGTTGTGTCGCTTACGATCAGAATATACATTACGCAACAGGACGACGTAAATTTAAAATGGGAAATAACCGTAATAAAAATAAGAAGCGACTGGCTTGGCGTTAAGAAACAGGCATAAATATGATAAACTTAATGAAATAGGTGTCTAACGACCTTTCTACTTACAGTATTAGTGATTACAAACATGTCGGTACATAGCATACGACGCGCGGGCAAGTGGGGACGAAATTAGAATTTGAGCTGACTTACTCTATCCCCTTATAATGCGTATTCAATTGACTTCGTCTGCATTGATGATGTTCTCATTTTATTTATATTGAAGTCGGTTGTACAACATTTTTTTTATTTTACTACTTGTTATGTAATATAATTTATATCATAAATTTTATCAAATCAATTTAAATATATAATTGGGTTCAGTTACCACCTTAACCTATTGTATATATTTCACAGTGCCGTTTGTCAGGAGTAATATCACAATTTATTTTTATATGAAAGGGGGCAAACAAAATGCGGCTTTTATAATGATAATGGCTCAAAATAATAATAAAAAATTGCGATTGCAAATGACCGACTGGTCATTTGCAATCGTACATAGCCACAACTGTCATGCTTGACTAAGCATGACAGTTGTGGCCAATATTGGATCATTTTTGGAAGAGATCTATGTTCGGTTCGAAACAGTGAACTTTTAATAGGCTGTAATTAATGAACATTATATTCACGAATATTTTCCTTAGTTTGCGTTTTTTTAACATTGGGTGACAAACGAGCGCACAGTCCACTTGATGGTAAGTGGATGTTGTGACCCATAGACACCCACATTTCTCTTCAATTAAGAATCAAAATGCAAATGTGTTGTCACCCCTGAGGACTAAGATGGAATGCCTCGATTCCCGTAATAAGGGTCTCCGGTTCTCTACACTCACCATACGCTGCCATTTTACGCTGGTATTCTGTGGAGCGTGGTTCTACCCCAGTGGAGCCGACCCATTCGTACTACAACTATGATATAGCTGAAGCTTGGTCCTACCACGTAAAAAATTGATTGAGTGACAGTTGATAAACGATAACGCATTTTGTTAACCTATAATTAGCTTTTTATTTTTTTTTTTCTTTTTTAAATTCAACTTCTTTTTTAATATAATTCCCTAATACTTAATTCCTAAAAAAAAAAAAAAACAACTTGATAGTTCGTTAGATTTAATAAGAATATGACTGTGCTTTATATATATATGAAGTGCTTTATATTTCAATCATACTTTTTAACTATGGTATAGCCAAAGGAAATAATAAATTACGTGTAAAATTAAACCCCAAATTAGGAGCAGCCATTAATTACTAACAGTGTTTAATTTTTCGGTTTGAACAGGGCCAACATAGTTACACGCTAAAGCATTTCTCGATCGAGCGATCTTGAGACTCTGGTGGCAATCGTGTTCGGTTTCGATTTGAAGTTTGATTTTGTTGTACTTTGTAACATAAACATATTATACCTGGATGATCGAGCTTTGCTCGTTTTTTTTTGGAAATCGTGCTTTTTGAAAATTATATTTATATACAAATTACATACTGATGAATTATGAATAAAATTTTTCGATCTTCTCGATCATTATTTTCCGTGTTTAAAAAAATATATACTGAAAAAGGGCTCCAAATTATATATCTTCTGACAAAAGAAGGAACTTGAAAAAAAGGAAAAAGAGTCAGACTGGAGACAATTGTACTCGAACCGGCGTTCTACGAAATCAGCACTGCCAGATATCTCATTTGAGTTGATATAACCTTATAGGCCCCTGCAAAATTTACTTTCTTATTCCAATGATATTGTAGCAGTGTTTTATTGCCTAAAACATGGATATAATGACATTTTCTAAAAAAGAGTTCTAGCTAGATCGATTTAATGCCCACGAAACCCCCAGCATACTAAATTTTATGAAAATCGTTGGAGCCGTTTCCGAGATATTATGTATACAAAAATTGCTCGTTTAAAGGTATAGATATACGTTTCGCCTGTTATGTCCGAGTGGGCTTTAAAGAATATAGGTATACACGGAAAATTCTGAAAAAAGTGATAGAAAGCTAGTCTATCACCTACAAAATAACAATCAATATCCCTATGATGAGTGCTTGGTGAGTGTAGAGAACTGGATACCCTTTTATTGGAACCAGATTTTTATCGTAGTCTACAGGTGTTAGAATGCTTCTACATTTTGATTCTGATTCGAGAATAGATTTAGGTATCAATGGGCAACAGTATAAACTTACTATGATCTTATATTATATAATATAATAATACTAAAATTCCTATATTACTCTATTCATGTAGAATCAGTTACCATCAGCTATTAAACAATTAAATGGAAATATGTTTGAAACGATAAAGATATTCTTAATTGAAAATTTTTTTACAATCTAAATGAGTTTTTTTTAGTAAAATTAATGTTAGTAAGTAGAAAAATTTAAATTTATTTTTTTAATTGTTGCATATCCGAAATGTGTAAATTGTTGAGCCTAAAACTATACGTTTTTGTACTAAGATCATATTGTACACAGTTATGCAATAAATGTATCTTTATCTTTATCTTTATAATGCAATGTTAGGAACAGGGGCACAATAACAGAAGTTGCTGACCCCAAAACAAACGATATGTTTCTTGAATTGTTTTGATATAAATATTGGCCATGGCGTAAATACCTAGCCAAGACCTGCAACTTACATGATATAATCAGGAATTCTAAACACAAGAATTAATACCTTATTAAATATGCAAAAGCCAATAAAATAAAATATTGTTTTGATATTGAGCTTCTGGGAATAATAGATTCTTTAAATATTTCTAGATTTATAACGTTTATTCTGTTTTTTATGGTCTTTAAATCCATTTATGGAAGGATAAGTTGCAGTAAATCGCGATCAGGAATTCGTTAATGCTTTATTTTGAATACGGCTGTATACTTAATGTGATGGTTGTTCTAAGAACTTCATTCCAAGGTTTTAAAAGTTGGATTTGTTTTACAACACAATGCTACGGATTCTAATTTAATTTGTGATGTCATGCATTGTAAGTCAAGTGTTGTCTCTCGTTCATATTATCACCTACGACCAGGGCAATATAGGAGGTCGATACACGATTTTCAATTTTATATACGTGAATTTTAATACAAAGTTATTACAAAATTGTCTACTTTTACATTTTTATTATAATGTTAACTTTGTGACAACTACCAGTCAAGCTCATTACGTATACAAGTGATTCCCTTGACCGTTTTACCGTCATGTCATTGAGAGTTAAGTCAAAATATTCGTTTTTCGTTAATTAAGCGATCTGCTTCGTGTTTTGTAATGCATTTTTTTAAGCAACTGTAGAAATTTCTGTTTTGCAGTCGCCCTTATTCCTTGGCCCCTTACATATCATACATAGTCTTTAAAATATTGCAAAACGGTTCACAATTAAATCTTGCAAGTTAGAATTTGGTTCAAATTAATGATTCTGTTTTCTTATAAAAGTTTCACTGCTGGTAATTCTTACATATTTTGAGAGAAGATAATATAAATAGTTGCGAAGAAGACTAGCTGCGCAAGACAATTCAATATAATAATGAACTAGTGCGTGCGCAGGCACAGGAGCACTCTCAGTTCCTTCACTATGAGAGTCCGATGGCCATCCATGACCGGAGAGAGACCAGGTGCAAATGAAAAGCCTTCATGTGCTTTCCAAGGCACACCACCAAATTCTTGACGCCTGACTGCTATTAAGCATTTCTTGACAGAAAGCCCAATAATTGATTTAGCCGCGATCACGAGGCAACGTAATCACCGTTTGCGTTTACGACCATTGGACAGACAAGGCGGTCGTGGATTAATATAACGGACGATAGTTCAAGTAGCGATAAGGTGCTTATATTATGGTCATTAAATTTTATCGAAAAGATGTATATATTTTATATCATACTTGTTTTAAATAGGTTCAGTTTAAAATAATTATCGCTTTTTTATTCGGCGATTGAACTAACACAACTATAGCGTTATTTGCTTGAAGCTGATTGTAGGTGTCCATGGACTGCAGTCATCACTTACCATTCGTGCCACAAGTGGTAAAATTAAAAGAAATTGTACAATCGACTTCAGTATAAACAAAATGAGAACATCATCAATGTAGTCGAAAGCAATTAAGTACGCTTTACTAAGGATAACAAAAAACCTCATCTTGAATCAAAAAAAAGAAGAGAGAAGAGAAGTCAGATCTTGAATCTTAAATTCATATGTGACCACATGAATGGCATCAGCTTTCAAATAAAAAAATCATCAAAATCAGTTCACCTAGAAAAGAGTTCTGAGGTAACACAAATAAAAAATACGATTAAAAAAAATTAAAATTATAAGGCTTTTATAGACTATACATGGCATTGTCTAGAAATATTTTTACAAACGTGCAGATTTTCTCGCTTCGTTCAACTTCAACCACAAGGTCGATCAGGGATATTCAATTAAAATTAACAACTTCGACGGTGCTGGCGGACATCGAACGCAGTTTGGTTACATATTGAGAAATTACAGTGTTTATTTGATACTATAAGTATTCTATTGTACTATGAAAAAATCGTTAAGAGTTCCAACCCCATTACATCCCATGGGTATTGTAAGAGGAGACCCGTGCATAATGCCAGAAAAACATTGTGGCGTCCGATAAGTGTCGGTATACCACCAAACAAATTGAGCGTCGAGTCATCTAGTACTGCTATTGACAATCTACCTGCAAAGCGTCAAATTGTTCCTACATTGAGAAAAAACCCATGTCGAAACCCATGAGAAAGAACCTGTGTTTAAAACCTTGTCATGTTTTAGTATTTTAGTCATACTTTTATAAGTGGTGGATCCACGCTACAGCTAAATTATGCTTGTAACATAAATGAGTCGGTTCGACCGAGAAAGTATCATGCTCTCACGCAATACGTATATAGTGAAAAGCAGTTTAACGCTGTTATTTCACGCTGCTACGTCGTATCGTGAATTGAGTGAGGCAATTCACTTTAGTACTTAGGGGTGATAGATAACGCATCTGAATTTTTGGTCTTAGTCGAGTATATATGTAGATAGTTCCACAGCATCCACTTATAATCAGGCAGACTGAGTGCTCATTTGTCGCAATTATTTTATAAAAGAAAACTTAATTTACATAGTTAATTAACGGATTAGTAAGCTGAAGTGGCAATGGGCGGGCCATATAGCTCGAAGAACCGACAACCGTTGGGGAAAAAAGGTTCTCGAATGGCAGCCTCGTACCGGTAGACGAAGTGTAGGGCGACCCCCCACTAGATGGAGTGACGACCTGGTAAGACATGCAGGAAGTCGATGGATGCAGGTGGCTCAGGACCGTGCTTTGTGGCATACCTTGGGGGAGGCCTATATTCAGCAGTGGACTTGTAAAGGGCTGTAATGATAATGATGATGATGACATAGTTAATTCACCGTAAAGCATTGTGTATATAGGTCTGTATCACGTGATTACTGATAACTCTTATCGTATTCTCCTAGATAAAGATAAGAAAATAATACGGCATTCGCGGAGAAGTGTTTGTAGGTGACTTCCACATTGCGTAATTAGGGCAAATCAACGTTGTGTTTTAGGCTCTATTCGTCATGTGACAAAAATGAATAACTCCATTCTCAAGAATGATTTTTAACGTGGTAGAGATGCTGCAGCTATATTAATTGTATAGTTGTGGCACGAATCGGTCGGCTCGACCGGGGAAGGACCACGCTCTCACAGAATACCAGCGTCAAATAGCAGCTTAATGCTGCTGTGTTTCGTAGGGCGAATACAAAGAATCGGAGGCATTCCATCTTAGTCCTTACGGCTGACAACGTATCTGCACTTTGATTCACAATCGAAGATAGATGTAGATGTCTATGGGCCACAGGAACCACTTACCATCAGGTAGACTGTGTTCTCGTTTGTCACCATTAACCTATAAAAAAAAGAAATTTTCCAGGTTGTCGCTTTTACTTATTATAAGTAAATGAAAGTTAATTACGGCCTATGTACATCCTATTGCATAGCACAAGCCGCTTTTCATTTTTGTTAGAGCAGAATCAGCCGCGGTGTTGGCGAAGTCAAATGCGTGTTGGAGAACTTTAAAGTTCTTTTTTTCCTTAGAAATGCAGGTTTCCTTACGATATGTTTGTTTACCGACGATCATATGGTAAATCAGAATTTAAAATTGCAATAAAAGATGTTCATACGCGAGGATCGAACCAAGGTTGTATACCTTATATATAGTGAAATTATTATTTTTATTTACATTATATTTATGTACTACATAACAAACATATAGGCAATTGTATTGCAATACAATTACCTATATGTTTGCATGTCCGTAAGTACGCGATAATTAAAAATAGTTTGTTAAATATTTTAAGAAAACTAAGGTTCTACGACCGTGGAAGGACCCCGCTCGCACACAATACCAATGTAATTTTTTTTAATTTTGGTTATTGACGAAAGCCGTCAACCTTTTTACTGGTAATGGAAATTTCATAAGTCCCCAGGGATGACCACGCAACAGTATTTTGATTTATAATCGAAGATACATGTAGGTGTGTCCATAGGTTACAGCATCCGCTTACAATAGGTAAAATGTGTGATATTTTGTCACTCATAATCTAACTAACCATCCACTGCTTGCTAAATTTTTCTTTCAAAATGGAAGGCAATTTTTTTAGATCCGTTGTGTTAATTCCTAGCTAATAATTTTGTCACTTAAATTCACAATACGTGTCAGCTTTAAAAGCGGTAATGGAATTTTAGGCTGAAAAAAAGGGAGGTTTTCATGTGACGTTAAAGTATTTGTGTTATGTAATATAAAGTTTTACTTAAAGAAAGTGTGTAATGAACCTTAAAACCTTTAATTAAAATAAATAAATTTAGCATGTTATTGTAATTAAAAATTTTAATACTTTATTTTATACTGCAAAGCATGTTATTTAGGCTACAAGATAAAATAAAAAATATGACTAATGCTATTTACTGAACAAAATAAAAATTAAAAATTCTATAGTAGCATAAAAACATAGTGTTCGTATTAATCATTTCCCCTGTAGCGGCCATTTATGAATTTACCTAAAGTGCCATTTTAACCTTATCTTATGTAATATTAGTAAATGTCATCAGTTTTTTTTTTTGAAATTTAAAACATTTTGGAAACTCTCCAATTAGCCTAGCGACTATAATACAGTATGAAACCAATAAAAATTGAACCCGGATTTGTCTCGTCGGCAATGGGTAACGCAATCGTACGAGGCTTGAATTTAGATAGTGGTAGCCAACACACCGCTGGTGACTCAACTGTGTTGCCATCGGTGCTGAATAACCGTTAGTGTAACTAGCATTAGAGGAAAGTTGGCGAAGAATGCGTTTCTTCAATTGCTTCGCTTCTATTTTAAGGCACGCAATTATATTACCGCATAGTGGTGGTGTATGAATAACCACTATCCTACGAGTATATCGCCTCGTGAGTGTCGTAAGAGACATCGAAATCTTCCTGACAACGATTCAAAAAAAACCGCGGTTTCCCACCCTCTTGACAAGCTTCAACTGTGTTTATATCTCGCTCAAGAGGATTGGGAAGCTGTAAATTTTCATACAAAAAGCGATAACTTTTTCCCTCCCGAAAACATTCATATATACTCGTACACAACAACAGTCTAATTTTCACAGTTTTTGGAAATGTTGTAGATATAATGAAAAAATAAGTCAATGCGTTTTTATTTTAAGGAAATATTGCGTACGATGTAAGTTATTTGCATCGAAATATCTATATTTTTGACTTAAAAACTTCTTAAAAATTTAAACTTAATTTTTTTTAAATAAACTAAAATGAATTACTAAAAAAGAAAAAAGTACAGACCTAAATTAAGGTATATTGAATGTAATGAAATCAAAATTGTCTCATTTCGTAAAGGTTTAGGGAGGTGGAGGGGGGGGGGTGATAACGTTATCGCTCGAAACAATATTTTAAAGAGAAGATGTAGGCAATTACTTCCAATATTTGCAGCACTCTATCTATCGCGCAACGGCGATGTGAGACATATAGCATTTTGCAGTAGGCTATCTCATAAGAGCGAGTAAAGTAACTTTTAACATGTGGTGATATCCATAATATAGAGTCTATCATCTAATTTTGTCTCGCTGGTATCATAAGAAACGACTATGGGAAATGCCAAAAGTCTTATACCTTCCGATAGATGGCGGTGTACCATACCGTAGGAGGCAAGAGAACTATGAAGAGAAGGCCGTCGCTCTGCTTTAATGCAAATGAATGGACAGCACGTAACTTCGTGCAATTTCATAGTGACAGCAACATTTCTTTGTTAGACATAGAAACAATATGTATTCAAACAACTGTTTGTTTGTGTTTCGTAAATGCTTTTATTTACGAAATACAAACAAACAACGTTAGCTATGTAAAATATAAACGATATACTTAGTGCCAATTTGAATACAGTATGAGTCACAGCGGCTACGAATAGAATGAACAACTTTAAGTCTTGCGCAAATGTCAACTACAGTAGGATAAATATAATCATCAGCATCATCATTACAGCCTATCAAAGTCTACTTACTGCTGAACATAGGCCCCCATAATAAGGGGAATATTTACCATATAGTGGACACGCTTGGCAAGCGGGTTGGCAACCGTATTTTTTGTCTAGCTGTTATTAGGAAGACGCGGCTGCCTATACCATGATCCGACTATGATAAATATATAAATAATATATAATATAGTATAATATTCTAAATCTTCTCCCGAAAAGAACAATATAATAAAGAAGTAAATAGCTACAATCGTCGACATCATAATCATCATTACAGCGCTTTACAAGTCCACTGCTAAACATAGACCTCCCCCAAGGAATGACACAAAGCACGGTCCTCAGCCACCTGCACCCATAGACTTCCTGCACGTCTTACCAGGTCGTCACTCCATCTAGTGGGGGTCGCCCTACACTTCGCCTGCCGGTACGAGGCCTTGGATTTGCCGGTGATTTGAGAACCTTTTTTTCCCCCATCGGTTATCGGTTATTCGAGCTATATGGCCGGCCCATTGCCACTTCAGCTTACTAATCCGTAGGGCTATGTTGGTTACTCTGGTTCCACTGCCTCATTCTTAAGTTTATAACGCAAAGAAACTCCGAGCATAGCTTTCCCCACAGCTCGCTGAGCGACTTTGAACTTCCTCATACGGCCAGCAGTGAAGGACCACGTCTCAGATACGTAGGTCATCACTGCTAGCACGCACTGGTTGTACAACCTAGTTTTGATGTTTTGAGGTATGCCTGACTAAAAGATGTATCATAATCTCCCGAACGCTGCCCAGCCGAGTTGAATTCATCGAATGACCTCTCGTTCAAAGTTGGACTTAGTCGGATTACTTGTCCCAGGTAAACATTCTCGTCAACAACTTCTAGCTTAGTGATCCCAACAACCACCGGCATATGAGTGACATGGACATTATTCATGACTTTTGTTTTGTTTATGTTCATCTTAAGACCTATCCGGTGAGAGACAGTATTGAGATCATTGAGCATAGTGCTTAGGTCCTCCAGCGATTCTGCCATAAGGGCAATATAGTCGGCAAATCGAAGCTGAGTGATGTTCTCGCCATTGACGTTAATACCGAATCCATTTGTAGTCCAGTAGCTTGAAACCTATAATAAATATGACATAATGGCGGTAACGTATAATTACGTAATGTTGATAATTTCGGCGGTAAATTTGATGTCATTGTCACACATGGTTAATTTTTTATCTGTAGATTATCTAAAGTAATCTAAAGTAACGTGCTGTCTACGGTTGCAGGTTATCGATATTTAAAGATAAAACTTAATGCTCGTCTTTTGAAATATAACATTTAAACTTCAAATATTCGAATTTAGAAGTAGGCTAGCTTTTTACCCGCGGCTTTGCTCACGTGGGATTCAATGTAGGAAAATGCTGTTCCGTGCCAAATTAAGCAAAATTCGATCACTTTTAGAGTCACCTCGGTGTCTGTAGCGCTGTCTGTTTGTTAAATAAAATTTTTAAAATTCTCAAAGACTATTGGAGATAGAGGGCAGTGGTAGCACAGAAGCTAACCGCTAGCTTTAAATTTCATAGTTGGCGAGTAACCCAGGTTCGACCTGCCGGCATTGGTGAAATTGTTAATTGTAATTTGAAGTGCTGATATACCACGTGCTCCACGGGGAAGGAAAACGTCGTGAGAAAACCTGCATGTCAGAGAAATATGAAAAAAAATATTTCGAAGACATGTGAAGTTCACCAACACGCATTGAGGTAGCGCGGCGAACATTTTTGCCCTAATGGACGACCCACACGTTCAGTTCAACAGAGATATTTTTTAAAATATCGAATTTTCGATATATCGATAAATAAACTTATGTATAACACTCCGATATTGATATATTTATAATTATCAATATATCGAAAATCCGATATTTTAAAAAATATCAACAGCCCTAGTTTAAACTGATCAGAAGGTGAAATGATCAGTTGAACTGACCGTGTGTGACCATAACACACTCTCAGAAATGAGAGTAGGCCTGTGCCCAGCGGTGGGACGTGTATTGGTTGTAACTTATAACTTATTATTGGATGCTGAAGACTGAGTTTTTATTTTTTTTATTTTATAATGTATATTTTTAAATCGTAGGCCATCTAAATGTATCACGGCTGCAGCATGAATTGGGCGGCTTGGTCGGAGAAGGGTCACACTTTCCCAGAATATGAGCGTGAAATAGTATCATTATGATGTAGTGAGTAACGAGTAGTTGTTTATATCGAATAAGAGTGACAAACGGTGGATGCCTGGGTTCATGAACATCTAGATGAAAATCAAAATGCAGATGCGTTATCACTAGGGCTACGATCAAACGCCTCGTTTACAGTAAAAAGGGTGACCATTTCTTTGTAATCATCCGAAGTTACATCTGAATTTTGATTAGATATATGATTAGATTACATTATTTATATGTGGTGAAGTAAGCAATTGTGTTTCATGCTAACTTCTATGAATAAATTTAATTAAAAATATTGAGAGGTTATGAGAAGCTGTGCACATCATCGTTGGAGGTTGGAGCCACATGTAAGTTCGTTGGACACAGTACAGATAAATTTTGTTAGATTTTTACGACACATTAATATATAAAGTTAGTGGCTGTCTATTACAGAAGTCAACTAAAATGTTATGTGTAAAATCGTTTCACACTCGACAAATGGCATAATATTAACAATTTTAAGAAAATCCAAACCGAAAATGTTCAGACAGATGAGAGAGATTCCGAAAGATCATCAAAAGTACTTAGCGAGCGTGGTTCCGAAACTTATTAACTTGGAGAGGCCCAAATAATGATGTTATAAAAGCATTTAGTTTACGTTATTGTAACTTAAAGATGTTTAAATTAATTAGATAATCCGCGTGGTAAATATATGTTTTACATAATTTGAGAAGCTTCAAATTAGGTAAGACGATTTTATATTTTTCCTTCGGATCTGAGATACCTAATTAATTTTATACAATGGGCTTCCGCAAAGCATGATTGTGTTGATTAATATTCGAAATAAATTTAAAGGTGATCTAATATATCTGTTTACGATATTTTAAATTCAGATAAATAGAATGGAATGAAAATAACACGTAAGTTAAATATTTTGATATTTCCTAACATCGCGTCCATTACATTCCATGTAATACTGATGTAATTACTATGGCCCGTAATAATTTCTATTTTTAAAGTGAAAACTTCTGGAAACTTCTTTAGTCACGGTGGGCACTTTGGGATGGGAGAAAAGCACTGAAATCGCGTGACGTCACGCTCAAATACATAAAATTTATGAAAGTATTGTTGAAAATCCAATTGATTAGATTTTATAAAATTGATATGTATTTATTAATTTTTTTTCTTTGTATTATATAGATAATAATTAATAATCATTCTTTTTCATGTGAAATTGTGCAATAAATGAATACTTTATTTCTATATGATAAGTTGATAAAAATACTTCCTGAAAAATATTTCTTATCAACTCAGAAATGTTTGTGCTAAGCTAAGAAGCATAGATTACTGTATATATACTGTATATATGCTAAGAAGTTTTCACTTCTGACGTGTAATCCTACGACTGTCATTTTAAAAAAAAAAAACGAAAGAAATAAAAATCTTGCATCTTTTTACTTTTTTAATTCATAACGATTAAATGTAAATCTATGACTTTAAAGCGTACGTGACATTCTAGTATCTTAAAACGTCAATATCAATATAGCCGGTTTTACGGTGATTTATAGCATTGATGGCATTTCGATGTGTGAAAATAAGACCGAAATAATATTCATTACATTTAACTTGATGTATGTCTTCGTAGAAGACCGTCGACTCGTGCTAGTTTTTCCATTTCCGCATTCTTCACTGTTTTGGCGGGATTTTCAACTCTACGTCAGGTTAAGACGCTCTGCGGTGAATTTCATGTTCGGCATTGATGTAAGATTACGGCGGTCGATTACAAAGACACTAATTGAAGTGAAATGCCGAAATGATAACAAATACAAATAGATAAGAACAGCCTTCCGTGGCATACAATAGTTATCTAAATTAAATGTGTTTCAATGTTTATTATGTTAATGCACGGTAGGTGGTTAACAGTTTGTGTAGATTGTTTTTGATATTTTCAGCCGACTACAAGCATAGAGGAAGTTCTCAATTCATCTGTACTTTTTTAGTATATATGAATCGCAACATCTTCGCCAATAATTGTTATTTTTTATATAGTATAATTACGAATAAACGAGCACACAGTCTACCTGGTGTAAGTGGATGCTGTGGCCCAAAAAACATCTAAATTTATCTTTGATCAAAATACAGATGTGTTGTTACCACTGAGAACTAAAGATCGATTTACACTTCGAAAAGTACAGTAGTGAGTTAACTTGCGATCCTGGCGAGTTAAGTTTAAACCTCGTTTGAATGGCAATAAGAGAGTTAAGTAGCAAGTTAACGATTAAATTGAACGGGATAGAGTCCTGCCCTCCCGCGCGTCTTCTGCCACCTGCAACTAAACTCGCCGTTCGTGTAAACGAGCGAGTTTAGTTCAGTGCATAAGTTGACAGGACGCAACGTTTGCGCGCCAAAACGTACAATTTGTACTTTTATAATGAAACTCTCCCCCTACAAGATAAAAATGGACGAAGATATCACATTAATTCACAATTAACACAGTATAATATAAAGTTCAAATTGTAAATCAAACCTCTCGAGATGCTGCACTCATGAAAATTCTTAAAAACTTCTTTAACAACAACCGTTAATACTTCTCTGACTGGATCATTTAATTCTTGACTTAATCCTAGAACCATCTTTTTTATCTTCATTAATATAAAATACACGCTTTTAAGATAATAATAAACATCGCCAAACTTTGCAACAGTTTGTTGGCGATAATGGCGCTCTTTTGTTATACATTAATATGTATTTTTTGTTACATACATAGTTATCTTAGGTATATTTATTACAATAAATATTTCTATCTTTAATTAATACTTATTATAGGTAGTACCTACATTCTACTTTTCATAGGAATGTATTTTTCAGTCTTTTCTTTAATGTTACAGTGTTTATGTCTTTGGATGTATCTCTTATAAAATCTATTCTATTAAATATTAGCGGAGTTAAATATTGCCTAGTTCTCTTACCAAAATTGTTTCTTATATGTGGTATCACATATTTACCCTTCTCAACTTGCCAGGTACGATATTTATGCGTTATAGGTTGTTTAAATTTATTTATTTTATATTGTTCTAAAGCAATTAGGTAATCTACCCTTTCATGCACTGGAAGTATTTTACATATACTAATTAATTTGTCATAATTTGCTTTACACTGCTTTTTTACTTACTAAATACTTAAGTAGTCTAATCTGTAAATGTTTTATACGATCTATCTTAAACGAAAACCGGAAAAATCCTGTAGTCTTGAAATGTCATACTCCAACGAACTCTATGAACTAATGTCCTTAACTAAACTCGCCACGAAGACATTGTTTGAACACTACTGCCCACTTACACTTACTTAACTTGTATATACATATACACATATAACTTATAACGTCGTATAACTTGTCAAAAGTCCACTGCTGAACATAGGTATCCCCCATAGATTGCTTCATGGGGGGAATATTTGTCATAGCTGGCACCACGCTTTTTTTATAGGATAGGGTGACAAACGAGCACACAGTCCACCTGATGGTAAGTGGTTGCTGTGGCCCATAGACATCTACATCTATCTTCGATTACGAATCAAAATGCAGATGCGTTTTCACCGTCAATTTTTTTAGTTGTTTTTAGGAAAATCCTGCTACCCATATTCTGGCAATTTTCCCTACGTTGCTTCATACGACACCCAGGAGACGATATGGGTTATTGGATAAGTATTATTAAACCACTGCCACATGGTAAAATGACCAACATGCAGTAATTATTTTTATATTTTATTTACAGCATGCTTGTATAAAAATCAACACCGAGGATTAAAAATATGAGAAATTCAAATTCATTTGTTTGCCAGAATGTACCATGAAGTATGATCTTAAATTTTGTCTAACGGCCATTTACAATTTACCACTGTATGTGGTGTGAAAATATTTTATGGGAACTCTATTTCGTACATTTATGATTATTACGAGATAAGTCAATTAATTGATGTCAAAAAGATTTTAAAATGTCAGATTATGAAATAATTGTACTTATGATGATATGGACGACAAAAGTAGATTTTTCTCGCTTTATAGGTGCGAAGAAAATCAATTTTTGTCATTAAAAACTACGAATTCGCCTTTTTTAAATTATTATGAAATTTAAAGATTTTTATTAGTGAATTATGGTGACCAAAACACGATTGACACATTTTGGTTCGATATAAAAAGATCGTAGTTTCCTCTAAATCAACAATTTTAAGTGCGTCTATTAAGGGAAAGCAGCAAAAGTAGTTTTATTCGAATGTAATTAAGGAAATTTCAATGAAATTCTGTGTATGTGTTCACCTGCAAACACATTGGGGAATTAAGAGTAAAGTAAAAAAGTAAAGTTACAGCCTATATACGTCCCACTGCTGGGCACAGGCCTCCCCTCATTTCTGAGAGGGTTTTAGGGCAAGGAAGTGTCCACCGCGCTGCCCCAATGCGTGTTGGCGAACTTCATATGTCTTAGAAATATTTATTTTCTTTATTCCTCAGACATGCAGGTTTCCTCACGATGTTTTTCACCGCCGAGCACGTGGTAAATCAGCACTTAATATTGCAATTAACAATTTCATTGGTGCCAGCGGGGATCGAACCCGGTTTCCTCGCGTAATGTGAAATTTACTGCGAGCGCTAACCATTTGAGCTACCACGTCTCTTTGGGGAGTTATGGATTTATTTTCCAATAAAAGAGTATATTTCATTTTAAAAAGGAATACCAAATAATTTTCGTGCAATAAAAGGGCCGGCCAAACAGGAGCATATCGCCGCTCCTCACTCGTGACTACGATACTATTTCGCCTTAATTGTTAATGTCCGTACTTTCTGGTTATTCATAATTAATTAATAAATAGTTATATAACAATATTACTGACGTCAGATTTAATTTTCACAAAAAGCATTTACATACATTGAAGTAATATGCACTTACGTACTAGAACAGCTATCTCAAACAAAAAATGTGCGCTACTCTGTGTTCGCGCGGTTGTTTTTTTATCATAGAATAAACATAGGTAGAATGACCCGTAGGTAATAGATCGGGAGCTGGTGACAGGTGACGTTACACGATTTTGTCGTGCATGCCTTTTTAAGGCTTGATAACTAACCCTAAAATATCAAAGAATGTCGGGGCTTTAGCCCCCCCGCGCGTCCTCTTCATAAGGAAAAGCGCTTTTCTTTGTGTAGCGAATTTTCGTGTTTTTCCGTGATAGCATACTGCATGCCATTGTAATATACGAAAGTTTAAGCAAATTGAAGCTCTATTAATTGATGGCATGCACCCCGCAGCGGCCCAAGATGATCAAAGGGTTCTGAAAACCTGAAAAAAATTAAGGGGCAATTCCGTGTTTTCAAATTGCATGCCGATGTAAAGAATGGAAGTTTTTGTAATAAAAACACAAAATTGAACCGATTTTCCGTGATTCCAAACTGCATGCCATGGTCATACGAGGGGTGCATGCCAATTTTTCCAACGGCGGAAAATTTCCGGAAAACTCTAAAATTGAACTCCGATTTTCCGTGATTCCAAATTGCATGCCATGGTCATACGAAGGGTACATGCCAATTTTTCCAACGGCGGAAAATTTCCGGAAAACTCTGTAAAATTGAACTCCAATTTTCCGTGCTATAAAAATTCGAAGTGCATGCCAATTTTTCCAGAGTGTTTTTATTACAAAAACTTCCATTCTTTATATCGGCATGCAATTTGAAAACACGGAATTGCCCTTTAATTTTTTCAGGTTTTCAGAACCCTTTGATCATCTTGAGCCGCTGCGGGGTGCATGCCATCAATTATTAGAGCTACAATTTGCTTGAACTTCCGTATATTACAATGGCATGCAGTATACTATCACGGAAAAACACGAAAATTCGCTACACAAAGAAAAGCGCTTTTCCTTATGAAGAGGACGCGCGGGGGGGCTAAAGCCCCGACAATCTTTGATATTTTAGGGTTAGTTATCAAGCCTTAAAAAGGCATGCACGACAAAATCGTGGAACGTCACCTGTCACCAGCTCCCGGTCTATAATATTAGATTGTATTGTTAAATAGGTAAATTATATCGAGAACAATATTTAAATTTTGTCATTTATTTTGTATATTATATTTGCTTATTTAATATAATATTACATAATATTATATCACAATTACATTTTAATTATATTTTTATCTGAATATTTTAAAAGGTATCTATGTCAAATATAAAAAAACATACTAAATGTATGTTAACAAAACTTATTAACATAACGTTTAAACTACAAATATATTTATTTAAATTATGATAAGAGTCGTTCATAAATGTTGGGTACGCAAGAGTTAAAAATGGACGAATTTATACCACTTTGACTTTGATGTGGAAACCTAAAAATAAAATAAATAATAATAAGCAGATTTAAACATGAAAAATGTTTCCTAATTATAATAACTTATATATTTTTCTACAAAAAATGTGTATAATAATATATTCGTCCTATACTTAAGTACCCACAGAAATGTTGCATCTGAACATATTAATTTCATAATCTATATTCCATGACACGAGATGGCGTCTTAGGAATAATTTGTTTTATTATTAATCTATAATACTTTTTATTGATTAAATATCTTATTAAAAAATGAAAAGTAATTCCTTGGTTTTTACTAACATTTATTGAATTATGTGTGCAATATCTAAGTACACATGACGGCATATTTTTATCAAGAGATTTTTTTAAATCCACACAACACGTGACAACTCTACAAGCGCCTAGCGAGTAACTGATTAAAGTGCGGTGTATGCACCGCAGTTGAGTGGAACAGAGTAGCTGAATGCAGTGTCGCCTCTAGTACGTAGTACATAATAGCTCAATGTTTACATAAGAGTTCCTTTTATACAATTTGAGCCTGCATTGAGGTAAATATAGCTTATGTTTATTTCTAGGAACTACATTTCGTACAGTTTCATCTATATGCCTTTCAAAGTGTTCAGGATCTTGTTTTACAAATTTGCATAGCATGTTAATGTCAAGATATTGTACTTTTTAAACAAGGCTTTACAGCTATCCGTATAAGATGCTCCATAGATTTCCCGCAGACTTTGTTTGTAGGTACTCTAAATACGAAAAGTAAAGTAATAAATTATCTAGGAGCAAACAAGTCGGCAGTCTGGAAAGGTGCATCTAAACATTTTAATTATAGCAGCGACTGCATACGGCGTCAAAGCATTTAGAGGATAATTAACAAAGTGTACAGTCAGGTACGGAGGTGTGAGAAGTCGTGACTGACCGAGGTCTCACTGGCCCACTTGCATCTGATAAGCATACTGCATGTTTTAAACACACGTGTACCGGAGTCTGCGACTAAGTAGCGTCTGTCGTATATCGAGATGCCGTTTGTTTTATTTTTGCATAATTAAATATACTATAGCTATATTATGGTTGTAGCACGAATGGTTCGTCTCGACCGGGGAAGGACCACGCTCTCACAGAATATCAGCGTAAAATAGCAGCTTAAAGCTGCTATGTTTCGTATGGTGAGTGTAGAGAACCGGTGATAAATATATATATATATATATATATATATATATATATATATATATATATATATATATATATATATGTATATATATGTATATATGTTACACGCCGTGTAGTGGCGGTTAAGAATATCCACTACCCCATATCTTCCCGTGGGTGTCGTAAGAGGCGACAGAGGGAGACAGGCAGGAGATGGGCAGCAGCGTCTTCCTGATGACAACTGTGACGTAATAAAAAACTGCGGTTGCCAACCCGCTCGCCAAGCGTGGCAACTATGGCAAATACCCCCCAATGAATAAATACACAAACAGACGGCCCCCAGTCCCCGGCGGCCCCGCTATTCCTGGCTACGGTGGCGACCATGGTAACGGCGGGGCAGGGGGTGCTAAGAATCTCCGGTGGAGGTTCGGTTGCCACCTACGACGACTCGACCTGGCAACATATAACGCACGCACCCTGAGGACTGACGAGAAGATACTGGAGCTGGAAGAAGAGGTAGACAAGTTGCGCTGGCATATTATTGGATTATCCGAGGTCCGAAGGGAGGGGGAGGACACGGCAATCCTCGAGTCCGGCAACTTGTTCTATCACCGGGAGGGCGACCATCTGTCCCAAGGAGGTGTCGGATTTATCGTCCACAAATCTCTCGTCAACAACGTTGTAAAGATTGGGAGTGTGTCGACGAGGGTCGCGTACCTGATACTCAGAATCACCAAACGGTATTCGCTGAAGGTCATTCAGGTTTACGCACCAACCTCGGCACATCCCGATGAGGAGGTGGAGGAAATGTATGAGGATATTTCCAGAGCCATACATTCCTCCAAAACCTACTACACGGTGTTGATGGGAGACTTCAACGCAAAACTGGGCACAAGAGAAAGCGGTGAGCTGAAGGTAGGGAAATTTGGAGTAGGGCAACGGAACCGAAGGGGGCCAGCAGCTGGCCGACTTTATGGAGAAAGAGGGACTCTTTATGATGAACTCTTTCTTCCAGAAGCGGCCCCACAGGAAGTGGACCTGGTCGAGCCCCGACGGTTCGACAAAAAATGAGATTGACTTCATTATGACGACCAGACGCCAACTGTTCAGTGATGTCTCAGTGATCGCAAGGGTGAAAACTGGCAGCGATCACCGAATGGTTAGAGGCACACTGAACCTAAACGTTAAGTTGGAGAGGTCTCGTCTAATGAAGTCAACGCTCCGTCCCCCTCGTGCTCTAATCCAGAATCCCGAAACCTTTCAGCTCGAGTTACGTAACCGCTTCCATTGCCTAGAAGATTGCAATGCAGTGGACGATATGAACGACAAGCTCGTGGAAACTGTCCATGCGGTCGGAGCTAAGTTCTGCAAGACCCGCCGCAGAAGAACACAAAAACTCTCCGATCACACTCTTAATCTCATGGCTGTTAGACGGGAGATGAGGCTGCAATCGTCAACAGATTTGTCAGCATACAGGCAACTGAACAGACAGATCTCCAAATGCATACGGCGAGACTTACGCAACTTTAATACTTCTCGTATTAAAGAAGCGATCGAGCGGAACCAGGGCTCCAAAGTCTTTGCCAGAGATCTGTCTGCCAGAAAGAGCCAACTGTCAAGGCTGAAGACTGAGTGTGGCAACATCGTTTCCGGGACACCTGAGATTTTGAGTGAGATTGAGAGGTTCTATGGGCAGCTGTATACATCATCGTTGGAGCCACACGCAAGTGTGAGTAACGATCCAAGAGCAAGTCTTACCCGACACTATTCCGATGATATCCCGGACGTCAGTCTGAGCGAGATTAGAATGGCTCTCCAGCACCTTAAAAACGGCAGGGCCCCAGGCGAGGATGGAATTACAGCGGAGCTTCTGAAAGCGGGTGGAACACCGGTACTTGAAGTCCTTCAGAAGCTCTTCAATTCCGTCCTCCATGGTGGCACTACTCCAGAGGCGTGGAGCAGAAGTGCGGTGGTCTTGTTCTTTAAGAAAGGCGACAACGCTCTCTTGAAGAACTACAGACCGATTTCCCTTCTGAGCCGCGTCTACGTGCTGTTTTCGAGAGTCATTACGAATCGTCTCGCACGCAGACTTGACGACTTCCAGCCTCCCGAACAAGCCGGTTTCCGAAAAGGCTTCAGTACCATAGACCACATACATACCCTGCGGCAGATTGTACAGAAGACTGAAGAGTACAATCTGCCACTTTGCCTGGCGTATGTGGACTATGAGAAAGCCTTTGATTCCGTCGAAATTTGGGCGGTGCTACAGTCCCTTCAGCGGTGCCAAGTTGACTGTCGGTATATCGAAGTGCTGAAGTGTTTGTACAGTAGGGCTACGATGGCTATCCGAGTACAGAACCAGAGCTCGAAACCTATCCAACTGCAGAGAGGTGTAAGACAGGGTGACGTTATATCCCCGAAACTCTTCACCGCTGCATTGGAAGACGTTTTCAAGCTACTGGACTGGAAAGGATACGGTATTGACATCAATGGCGAGTACATCACTCACCTTCGATTTGCCGACGATATAGTCCTTATGGCAGAATCGCTGGAGGACTTAAGCACTATGCTCAATGACCTCAATAGTGCCTCCCAACGGATAGGTCTTAAGATGAACATGGACAAAACAAAGATCATGTTCAATGTCCATGTCACACCTATGCCGGTAGTTGTTGGGAGCACTATGCTCGAAGTTGTTGACGAATACGTTTACCTGGGACAAATAGTCCGACTAGGTAAGTCCAACTTCGACCGAGAGGTCAATCGACGGATTCAACTCGGCTGGGCAGCGTTCGGGAAATTACGGCATATCTTTTCGTCAGGTATACCTCAATCTCTAAAAAACTAGATTGTACAACCAGTGCGTGTTGCCAGTGATGACTTACGGATCTGAGACGTGGTCCTTCACTGCTGGCCGTATGAGGACGCTTAAGGTCGCTCAGCGAGCTATGGAGAGGGCTATGCTCGGAGTTTCTCTGCGTGATAGACTCAGAAATGAGGATATCCGCAGTAAAACCAGAGTGACCGACATAGCCCAACGGATTAGTAAGCTGAAGTGGCAATGGGCCGGCCATATAGCTCGAAGAACCGATAACCGATGGGGAAGAAAGGTTCTCGAGTGGCAGCCTCGTACCGGTAGGCGTAGTGTAGGGCGACCCCCCACTAGATGGAGTGACGACCTGGTAAGACATGCAGGAAGTCGATGGATGCAGGTGGCTCAGGACCGTGCTTTGTGGCATTACTTGGGGGAGGCCTATGTTCAGCAGTGGACTTGTGAAGGGCTGTAATGATGATGATGATGATGATATATATGTATATGGGCCACAGCGTCCACTTACCATCAGGTGGACTGTGTACTCGTTTGTCACCCTTATTCTATAAAAAAATGTGACATAATGATTTTACGTTATGCGAAATTTTAAAATTGCATCCCTAACATTTAGCGCGGATATGCATATAACCTTGCGCAAGTGCAAGCTATAAGTTGAGAGTTTTATAACGCAACCGAATGAACGGTATGGCAGCGCATAAAAATGAACCAAACAAACAATATGTCAATTTTTACGTGGTAGAGCCATGCTGCAGTTATATTAGTAGTATAATTGTAGCTCGAATGGGTCGGCTCGACCGGGGAAGGACCACGCTCTCACAGAATACCTGCGTCAAATAGTAGTACAGGTTAATGCTGCTGTGTTTCGTATGGTGAGTGTAGAGAACCGGAGACTCTTTTTACTGGAAACGAGGCATTCCATCTTAGTCCTCACAGGTGACAACGCATCTGCATTTTGATTCGTAATCGAAGAGAGATGTAGATGTCTATGGGCCACAGCAACCACTTGCTATCAGGTGGACTGCGTGCTCGTTTGTCACCCTATCCTATAAAAAAAGAAAAAAGCAATATGTTTTACATATTAGATAACAGTTATTAGAGCGACAAAAATTGTAATGTTTTGACAAACAGAAATTGATTTTATGTTTAATAAAGCGTGCAGCGCGCAGCGTGCAATACAGGCAAGTAATTTAAATAAATTTGTTTCCAACTAAATTGTTTATAGTTTTTAGTAGAACAAAGGAAAAAGCTAAATTTTACGTTTTAATTAAATATCATTACGTTACACGTAGTTTTTAGTTTGACACATGATTGTTACTGCGTACAACCACTTAGCAGCGGTGAACCTAGCCGAGAGGCGTGCGTTTCCTATTGGTGATTTAGTTGACACCAGTCATCACAGTCAGGTAATCTATCGTAATGTATCCTTTATTTAGAGTGTGCGTAGGCATTACACGATTTAAACCTTCCATCCTCTTTCCAGCATGGAAAACCAGACAGTCAGCGGGTCACCACCTCCAGTGGAATTATAAGTCTTCGTTTTTTTGAACATTGAAAGTTGCCAAGCTATAAATTTTATATCAAAAACCAAATTTTATTTTAAGTCAATTGAAAAACGTTGTATATTCCCAATTACCATAGCTATGATTTAAGGCACTGATATGGAATAGAACTTGGCACCAGTTCTCGTTCCAACCCTTTTATTGCGGGAGCATTTAGTCGTTTTTACTGTTATTGGGCCTCTAATCATTTTATGTTTTATTAGGACTTTTTTCCAATACTGTAGTTTGTGTTGACTAGTCTGATATTTTAGCGCATTCTAAATAAATTTAAATTTACTTAATCTAAATAATATGAGTTTCAAGATGTAGGAGCTTGTCTCCTGATGATACTTGCCTAGAGGCGAAACACATATCGTATTTTCGACGGTAGTGTCTTTTCTAGTGTAGTGGAGATGGGTATAGAACATGCAATTTGAAGAGGATGGAAGGTGTTCTTCAAACAAGGTAAGACTTATCTGAATAAATTTATCTTCTGGGTATATCTAATGGATCTCCGCATAGTAACGCTTAATTCTAGTAAGTACTTATGATATAAATATTGTGACCTGAGGATAATTTGTAAACTGCAATAATAAACATATATGTAAGAAATAATTAAATATAATCAAATAGGTCGTAGCCCACGATATACAAGAATCTCTCTCATTGTAGGAATAATTATAATCATCATTCCTACATTGGGATCATTATCGCATATCCGTTTGCTAAGATGTGCTGATAAAGCAAAAATAAATTATTACTTACGAATGTCAACAATATGCCACTAACACACAATCTTTTCAAAAGTATTACCTGAAAAAAAAAAATAATACGTTAATCACAGTTGCATTGGTTTATAAAATTTACATTGGAAATAATATACATAGGTACTGTTATTGCATATGTTTATGCATATGTTCTTTGATATATTTTTTATTATATGTTTTTATATTTTAATTTATTTACTTCGTACTTACAGCTACCATTGTAGGGTTACCTATTGCAGTAGTGTATTTCGTGTGGAGTATGATATTATGTAAATTAATTTATAGTTTATTAATTATGCTGTGGTTTGGTATTGCTGTCATTATGGTAATGATAGCCACAGGTAATTAAATATTCGTAGGCTCTTAGTGTTATTACACTATATAAATAGCTCTTCACGCATATTTACAAATTACTGTTTGTACCGTGTAAATTACAATTAATTATTTTAATTAACGTATTGATTCATTATTTACCTAAAATATTTACGTTTTATATGGTCACACATACAATATATACTTAATATTTTTGTCGAATGGTGGCGGTATTAAAAAAGGCTACGGAAAATGCTAAAAAGATAGCATGGCTTTAATGTAGATACCGGTAAAACTATTTCGGATGATAGATGTTATCGGTGCAAAAGTAAATAATACCTGGGTGGTAATGCATATTCGTAGGTGTGTAATGAGGAAGGAGTTAATGATGAGAGGTGTTCATCCTTCTATGACTTAAATTAGACTACATATACATATAATAATACATAAACCCTCACGCCTGTCATCCAGAGGGGTAGGCAGAGACTACGGACTTCCATTTGGCACGTTCCTGACGCACCTCTTTCGCCTCCTCCACATCCATACCTACACATACCTACGCATACATGCTCGTCAGTTATGAGTACTCTTAATTTGTCCCACTTTCAATATATCGCCAATTTGGTCGATAAATTTTTAGGTAGGACGTCCCTTGCCGACTCTGCTGTTCACTTCTGGAACATAAATTGCTTTGTCACTCTTTCCTCATTCATTCTTACCACATCACCAAACCACCGAAGCACTCCTTTTTTAATCCTGGTCACAATATCATCTTGTAAACCACACTCTTCTTTTATCACACAATTTCTTACCCTGTCAGATTCAGTCCTAACATACTCCTTACCGAACGAAATTAGATTATTTTCTTATTATTTTCACACAACATAAATATATTTTTTAATATGGAGTGTTCTCGTCGCCGGTGGACTAAAAGTCAAATAACCAGAACGGTGATGGAGAGCAGCGTCATAGGTACGAGACATCTGATATTGCGGTCGTCAATCAGCCCGCTAAGCCTGCTTGTTCGGAAACTTCGATAGCGTGATTTAGCGTTCGTTGTTGTTTGGTCCGTTTACGTCATTGTGATGCGATTAGGTACAGTGACGTTACAGTAACTTTTTCATAATTCCCACAGTTTGGCACAGGTCTCGACTCATCTCTGAGAAAGTTTTGTAGCGGGGAATAGTCCGCAGTGATGCGGCATTGCAAATAAATAAACTTCAGACGTCCTTAAAATCACTGAAACGACCGCACTTCAACGACTGGATCCTTAAAACGTGAGTAGTAGATAGAAGTTAGACAGGTTTTGCCCAGCAATGGGTCTTAACTGGCTGAAAATATCAAAAAAATAATATTTGACCGAAATAGTTCACTGCGCGGCGGTGTAAATATGTCCACTACTTTATACCACTTCATGGGAGTGTTCTTAGAGGGGACTGAGAAAAACAAATCAGGAGATGAGCAGCAGCATTTAGTCACGACGGTACTCATATTCTATAATTACTCGAATTTTTTATCTCTATATCTGAATTATTACATCAATTAACAATTTCTTAGTTTTGAAAAAGAATTCCACGTTTTTAAAATAAAAATAATTTGAAATTAGAATTATTAACCAAACAAACATTATTTTGATTTGAAATGGCCAGAACTGCAGAACGGCAATTTCGTAGGTTAATAACTTTAAGCGCTGTCGCGTCACAAGCGAACCGCACCGCAGTCTAAATCGCGCTATCAAAAGTTCCGAAGTACTGCGCTACAAGTATACAGAGTTATTTTTCAATATACCGACAGATTTGCAGAGGAGGTTCAGAATAAGTAATAAATAAGTAAATGGTGAAAGTTTTTTTAAACGTCAAACATTCTATTCTTTTTGTATTTTAAATTTAGAATGCGTGTTAATGCATTATTTTAACTGATTGTCGTTTATAAATAACAGGCGTGTCAGGCCTGGCTACAATGACAAATATAACTATGAGCCAATATATGGGAAGGCCTATATCCAGCTGTATACTTTTGATAGGTGGTAATGATGAATGATGATGAATAGTTCACTGTTGCATACAGGCCTGTGCCACAAAAGAGGTAACTTGCCCTAAACGCACCGTTCGGCTCGCGGGTAGACGATCGCTGTAACAAATATTTCGCGTCTGTGTATGTATGTAATGTTTTATTACACATTAACTGTACAAAGTGCGTTAATAACAAGATTGTGTACTTTACCCAAGGAAATGTCAGCTTAATTTCAAACTTATTTAAAATTAACCCTCAATTCAAAGGTTAATCTAACGTACAAATTGGTTTTGAAAAGGAAAGATCTCTTGGTTAACTAGTCCTTTAATATTACATTCCATATGTTCTATTAGGGCAGTCACGCGAACGCAGCCGTGTGGAAAACATAAGTTGTTAAGCTGAGATCACTGACCCGTACTAATGGCGGTACATAGAAAACAAGCGTAGTGTAATGGTTAGTATATTTTTAATAATATAAGGGTGACAACGAGCACACGGGCCATCTGATGGTAAGTGGATGCTGTGGCCCATAGACATCAACATTTATCCTTAATTAAAATCAAAATGCAGATGAGTTGTCACCTTTTAGAACTAAGATGAAATGCCTCGTTTCCAGTAAAGATGGGTCTCCGGTTTTCTATACGCACCTTACGAAACACAGGAGTATTAAACTGTTATTTTACGCTGGTATTCTCTGAGAGCGTGGTCCTACTCCGATCGAGCCCACCCATTCGTAATAATCTTGCAACGTGCCGTACAGTGCGACTCTACCACGTTAATACATCAGAGAAAGGCGTAGTCCAGTTGTACTAAATATTTCAATTTGAATCTTGGGTTCGAATCTCAGCCAAAGCTATTATTTGAAAAAAAAAAACACAAATTAAGTTAATTAGTAAGATTGTCAATTCTACTATGTGATGATCAAGATGTACACACCACGGAACCCAGAAAGACGAGAGCCATCGATGTACTTGTTGTCTACTATATCGATGGCCTCAACGTACACTGAGTCAAACAACATATTAAATAGTTATTTTGACTCTCTTATACCTACGGTTATAATGATCTTATACAAATAAAATAAAATTTAAGTATATTTATGTCAAAACAACATCTTTTTACTAAATGTATATGAAAATATATACGGTACATGTAACAAAAACAACTAATCAAAAAAATGTCTGTCCGTTTGTTTGTTCAGGCTAATCTCCAAAATGCCTGAACCCATTTTGACGGAAAATCGCTGGAAAATAGCTGATTTTATAAGGAGTAACTTAGGCTAATTATATTTTACAAAAAAATTAGGGTTCCGCAAAAACAAAAATAAAAACTATGAAATCAAATAGTAAACTCCACGCGGGCGGGCGAAGTCGGGGTGAATAACTCACATCATTATATACTCAGCAGTCAGGAAAGTATCAAATATAGTAAAAATAACTATGGTGCATAATAATTAATTTGCATTTATAATTTAAATAAAGTTCTAATGTATTAAAGAGCATTAAAGTCAACGTAATTTCACAAGAACGTATATATTGGATTTCAAAACGCAGTTGGATTATATTATATTCTACCGATTATAATCTATTAATTCAAAACGCAATGGAATCATCAAGCAATCATTATCATTAATACAGCTTTTCAAAGCCGACTGCTGTATATAGTAACTTGCAATAGTTGCCACGCTTTGCAGGTGGGCTGGCAGCCACAGTTCATTTTTTTATTTTTAGTTGTTACTAAGAAGACAACTAAAACTTCTCTCAGCTGCTCATCTCCTGGGTTGTTTCCTACTGTTGCCTCTTACGACACGTATTCATACGTGGTAGAGCCACGCTGCAGCTGTATTATGTTTGTAGCACGAATGGATCGGCTCGACCGGAGAAGGACCACGCTCTTACAGAATACCAGCGTAAAATAGCAGCTTAACACTGCTGTGTTTCGCATGGAGAGTGTAGAGATCCGGAGACCTGTTTTTACTGGGAACGAGGCTCCATCTTAGTCCTCATGGGTGACAACACATCTGCATTTTGATTCTTAATCGAGGATAAATGTAGATCTCTACGGGCGACAGCATCCACTTACCATCAGGTGAACTGTGTGCTCGTTTGTCACCTTTATTGTACAAAAAAACTTCCATAGAACAATATCGTAAGCATCTAAACCACCTAGTTTTATTCAATGGCTCATCAGATGGTAAAACCACTAGATATTCTAACATCACCATTTCACGGCGCTATGCAATAAAATTACTGAAATTAGAATACAAGTAGATTGTCCTTTAAAGATTTACTACAACGTAAGTTCACAGATAATGACAGAATTGGGCATTATTTACGCTGTTAGTTCGCTTATCGCTTGCCTATTAGTGCGGACTGGGCCTTACAATGATTTAACAGGGTAATGTAGGTGCATGCAATACGCTTGAAGTAGCGATGCTGTAATCGAGATACTGGTCAAGAAATACACCACGTTCCCGCGCTAATTGGCACTGCGTTATATATAACACCGCCGAGATAAAGAGGCGTGGATGGCTCTGTTTTATATCCGATGCCGTTATTCGGCGTCCTTTGAAAAAAAAAGAACTATTTATTTCACACACACATTTTACACACAATTCAAGATGGTAAAAGTAAATTAAAAAATGATTTTTAATGAGTATTGTGCAGTATATTGAATAAAAAAACACATACACTATTCAAGAAATATACAAATGCAAGTGGCCAAAATAATCACGCACAAGTCTACCATGCTTATACGATAAAAAATATTAGAGAAGTTGAAGGTTTTTAATTTTTTGTAAAGTTTACTAAAAATTATAAAGGAAAATTAAAACAATTAAGAATTGATTTTTCATATTATAATTTTACAATAATTTTTTTTCTAAAATTTAAATTCAAACGCCATTGACGTCAGTCATTATATCGCTTTAGTTACGCCAGCGCTCGGTGAAATGATGAATATGTCATTGCATAATACATAATACAGGCTATATAGTACCTATATATATATATATTGTTATGACACATGATGATCCGAATATAGCATATACATGATCCGAATAGCATATAGAATATAGCAAATACAAGAAACTCTACTGAAACAAGCATCCTTCTAGACAGAATTCTCAACGATATTAAATTTTACTAAGCCAAGATTTAGTTAGGAATTAGTGCGGTAGTGATAACTACAGAAAAAAATGACAACAATACTCTAGGAGGTACATCTCTATCAAGGGGATTTAACACTGTTCGATAACAATTTTACTGCGTGACGTCTTTTATGAAACCGCCAACCGATATGGAGTAGTGTATGTTCTTACACAGCCACCATAGAATAGAATAGAATCATATTTATTCAATATAGATTAAAGGTTATTTTTATTGAAAGTCGTTTTTTACTTTTACAACTGAAAAAACCCTCTGTCCTGGTAAGAACCAGCAAGCAACCCAGCGGGACTCTTTTTAAAGCATAACTTACAATATAATATTAAGTATTTTATTTAGATTCAAATTACATACTGATGAAACATTAATAATATTTTATGATCTCTCTTGAGTGATAGTTATATCAATCAGCTATAGCAATTTTTCATTGCTTGAAAACACGGACAAAAAGACATTTTCTAAAAATAAATCCTAGCTAGATCGATTTATTGCCCCCGAAATTCCCTGGACACCAAATGTTATGAAAAACGTTGGAGCCGTTTCCGAGATTCCGATAAAAATATACATATATATATATATATATATATATATATATATATACAGGAATTACTTGTTTAAAGGTATAGGATTGTTACGAAAACATTAAGAAACAGCATGGTAGCGATCACCTCATTCCCAGTTATTATTAAACAAGTACTCTTTAGTGGTATGACCCCTGCCTAGTAAACAATTTTAGCTTAATAAATATTTAAACCCTTTGATAGATAAAGGTTGCATTTTGCATATTTTCCTGCATATTGGTCTTCATATTATATGATATCAGTGAACTGTTGCGGACCGATATTCTTTATTGTTTTCAGTCTGTTGTGCGTAAGAATATCCACTATTACTGTGATTTTAATATTTATTGAATTATCAGCCTAATTTTTCTTAATTTGGCAATCGAAGAACTGGTACGTTCGCTGTAACAGTACGTGTACGCCAAATCCTATTTTGTCGGCCGATGGCGGACAGAACTACCCGGACGAGTAACTCGGACGTGTATGTGCTTACACTGAAACAGTGTACCACTTGTGCCGACATTGGACGTTGCCGGTATTCTTTTCTATTTTTCCATTTTCAATATCCATATTCGATTAGAGAGATAACAACACTGACAGAAACAACAGAATAAAGACAAAATTATTAAATTAAACTATAAATACACTCAATTTGCACTGTAGACGCCGGCAGTCGGGCGAGAATCCCAACAAGTTCGGATGCGATGCGACGGTTGATCGGCCGTTTTCGTGCGTTATCGGACGATTAGGCGCTGTCCTATTACCATCGCTCGCGCGATCATGCGTTTCGTCCGACGAAAATAATCGCGCGACCGTGCGTTTACACATACTCATATCTGCGAAATATCCTATTGAACGTCGTACGAGCATGCGATTCGACTGAAGAAATCGCGCGCGCGGAATCATCGGACGATGAAATCGCATCGCATCATCGTGCGAGCGATGGCAATAGGAAAGCGCCTTGTTGTTGTTGTCGCGATGTTTGTTGTGTACGCGCTCTGTTTGTTTTACAACTCTTTGATTCGATCATCTGAGTTCGGCCGTCATCGCCCGAGCAAACTTCGGCCGATGACGGATTAGGTGTATGCGAAGCGTAAGATATACACCATTGACTTCGCTCACTGTCTCCCGTTCGAGTGTTTTACATCAAGTTGTACATACAATCTCTTGTCTATACAAAATTTACCATGTTACCGTTACAGCCTACTAAAGTCAACTGCTGAACTATTTTCTCTAGTAAAGGGTGGGGGGGGGGGGGGGGGTTGGTATTTACCTTAGCTGCTACAATTGGCAAGAGATTTTTATTTTTAGTCGTTATTAGATAGACGCTGTTGCCGATCTCCTGATTTGTTTCCTTCTGTCTCCTTTTACGACACCCGCGGGATGATACGAGGAAGTGGATATTCTTACACCACCACTACGAAAATTTTTAGTGTAAAAAAAGCATATTTTCATTAGACATCAATATCAATACTGGGAATTATTGTTTAGTTGTAAGCGAACCTATGTTATTAATCCCGGAGTTAGCTAGCTGTTAGAGATACAAATCTAACGTGAACAGGTTCTAAATAATGAACTAAGCTGGAGTCTAAACATGTTTAGATTCACTGAGGAGGTCTTTGATATTTTATATGCTTGTACTGAACTTTATTGGTTATAAAATTGTTCTTTTATAATTGCTTTTTAAAATGCTTTTGGACTTATGTTTGGACGAACTATGTACTAATGTTCTATTTTAGAAAGTTTTTTGGATATTATGTTAGATATAAGATTTTTCGAGAATAAGCAGATAATAATTTATATTTATGTCAACTTTGAAATGTTTAATCGTAAAACCAGAGTCTAGTTCCCAGAAGTATGACGTAAAAACTTTTAGGAAGTATAAACTTTCTTTACCTTACATTTAGGTGTAAAAATACATTTTTTTAAATAATTATCTCTATTCAAATATGTATTTAAAAAATGAAGTATTTACCTGTAATATCCAAATAACTGACTTCTATCAAGTTTCATAAATAACAATTTAAAATTTTTTGTCGGTCTGTTTGTGCCGGCATTATCCCGGTTAACCTTAGGTTGAAACTATTATGATGAAACTACACGACTAGAGGAAAAGTAATGCCAGAAGTGATCTAAGTATATTTAATTCGAATAAATATGCATATTTTTTTTGTGAAATCAGAAACCAAAAAAAATGGCTTTTCATGATTACTATAGAAGGTATAAAAATGTTTCGGACAAATCTTTTTTTAGTTTTCAATTGTACCCAAAAAAGCTCCTTATGCTGTAAATAATATCTACTCTTAATTTCTCTTCTTTTTCTATTTAAATTAAAAATATTGTTTATATAACCCCGATACAAACTAAATGATTGATGTCCGAAGGACTGTTAGGGGTCGTTATTCATAGTTATTACTAGATATTTTTCACGATTCTTTCAGTAATATTTAAAAATCAGGTGTTGGGAAATAATCATAACTAAAATTTAAAAAGCTATTATATACTATTGTAATTTTTCTTTGTTGAAAAAATATTTGTTAATAAATTAAAAAAAAAGTCTTAAACAGCCCGTATACACGACACTAGTCATTTGATGTTTGAATACTAAATCTATGCGGTGGTACCGCTGCTGAAAATTTAGTATTAACGATTTTGTTTCTATAATATAGTTTTCATGTATGTATATTCTATTATCACAAATTACTTCCCTTTTCTTCTATTACTCTTTTTGATATATAATATACCTATTCAGATTCACTGTAATTGTATGCAGCTTATCGAATTCTCTAATTTATCAGTGGCAAGTTTTATGTCTTCCGTGCCCACAGAATACAGGTTAAATACCCGTGACCCCTAGATAGGTCAGGTAACTTGCTTAGACATTTTCCGTCGTATTATGTGATAACTCAATCTCACATTGCATTGTCTTTATACTCTTAGGGTTAAACCAAATTTGTTAGACCCTTTTTACTGGAAACGAGACATTTAGACAAAGTGTTCTGCATTTTTGGTTTCGTAATAGGAGACAGATGTAGATGTCTATGTGGCTCCCTTATTTTTATTTATGTTTGTCACCCTTATTCAATAAAAAAGCATACTTGCTATCCTATGAATAAAAAATGGTTATTGTAAGAAGTAATTTACCTTTTATCAATTCTCATTTTGTCTAAACGATTCAGGTTGCGTATTTTTTGATATTAAATGCGCAATAGAGTCGTAAGTGACTTTTTATACAAGTAAAGGTAACAACCGAAACAGTCCACCAGAAAAAAATCTAGATAAACATCTGCATCTTTTCTCGACTAAGAATCATTAAATGGCAGCGCATCTAGTGTTGTCACCGTCGAGGACTCAAATGGAATATCTCGATACCTATAAAAGAGTCTCTGGTTCTGATACCCAACAAACAAACAAACGAACAAGTAGCATAACGCAGCTGTTTCAAGCAGATATTTGAGAGCGTAGTCTTTCCCCGATCGTACCTTCTCATTCGAGCTGAAGCCGTATCACGTATATATCATACATCTTTTATTATATTTAGTCCATAAGAATCAGTGCAATTTTTATGTGGTGACCAAAACATTTTCTTTACGACTATATTTTAGTTATTATAAGAAGATAAATGGATTGAATTATAACCTAAAATATTGAATTTTATTCTCAACTGCCGCATTTTTCTACTCGCACAATGAATATATCACTACATATAAAGCCCACTTTTGAGCATAGGCTTCCTCTACACTGGGCTACATGCACAGGCACTACATTTTACCATAGTTGCCACACTTGTCAGGCGCGTTTGCAACCGCATTTATATTATTTTCATTTGTTGTCAGGTTGCTATCAGATCCTTGTTTGAGATTCGCATCGTAGTATCACACCTCAAGCATGTTTGATAATCTCTTCGTATGCATTTACGTAGATAAATAATTTCGGTTATCGATTAAAACTACTAATCAAAAATCAAATAAATTAATACCGTAAAAGTTTCAATGAATGTGTAGCGTTCGCGTAAATATAAGAAAACATTATAATTTCGGTTAGTTTTCCCATTTAAAAGTACTATCCATCACTTACCATTAAGTGGAATAATAGTTTAAACTGTATTTAAGTAGTGAAAAGTTATTATAACAGTTAAAAAAAGTTGTATGTACTGGTCAGTAAATCAAACCACAAAACTCTTTTATAATTTTGGCAGCACATAATTCAATAAATCAACATCCGAAAAAAGGAGCATTAATATAAATCTTACAGATTTATCAAATAAGATAATTGGTCGTAACTGTAATAAATGCCACTTGTAAAAGTAGTTTCCATTGACACACAACGTGGGCTCGGATATTCATATAGTCGTATATTTACTCAAAATACTCTCCAGACGAGGTTGTCATTAGTGTTCTTGTGATGTCCTATTTTGAATAGTGTTTTGCATTTTATCCTCATTTTAATTAGTATACCAAAAATTGATTTTTTAGTAGAATAAGTGTGAAAATTGAGAACATAGTCCACCTGATGGTAAGTGGATGCTGTAGCTCTTAGACATCTACATTTATCTTCGATTATGAATCAAAATGCAGATTCGTCATCACCCCTGCGGACAATGTTGGAAAGCCTCGTATCCAGTAAAAAGGATCTCCGGTTCTCTACACTCACCATACGAAACACCGCAGTATTAGGCTGCTATTTTACGCTGATGTTCTGTGAAAGCGTGGATCTTCCTTGGTCAAGCCTACTGCTATAATATAGCTGCAGCGTGGCTCTACCCCCATGGATGGTAAAATCCCATTATCAACGGGGGGGGGGGGCAGACCGGTGAGGGGAGATGGGGAGGGGCACCCAAATTCGTCGGGAGTTAAAATAAGAGTTACTTATATTAAACGTGATAATATCTTTAAAAATAGTTTTATTCGTTAAATACGAGGCGGCACTGAAAAATTCAGGAATCAAGGAAGTGACACAACATTACTATTTAAAAATGTATTTATTGCCTTTCGAAGTATTTTCCGGGAAATACGACCCATTTTTACATACGATGGAACCAATCATTGAAGCAACCATTCCATTCGGAAGTTGGAGTCTCCAAAATGGCCGTTTTGTAGGCGTTCACAGCTTATTCAGGCGATGAAAATCTCTGCGCACGCAATTTATTCTTTATTTTAGGGAAAGTATAGAAATCATTAATGCTTAGGTCGGGACTGTACGGCGGATGGTCTAATAATTCTATGTTTTCTTGCTCTAAAAACTCTTGTTCTGTGTGCGGTGTGAGAACTCGCATTGTCGTGATGGAGGATGATGCGGCGGTTGCAGTTCTCTTTACGGAGTTCAGAAACGGCCTGTGGCAAACAAATGCTAGCATACCATTCTGCATTAACCGTTCTTTGTCCCTCAAGAGGAATAGTCGTAACATGGCCGGTTTTGGAGACAAACGTGGCCACCATTTTTTTTGCAACACTCCGTGAACGAACAATTTATGTTGGCTTTAACTCATTTTCGAACACCCAAAATCGTGACTGGTTTTTTGTTTCGGGTTAGTAGTATATCCAGGATTCGTTACATGATACAATGTTGTATACAGCATTTGAGGATCCTGCGTGGAATCTTTCGAGAGTTCTGAGGCACCAAGTAACGCGAGCCGCTTTTTGCTCTTCACAGAGCGAATGCGGTATCCATCGGGAAAACAACTTTTTACACCTAATTGTTCATGCAAGATTATTTGTATTTGACTCATGCCAATGTCTAAAGTTGCCTGAATTTCGCGGTATGTCACATGTCGATCTTCCTCAAACAGCTTACGCACAGCATCAACGTTTTCTTGGGTGACTGCAGTTTTTGGACGACCTTGACGGGGATCATCAATGAGCTTGACACGTCCACGTTGAAATTCAGCAAACCAGCGATAATTTGTGGTTTTAGATGGGAATTCATCACCAAATGCAGAAATCATTCGGTCAACACACTGTTTCTGTGTTAAACCACTTCGAAAGTCATAATAAATCATCGCTCTTGAATTTTCTCGAGTCAATTCCATTTTCTCAACGACTAAACAAGTTTGATAAAACCTTGTGACAAGACCGTAAATAAATAAATGGTATTCGATTTTTAAAACCAAGAAGTTTTCAATTAAAAAGATTTTAATATGACAGGAACAGTGGAAATATTCCATTCCCGATACTTTTAGTGCAGCCTATGTATAAAAAACGTTATAGTACACCAAACGTTAAATTACAAAAATCTAAAAATAAAAAATAAACTATTACTAATAATAGCTATATGTTTGTTTTCTTTTTTTTCTTTGTCTTTGTTTTCATCCTAAAGCCCACATCAGGACCTAGGTTTTTCCGTTTATATAGATTTCATTCTCGATCGCAGTACCAGACGTGAGAAACTTAGACGCTCTTCCCCGACCGGTCTGGTTCTCTGTCGGAATCTATCGAAAACCATAAAATCTTCATTTCCTTTAGTGGCCTCTTACATTACGTGGGATGAAATGATAAATCACTGCCAGGTAATCCGGTAACACAAGTAAACCGGTCATGAATCTGCAGCAGGAATAGAGTTACCGTCTGAACAGACTGCTGAGAAACTCCAACATTAATTTTAGTTAGGAAGAGCAGCCTTCGACAACGATTAGGAGAGAATGTTTATTTAAAAAAAACCTTAAACGGAAGGAGCTAGTTGAGTGCCACAAATCAACAAAAATTGCAGTTTAAAAAGACAAAATTGTTATATGCTTATATAAAAATTCTATTTTAGTGATAACTGGTTATCACTAAAATACAACAACAGTTAACGTTTAAGATTATTGTAGAAAATACATTTCAAAGTTTGGTATCTACCATAAATGTGACTTCGTCAATTGCTATACTTTCGCAAAGTAGTAAAATTACATTAAGTTTTATTGCAAAGATAATTTCCTCAATTTAGTGAGTTAAAGACACGATATAAAAGGGAGAGATGGGAAATGTGAAAACTTTCTATATTTATATGAAAATTATACCTAAGGATTTTGCGGTTTTATATCATTTAAGGGAATATATTAAGCGTTAATGCACAGTCGAGTGATGGCTGCGTTAGACGAAATGGTGTCCATCACGCCATTTCGTCTCATGGGTGTCGCAAAAGGAGTCTATAGGAAACGCTAAAAACTAAAAAGGTCTAAGCGCTACCGATAGATGGCGTTGTATTCATTTTGTCGTAAAATAACCAGACCGGAAACGGCAACGTCAAAGGTGTGAGACCTCTGGTACTGCGATTGTTAATCCGTCTGCGAGCGTGAAGATTTTGACAAAATCTCCATTATTTTAAATAGTCAGCCACCGCAGAACCTATTCGACCTGATGATGACTCATTCAGAGGCGAAACACGTGTACTTTAGTCGGTTGTGTGTCTTTCCTAGTGTAGTGTTGTTTGGAGTAGTGGTGCTAGAATTAGTGGTGACGGGTATAGTGCACGCAATTGATAGAAGTAGAAAAAGAACCAGGTAAAACACATCATTTTATTAATACGCAAATCTTAGCCGATAATTTTTAACACCCTTAGTATACGAATTCTTGCAAATCCTCCCTAAAGAGACCCATGACCAGCTGTTTGATTTCTAGACTGATTAAGAAGTAAAAGGTACTTGCATTAATTCCTCACTCCCATTTCCATGGTGGCTCTTCGCCCCTTTGTTATCTATATTCCACGCATGCAAACTAATCGGCTTGCTTCATCGTTTGTAATGCGTAAGCAATTAAGTGAATTAATCTGTCAGCGTTTGTTTCCGTCCGAATAATGAATGTTTTTAACGTGGTAGAGCCATGCTGCAGCTATATTAATTGTATATTTGTAGCACGAATGGGTCGGCTCGACCGGAGGAGCACCACGCTCTCACAGAATACCAGCGTCAAATAGCAGCTTAATGCTGCTGTGTTTCGTATGGTGAGTGTAGAGAACCGGAGACCCTTTTTACTGGAAAAGAGGCATTTTATCTTAGTCCTCAAGGCTGATAACGCATCTGCATTATGATTCACAAACGAGGATAGATGTAGATGTTTATGGGCCACAGCAACCACTTACCATCAGGTGGACTGTGTGCTCGCTTGTCACCTTTTCATATATATATATAAAAAAAATACAATTTGGGCGTCTTCAAGGCTAGAGTGAATTGACTTTTGTTAGCCTACAACTGTGTTTCAGATGTTAGGAGTGTGATACGGCTGACATACTTATTGGAGACAAAAGTCCAGTCAAATAAATAAGAAGAACAAAGCCATGAATTGGATCAAGACAGGGCTTTAATCAGGTATGGGAAAAGATCGGTCTACCCGCTAGAACCACCAATAAAAATAATTCCCAGTTATACCAATTCAAACCGTGTAGTGTCGGTGTAAAAATATCCACTACCCCATATCGTCGTATGGTTGTTGTAGGGAAACTGAAGTAGAAGATGGGCATCAGTATCTTCCTGATAATAACTCGAAATTAGAAAAAAGCTGCGGTTGCCAACCCAATTAACTGCGTGGCAACTATGGCGAATCCCACCAAAAAAGAAATTTTTTGGGAGTTCAGTTCAGTGCGATTTGTAATCTAGGGCTCACCAAGTACCACCAGATGGGATTGTAGTTCAAGTTTTGACTTATAGACTTATAATCTATATATAAAAATCGTCTATATACAAAAATTTATTGCAGCCGTTAGACTCACTAAATCTCGAAAACAGATTTTCAACGATTTTGATGATTTTTTGTTGTGCGTTTGAGTGGGTTCCTGGATGGTTTAGATTCATAATTGGACCCGTTAGGTGGCGCTGTTGTCCAGATCCAGAAATATCGAAAAGTTTATGTATAATATATATAAGTTTATATTTAGTATATAAGTCTAGAAAAGTCCTCAAAGATTATAAATATATATATATATATATATATATATATATATATATATATATATATATATATTCGCTATAAGTTCGTTTGTCATTTCAATGTTGTATATAAAAAAGTTTAACGCTGTACCATGGAAATTAAGTTTAGCTCGGTCCACCGAGCACTCGACCATATGAAAGATTTTGAGAGGCGCAAGATAAGTGTGACATTATCGATCAATAATAACATCCCACTCGACCGCGGTGCCGTTACGAGAGCGCTGCACACTGTGAAACGCTAATGAGATCGAAAATTCACTTACACGGTATGCACTTACATTGGCATTACTTGTGATAAGGATTGCTTCACACAATCTTATAAACAAAAACATGCATAATACGTGCAGTTAAATCCTGAAGAATGAGGAATTTTTACGTGGTAAAGCCACACATATTATGGTTGTAGTACGAATGTGTCGGCTCGACCGGGGTAGGATCACGCTCTTACAGAATAGAAGCATAAAATAGCACCTTAACCTTAACTTGTTACTAAGGTACTATTGAAAAGATCAAAAAAACGTTCGAGCTTCCCATAGATGGCGTTATATCCTTTATGACATAATTGTGTAAGTTACCTGGATCAGCGACGGGGAGCGGCTACAAAACGGCATAGTTTTGTAATACGTTGTTCCAAAATTTTGAATCTTCATCGATGGGCCGATGGGGGAGATCATGTTCTCTACTTAGGCCATTGCGACAATTTTCGAAGCTATCAGCCACATATGTATGAATTATCTATAATTTTGTGGTATCACATATGTATGAATTAAAGGCACTCACTGATCATAAACAATCCATGCCCTATTTCTATAGTAAGGCTTATGATTGAAGGTGACCATGGATGTAATATTTTTTACCGGTGAAAACGCATCTGCATTTTGATTCGTAATCGAGGATAAATGTAGATGTCTATGGGCCACAGCAACCACTTACCATCAGGTGGACTGTGTGCCCGTTTGTCACCCTATCCTATTAAAAAAATCACCAATGATATAGAAATATTAAAAAACATTGTGTACCTACCCATCCCTATAGAGAAAGTTGCTTATTCATTATCACATTGAGTTCCTTGATACGATTTCCGTCTGGCTCGCGATGCGAGCGAATTTATATTGGAACAGTTTTCGTAATTCATTCGAACGGTTTCGATAAAGAATCCAGTTTTAAAGGGTAAAGGTTGCAAAATTCGATGTCACTATACCTACATAAATTTATTCGGTGGTAATTACTTGACTCATTTCAGTTTTAGTAATTCTATTAATTGGTAATTTCTAAAAATAATGAGCGATGCGATTACGATGGTTATGATCGAGATATCAATGCGAAAATGTAATTCAACAGGAATGGGTCGACTCGACTGGTGGATGCCATACACGATTCAGTTTACCGTCAAGTTTGCAGCGCGGTTGAAGCGGAGACCGGTAAACTTGACGGTGTATTGCTATCAGTGTGCATGACAAGTCTACTTGAAGTGAAAATTGAATTTTGATTCCGCCGACTTGAGCGTCATGTAAACTAAAACGTGTGTATGAGCGATTACGTATCTATGACGTTAGTCGGAGCAAAATGCGAAAGACGCCATGGTTTCAACTGGTGCGGCATCATGCAAACTTGAGAATGAACTGGAACGTGAGTGGTCTATTTGGATGCACTGCATCCATGACACTGAATACCAGCTCAATAATGTTAATTTCATATGGTGAATGAGGAGAACCGTAGAATCTTTTTACTGGCAACGAGACCTACGATTACAGTGACAAGGGGTGATAAGATATCTTAATTTTGATTCTTAATAGAGTCTGTGTGCCTGAGAATTCTCTTACCATCATCAGTGTATATATGAGTATGTGCTCGCTTGTCACAGTTACTTACATAAAAATATAATTTGAGTTTCATTTTTTTACTATTATAAGCCACTGTTTCCACCTGATGGTAAATGTAATACAGTTGAAGATGGTAAATAGCACTAAGTAAACACAAACCTATTCACACTTGTCTTGAAGTCACCCACATTATAATCGAAAGGAAAGACAGATGATAGAATGAATGAAGATATAATACATAAAGTGATGATTTCAACAATAAAAATTATAGATTATACATATTGTTACTTTGCTTGAATCATCTCTTTGTTATAGTAATAAAAAAATTATTTCATGTAAGAATTTAGAATGGAGAGTTTATAATGGAAGTTATTTTTGGCAATTATATATTGGTTAGTTAAACTTGTCCACAGTCTGCAGTGGCTCACCATTATGTGGGATGTTGACTCGTTTATAGCTTTATAGCAGACATTATAAAAAAATTACTACATAGCCACCGTAATGACAGTACATAACGATTTGAAAATATTCCCCGTTCGTTTTCATATGAGAGCGGTTAAATGTGACGAAACAATTTCTTGTCACCATAAAATAGTGGTTATTGATATTCAAAGAAGATTCGTTAGGTTGAAAATTTGTGCCATTATGCATTAGTCAGTTTTATTGACAATATTACGAGTATGTAAAGAATATGAGCTTGGAAAATTGAAATAAAATATTAATGAAGTTAAATGTATCATTCTAGTGGTTTTGTAGATAAACTAATATGTATTGGTTAATTAAAAAATTACTTTCAATAAGTATTATATAATAATCTATATTGAAAAAAAATAGAATTTAATTTATTTAAGTTTATTTTGAAGTTTGAAGAACAGGATGGAAGGGGAGTATGCTTACTTACAAAGTTGTTTAGGATGTTCCTCACAGCTGTTTTATACATAATTAATCCTAGTTTTAAATGTAGCTTCGGAATGAAAAGAACTTAAAAACAACGATAATCGCTTTCATAGAGGTTTAGTTTAGTAGATTAATAGGAGTAGTTTTAGATAAATTCTTCCATTGATCTAACATTACATGATACTTATTATGTTATAGCTCATTTTCATTATGTTTTATCTATGAGAGCTATATTTGCAATTATAGGAGGATATATTTATCCAGTATCATTATATTACTATAGCGGTATGTACATCGTACAAGGAGTAGAGACAGATGTTGAAAGTGCAAAATATTGTTCTAAAAGCCGGTAAAATATATTTTTTTCAAATGATATACGTTGATCTTTTAGACGAATTTTTTAGTACTGGCAAAAATAGACGCCAAAACCAAATATAGCTGAGGGCGGCATAAACCAGCGTTGTAATGCCCTACCTTCTGCTGCTGGATCGCGACACCAGCGTCACCTACCGGGTCCAAATGTAAATGTAAACCATCTCGGGACCCATTAAAACACACATTAAAATTGTTGGCTTGATGGTTTCAAAGTCTATAACGGACATAGAACCATTTTTCGTGTTTTATGTTTTATATAGATAGATAGATGAACGATCATTTGAATCGATGATAAGCGATAAAATGCTGCTGCGTTGTCGGCCCTTGAGCAAAGAATACGCTCTTTTCTTAAATGTGTAATATATGTGTTTTATAATTTATTAAACTATCAAATCGTAACGTTCGCTGTAAATTTCACAGTACGTAAGCAAACCGGGTTTGATCCCGCCGGCATCATTGTAATTGTTGATTGCAGTTTTAAGTGCTGATTTACCTCGTGCTCGACGGTGAAGGAAAACATCGTTAGAAAACCTGCATGTCTGAGAAAAAGAAAAAAAATATTTCGAAGACGTGTGAAGTTCGCCAGCACTCATTGGGGCAGTGCGGCGGACAATTCCTTGCCCTGAACCCCTGTTCATATATGAACGGAGACCTGTGCCCAGGAGTGGGACGTATATAGGCTGTAACTTTAACTTTTAACCTATCAAATTACACAATCAAGTTGTTGCTGGTCCTTGTTTAATGTAATGATCTATAAAATGTAAGGTCCTATAAATATGAATATAATACAGCTGATGTTATGAAAAATCATTAACTAATCTAAGTGGCAATCACTATATTTATATTATTAATATTTAAATTATACTTTTCTTTTTAACTTTATGTTTTTCATACTTCTTGTACATTACACATAAAAACGTCTTAAGAGCATGATTTGTAAGCGAAGAATAATACAGACATGTTGTTTGTAATGAATATTATAACAAACGCTATTGTTTATCCTTCAAATTATAAACAGTTAGTTATAGGAAAACGTGAAAATGTTATACATGTCGTAGTTGAATCGTAGAATTGGAAATATTGTAATCTCCCTGGGTTGTATAATTTGGCCGATGATTTATCCCCCATAACACTTCGAGCTCAATTTATTTAATACATATATAAATCTACGTTTCCTTTAGGGTGCACCTTAACATACTGTAGCTAATATTACTAAATAGCTATGCTTTCGTTTTTAACATGTCGATTATATAAGTTATCGGCCAAATTATTAAATGTCGATGTATCATGAAATGCAGATTACGATCTGCCCAATTCTCACGAGCGGGTTACGACAAATATAAAAAAAAATTATACTTGAGTTGACTTCGACCCCAACCAAAAAGAACACAATAAAGAGTATAAGAAAGTTACAGTATTATTACAATGCTGGACACAGTCCATCTCTTATTTCTAAGAGGGTTCTGGAGTAGTTAGCCACCCCTCCCTCCATGTCCTTCAAATATTCTATTCCTAAGACATTCTAGCTATCTCAGGATATTTCCTTCACTGCCAAGTACGTGGTAAAGCCATACCTAAAATTTCAATTCATAATATCACTAGAGCCAGCGGCGAACCCGGGGTGCTTGCGTACTTTGAAATTTACGGCAAGCACTTATATAATTAATTTAAGATATATTTATTAAACTTTAATACACTATTGACAGATGTCCCCATAACAAACTGGTTTATAAAGAAGTATTAACGAAGACATATGTTTTTTTTTCTATTTAATATAATGCTAATGATGTGATGCCACTATTCACGAGTAAAATAAGATTGGGTGAAAGTAGTCTTAAAGAAGATACCCAATATCGTAGTAGTGTCAGTAGGTTGCAATTACTAAAAATTATTATAATTTATTTTTAATAACCAAGTCAATAAATTAAGGCCAGTATTCTGGCTGATGTCAAAAATAAGAAGAAAGTGTTTTGTAATTAATAAGTCAATGTTTGTAAAGGCCAATAATTTTGAATAAAAATATTTTGACATACAAAAATTTTTTTACAGACTTGATCCAAAATAATCGACAGTGACTGAGTTTTTTCACTCACTGTAGCCAAAAATTTATTTTTGACATAATATATGATTCAATCGACAATATCTTAATTACTATGTCGCTTTTAATAATACAGTCTTATTTTAAGAAAAAGCATTTCTATTACACGACAAAATTGAAAATGTTAAATAGATGATTTAGTTTTTTTTTTGTGTATTCTTTAAAACATAAACTTCGCAACGATAACGTTAACGTTGTTAAAAATATTATGTATATTAAAGTTAAAGAAAAAGTACTGTCTCATCTGTCATTCATTTAAATTTAGAATTTGTTGTTCGATTTGACGGGCCGCATCATGGCGGCTGCTACTCTGAAGTGAGCGAATGCTTAATCGTCCCGATCATCACCGGCCATTCAAATGAACTTATGAATAAACCATAGATTACTGTATATATTAGAATAAACATTGCTCATTTCGCAGACAACCAAGCTGACAGTTACAACTGACGAGATTGATGGCCGAATAATGTTATAAAGAGGTTATGAACGCTACTCTTAACAGCCTGACTAAGGAGTGCAAAACCGGCCCATATTAAAACCCGGTTTTTTTTTCCGGATTTTTTATAACAAAACCCGGTTTTCGGTGAAACCGATTCTTTCGGTTCGGTTCGGTTATTCTTTGTGTAAACTATATTGTTCTGCATGTGAAATTTAGGCTTATCTTTACAATTATTAAATAGACACGTACCTATTAAAAGGAAATTCATATTTAAAATTTCAATGAAATTGCAGAAATTTATTAAAGGATACGTTTAATGAAAGGTTTATATATTTAATATTATTTATTAGTTCTATTCTCATTTAAAAACGACACAAAAACGGATAAAATTCAATCTTTGTATATGTATTGACAAGGCGAATGAACATGGATGTCTGTTGTTTACATCGGTATAAACTTAAAAAAAACTAAATAAAAGGCTATTCCTATTTCGAAATAAATTCCTTTTAATTCATCGCAATATATATATATACTATTTCGAGTTCTCCTTTTAATCGATTTAGAGGTAATTTCATCGTCTGTGAAACAAATATCCGATTTTAAGTCTAGCAACGCTTTCTGTAACACTGTAACCATATCGCCTAACGAACTCCATCTTGTTTTGCAGTCCAAAATCAAACATAGTGCATGGCCAAAGTTCTCTTTTACATACTTTTGTAGCATGTCATCATTTGAAGTGGCAGATTTTCTAAACATTTTCACAACCTGTCGAACTTTTTGAATCAAGTCTTTGTAGTATTGATTAGAAACACAAGATCTTTGTTTATTTTCTGTCTCAACCGATACACCGTCTTCTTCATCGTCACTATCAGAGTCAGATAGATTGGCATTTTCTGCATCGTACGTCGTTACACTAGCCACTTGATGTTTTTTGTAGAGTATCTCTATTGTGATTCCCAGAATACATCGTTTTGACATACACGTGGTGTTGCTATTTGAAAATAATAAGAAAACCCGAAAAACCGGAAACGTGAAAAAAATAACCGGGTTTTTTAAATAAATCAAATATGCCGAAAAACCAGTTTTTCGGTTTTCGAGTAACCCGGTTTGCATTCCATAAGCCTGACAGAACACTTGCGCATTATTTTTGATTTTATATTTTTTAATTTGTTTATTATTTTTTTTATTTCTTTTATAATTTGTTTTCAATAATTTCCAACCTGGTCTATACTCATTTATTGTTCTAATAAATAGACCTAAAAATTAAACGAGATTAAATGTTTTATTGCTGATCTTTTGTACATTACATAGCAGGTTTCGCCTGCTATGTAATGTACTGGGTATGCCAGAAGAAGCATAAAAGCAAGTTGAATGCAGTGGAGATGCGATCTCTTCGTAAAATGTGCGGCGTTACCATAGCCGACCGAAAGCGAAACGAAGAGATTCGCAATATGGCAGGATTGAAAGATGACCTTATCACAAAAATTGATAGAGGCGTACTCCGATGGTTTGGGCACGTTGAGCGAATGAGTGAAGACCGAATGGTGAAGAAAATATATAGCGCGAAAGTAAATATTAAAAGGTGTCGAGGTAGACCGAGATTAACTTTCGAAGACCATGTGAGCAAATTACTCGAAGAGGGGAAGGTCAAGAGTACTCGGATACCTAGACGTGCATGTATGAAGAAGATAATGAATCTGAAAGAAGCGAAAGAGGTATGTAAGGAACGTGACACTTAGCGATCTGTTTTCTCTGGCTACCCCGTTAGGGATTGTGCGTGAAGAAAAAAAACATAGCAGGTGGCTACTTAGGAATGGGATTAAATGAAAAGTGCTCGATAGTCTGTTTACTTGTAATCGATTTTTTATGCCTTTTTTAAAACATATCTGAAGAGATGTCGATAAATCTTTAAAAAATTATGATGGTGAAATTAAATGGTTTTAGTGTATGTAATTATCCGCGGCGCTGCCGTATTGCATATTTGTTGGACTTTCTTAGAAATATTTTTTTTAAATATCTCAGATGTTTCCTCACGATGTTTTCCTGCACGGCCAAGTACGTGCTGAATCAACACTTAAAATTGCCATTTTATACATCAATTCGCGATCACCCAGTTTTGTATGGGCAATTTTTTGAATCAAGAATAGTGCCATCTATCCGGTCCAACTCTATATAGTACGTGAGAATAATATGGTCATCCAGTTAATATGGTTACTTTCTTATTAAGTATAAACTACAGCCTTGTTTGCATAGATGCCTGTGCGATACAATAGCTCTTCGTCGGTAAATCAAATAATAAAGGGTAAAAAAAGCGCTGCTTTAGGAGTATAGACGACATTTTGAAAGATGACATTATAGTAAATATTTTAGTTGAATATAAAATTGTGCAGTGTAGTTAGTTTTCTTAAGTTAATTTTTCGAAGTGTTCCTAATTATTACCAAATATATCAATATATTAGTTATAGTATACGACTTTGTGTTTTGGTCTCTGTGCTCCTCCTAGTTTTGGTTTAATAGGACAACAAAGCTTAGAGTGACCATATTACCGTCGCGTATCTTATAACTAAGACCTATCTTAGCCATCCCATATGTACTCTCATCAAAATTAATCAAGCCGTTTAGGAGAAGCAGAATTACGAACACACGTACATCGGAATTTTATATATAAAGATGTTTCATAATACCGACATAGATCAAATCCAAGTTGCTCGCGTACTGTTTGATACTACACGAACTAGGATTTGTGCTTGAAATCAATTAAAGATGTAATTTATACAAATTAATAAAATTGAATTGTCTGTTTGTAATGTCAAAATCACAGCTTTTACCAAATGCATATGAAAGTACATACGATACTTATACAAAAAAAAGGATTTTTAAAATTCGTCTGTCTATTTGCTTGTTCCGGTTAATCTCCAAAATGGCTGGACCGATTTTGAAGAGACTTTTACAAGCAGATAGCTAATTTTATAAGAAATAACTTAGGTTACTTTTATTTTAGAAAAAGAATTCGGGTTCCGCGAAACAAAAAAAAAACCAAGAAATCCTATCGTAATATGTTCCACGCGGGTGGACCAAGTCGGGGTGAACAGCTAATATATTATATACCCAGCAGTCAAGAAAGTATCTAATATAGTAAAAATAACTATGGTGCATATTAATCAATGTACATTGTTATTTAAATTCTAATGTACGAGTCATCTCTCCACTTCACTTCAAAGAGAATGAAAGTTAACATAATTTCACAAGAACTTAAAACCCATGAAATTTGATCGTAATAAATTATCATCATCATCATCATCATTACAGCCCTTCACAAGTCCACTGCTGAACATAGGCCTCCCCCAAGTAATGCCACAAAGCACGGTCCTGAGCCACCTGCATCCATCGACTTCTTGCATGTCTTACCAGGTCGTCACTCCATGTAGTGGGGGGTCGCCATACACTACGCCTACCGGTACGAGGCTGCCACTCGAGAACCTTTCTTCCCCATCGGTTATCGGTTCTTCGAGCTATATGGCCGGCCCATTGCCACTTCAGCTTACTAATCCGTTGGGCTATGTCGGTCACTCTGGTTTTACTGCGGATATCCTCATTTCTGAGTCTATCACGCAGTGAAACTCCGAGCATAGCCCTCTCCATAGCTCGCTGAGCGACCTTGAGCGTCCTCATACGGCCAGCGGTGAAGGACCACGTCTCAGATCCGTAAGTCATCACTGGCAACACGCACTGGTTATACACTTTAGTTTTCAGAGATTGAGGTATACCTGACGAGAAGATTTGACATAATTTCCCGAACGCTGCCCAGCCGAGTTGAATCCGTCGATTGACCTCTCGGTCGAAGTTGGACTTACCTAGTCGGACTATTTGTCCCAGGTAAACGTACTCGTCAACAACTTCGAGCATAGTGCTCCCAACAACTACCGGCATAGGTGTGACATGGACATTAAACATGATCTTTGTTTTGTCCATGTTCATCTTAAGACCTATCCGTTGGGAAACACCATTGAGGTCATTGAGCATAGTGCTAAGGTCCTCCAGCGATTCTGCCATAAGGACTATATCGTCGGCAAATCGAAGGTGAGTGTTGTACTCGCCATTGCTGTTAATACCGTATCCTTTCCAGTCCAGTAGCTTGAAAACGTCTTCCAGCGCAGCGGTGAAGAGTTTCGGGGATATAACATCACCCTGTCTTACACCTCTCTGCAGTTGGATAGGTTTCGTACTCTGGTTCTGTACTCGGATAGCCATCGTAGCCCTACTGTACAAACACTTCAGCACTTCGATATACCGACAGTCAACTTGGCACCGCTGAAGAGACTGTAGCACCGCCCAAATTTCGACGGAATCAAAGGCTTTCTCATAGTCCACATACGCCAGGCAAAGTGGCAGATTGTACTATTCGGACTTCTGTACAATTTTCCAAAGGGTATGTATGTGGTCTATGGTACTAAAGCCTTTTCGGAAACCGGCTTGTTCGGGAGGCTGGAAGTCGTCGAGTCTGCGTGCGAGACGATTCGTAATGACTCTCGAAAACAGCACGTAGACGCGGCTCAGAAGGGAAATCGGTCTGTAGTTCTTCAAGAGGGCGTTGTCACCTTTCTTGAAGAACAAGATCACCGCGCTTCTGCTCCACGCCTCCGGAGTAGTGCCATTATGGAGGACGGAATTAAAGAGCCTCTGAAGGACTTCAAGTACCGGTTTGCCACCCGCTTTCAGAAGCTCCGCTGTAATTCCATCCTCGCCCGGAGAGCCATTCTAATCTTGCTCAGACTGACGTCCGGGATATCATCGGAATAGTAATATATATAATAATAAATTATACGCGGACCAAATCGCGGGGAACAGCTAGTACCTACTAGTAAGTGGGATCACAAGTTTTGTCAAAACCTTATTTACTTACTTACTGCCTCGTTAGTATAGTGGTAGTGCGACTACTGATCATGAGGTCCTGGGTTCGAATCCCGAGTCGGGCCAAAAAAATCAATTATTGAGTTTTTCTGTCAAGAAATTCTCAGTAACTGCCCATAGTCAGGAAGTTGGCGGTGTCTCACCCCCGTGCCTCGGAAATCACGTAAAGCCGTTGGTCCTGCGCCTGATCTCTCTCCGGTCGTGTCGGTTTACCGTCGCATCGGATCATGAGAATGAGCGAATAGAGATAGAGATAATGAGAATATGAGAGGAAGGGAGTGCACTTGTGTTTGCGCATACACTTGGGCACTATAATCCTGTCCTGCGCTGATGGCTAGCTCAACGTTGAGGCAGACCGCCGTGGCCGAAATTCGGTCTTGAGTTGGAGGACAAAACCTTATTATTTAAAAATTTTGAATACTGGTTAGATGAACATCACCAATTTTAAAAATATAACGTTTGCGCTTGCCAAAAATAAAAGACATTAATTTCTATTCATTCTCAAATATGGAGTGGTCGAAGAAAGAAGATAGAGTAACGATAATCGCGTTGCACCGCTGTGGTTACGCGCCAATAGAGATTTTCAATATTCTACAAAAACTGAAAATAACCCTACGATTTGTTTATCCCATTATCAAACGATTCACTGAAGATTCATGCTTCGAAGATCGTAAGAGGATCGGCCGACCTCGTACAGTAAGGACACGAAAGTTATAATAAAGGAAGTGATAAGGTGTATGCCTACAGCAGTGAGGAAGCCAGCACGCGTATTCCGAGGATTCAACGAGCACATTATCCTTAGTCACTCATGATTTGACTTGGAGTCTCAGATTCAGGCTTAACTGAGGTGGTTCTCTGTGAAAAAGGTGTAAAAACCAGTGCCGTCTTAACTAACATAGTGGAACCTCTTTCTCAAACAATGTTCAGAAACAGATATTGGATATTCCACCAGGACTCTGCACCAGCTCATTGGGTATGAAGCACGCAAAACAGGTTGACCACCCATGACTTTATTGGACATGAAGACTAGCCCTCTTGTAGTCCCGATTTAAGCCCACTGGATTATAAGATATGGCAACATTTGGAGGAGAAAGTCTGTGCTAAGCCTCATCAGAATTTGGAATCTCTCCGAGCATCTTTGGCTAAAGCAGCGGCAGAAAAAAATATGAGTGTGATGCGTGCTGCGATTGATGATTGGCCGCGTCGATTAAGGGCATATATTCAAAATAAGGGAGGGTATTTTGAATAATGTTAATAAATTGTATTCTAAATTAAATCACATTTCATTTGATATATAATTTCTATATAATTATCAAAAAGTGTATCATTAATTTTATAAAAAGTTTTTGACAGAACTTATGACCTGACTAAGTATAATAATATTTGCACAAATTTTCAAAAAGAAAATCACAATCGATGTAGGTTCCATAAAGATTTATAAGTCCCGGTCGAGATTTTCCTCTACGCACTGTGACTCAGAGCGAATGCATTCGAATTGCATATCACGTAATTGTTTTACGACGCGTACGCCAATACTACAATGGTACGCGTCATGAACCGTTTTAGAAACAGAAACCAGAACATTAATTTAAATCAAAACACATACAAACGCGTTCATCAACAACTTTCTCTCTCTTCATGCTACCAGAACACGCAAACGCATCGCTGAGAGTGGCCCTTCCCCGTTCGAGCCGACCCATTTTTGCTACAACTATACTACTAATAAAACTGCAACATGGCTCTAACACGTATAATTTTGTTCAAGCAATCCCCAAATACTCAAACGCAATTTTAATATGCCGTTAAGCCTGGTAGTGTATCTATCACTTAAAACTTATCAAAATAACTGTGATACCACGAGACATAACGAAATCTTAAAATTAAGTAGCGTTTAAGTATTTCGCCTTAAGTCAACACAGCATTGGTATGTGTTTGTTTAAGCATACAGACACCTTCATCTATGTTATAGCCGATAGAAGTCCTCATCTATCATTGATGTGGAATGAAAATTAAGATGTGTCGTCACACCTAAGTACTAAATCGGAATGCCATGTTACCGATAAAAGATATCCCAAGTTCATTACACTCACCGCATGAAATACAACAGCATTATGCTGCTATTTCATACTGCTACTATTGTAGACATAATACGTAAAATATATAAAAATTATAATGTTATTATACTCGTATAACACTAGCTGGTCGCGGCGCGTTACTGTCGCAAAGGGAAGATTTGTGGAAATATTATTTTAAATTTGAAAGAGTTACACTGATAAATTAGGAATGATCATACATTTATAGAAATTGAATAATATATAACTACATACATACATAAACACTCACGCCTGTCACCCAGAGGGGTAGGCAGAGACTACGGACTTCCATTTGGCACGATCTTTTTTTTTTGCGGATGGAAAATATCTAATGACGCCTGCTCTAGCAAGGGAGAGGCTTTACTGACTAAAAATCCGTTCCTACCCTACCCGCCCCCCTCCCACTGCACCCCGCGGGGGGCCACGACGTAGCCCCCGACAATTTGGCACGATCCTGACATACCTCTTTCGCCTCCTTTAAATCCATATATCTATGCATACATGCTCGTCAGTTAAGGGCACTTCTAACGTGGCCCATTTTCAAAATATCGCCAATTTGGTCGATAAACTTTTTTCTAGGGCGTCCCTTCCCGACTCGGCCGTTCACATCTGCCATATAAATTTGCTTTGTCACTCTTTCCTCATTCATTCTTTCTACATGACCGAACCACCGAAGCATTCCTTTCTTAATCCTGGTCACAACATCATCTTCCATACCACTTTTATCTCTTATCACGCAATTTCTCACCCTGTCATTCAGATTCAACCCTAGCATATTCCTTAAAGACCGCATTTTTACAGCATTTATTCTACTTTCGTGCTTCTTCTGCCACACCCAGCTTTCACTACCATACGTTAAACTAGGGACTAACACAGCATTATGAATTACCATACGTGCCTTTTTTGACACATTCTGGTTCTTCATAATATAGTGTAGTGCCCCATTCAATTTATTCCCTGCATTTACCAGTCGTTCTATATCCCTATCATATGATATATAACTTTCAAATAAAATTGTTGGTACAATACGCGCGCCACGTACTGTAAGTTAATTGTACTAAGTCTATAACCTTCGCGCTAGTGCAATAAGTTGACAACGTTTTAGCGCAATATGATGAACGGTATGGCACCGCATAAAATACGAACAAACAAACATTAATTTTTATATAAATTACTTATCTAAAGACAGCGTGACTTATTGCATAATAGAGCGATATTTCCATTCCACGCGCCACTTAGCCGAATAGCAATAATATTTATGTACTGGGAAAACAATTTATTACTTTAGCTATATTATAATAAGTATACGATCTGTGAAATGTGTCTACATGTAGTACACATGAGCCAAAAATATTTGCACATCATCCGTTCTTATATTTATGTTTTTAGGAGACTGAAAAACTAAAAGGGAGCGATTATCAATTCCACTGCACTTTACTTCCAAGCAACTCGCCTTAGCTTCACTTGGGTGATGTCTATGAATGTCATTTATTTGAGCATAATTATACGTGGTATATAATACGTGTAATATCTTATACGTGGAAGAGCCATGTTACAGTAATATTAGTAATATAATTGTAACACGAATGGGTCGGCTTGACCGGGGAAGAAACACGCTCTCACAGAATATCATCGAAATATAACAACTTAATGCTGCTGTTTCGTATGGTGAGTATAGAGAATCGGAGACCCTTTTTACGAGTAAACGAAGCATTCCATCTTAGTCCTGACAGGTGACAACACACCTGCATTTTGATTCGTAATCGAGGGTAGATGTAGATGTCTATGGGCACAGCAACCACTTGCCATCAGGTGGACTCCGCCCGTTTGTCACCCTATCCCATAAAAAAATCATTTTGATTTTTAATATAGCCGACGACCATTTATTTCATCCATTTATACACCTCCAAGTTTATATTTATTATACGCAGTACCTGGATGACCGAGCTTTTCTAATAAATATTCATCACCTTAACTACCGTAAACGCAAATATGTTCTAACCAAATGGCTATTTAATAAGAGCTGTGATGATGTTCTTTTAGCAATATGATAATCATTTAGCAATTTGAAATAATGTAATTTATTTGACACACACACACACACACACACACACATACACACACACACATACACACACACACACACACACACACACACACATACCCACATACACATACATACAAACGCGCGCACGCGCGCGTTCATCATATACACACCTTTGACGGGAGTATTATTCCTTTTTTATATCTATAGTTAATTAATTATTTTGTAAAGATCATGCAAATAGTAACGTAAGTGCAATGGAAGAGTGGAGTCTCTTAACACAAGTTTTATACTTAAAAGGACCCATCACCAAAGGACCATCCCCTTATTATGTATGTTCATTTATTGAACAAACAATTTTTTTATGTGTATAGATTATACTTCAGGCATACACTATGTACACGATGTCTTAGCACCGACTTTTGAAGATGTTATGGAAAAATATTTTTTAGTACTAAAGCGAGGAAATATAAAAATAAGTCCTAATTTCGTCCAACCTCAAATATAATTCAGCGGGCTCTGACGGAGGAACTGTTTGATTTTGTATATTTTATTTATGAGATAAAGATAAAAATTAATTTATATAGGTAGTAACCTCTCAACATTTACTAAAATGTAATAATTTAATGATTTCTTAAATTTACGCGAACACTACACATTGAATAAAACTATTATTTACGGATTTTATCGCGTTTAATATCTTTAATTTATTTTTATTATTATCCCGACGTTTCGGGTGCTTTACAGCGCCCATGGTCACGGGGGGGACTGAGATGTTTGACGTCCCAATGTCATAGTTAGTCCGGCTACCTTCAGTTTTTTAATATTAATTTTTGGTCCGATTTACGCAAAACGAGCTTATAGTATCATGAAGTCTTGCAGTGGTATGCTTGGGTTTGGGTTTAATTTTGTTGATTATAGGATCCCAAGCAGATGGTAGCACCCAACCATCTTCTCTATTGAAATTTGGATGTTTTTTAATTTCAATAGCCTCGCGTATCATCCTTGGTAGGAATCGGTGTTCTTTTGCGAGAATTTGTGGTTTATCAAATCTAATGTAATGGTGGGGACGATCTTGAACATGTTCGCAGACTGCAGACTTCCCGGAGCGTCGGTGCTTCACATCAGCTATATGTTCCTTCACGCGGGTTTTTATAGATCTCTTTGTTTGACCTATGTAAGAGAGACCACATTCACAATCTAGCTTGTACACACCTGCATCTTGTAGAGGAATATTACATTTGATGGATGGTAAAAATTGACTAATCTTCTTCAGCGGCTTGTAGTATGTCTTAATGGACGCTCGCTTCAAGATGTAGCCAATCTTGTCCGTGACTCCTCCAACATATGGTAGTAGAGCAGGTGCGCGCTCGACTGTTGCCGGCTTCACTCGTTCACTGTGACGTAGGCGCGGGACCCGAAGCTTGTTGTCTTGCAATACTTGCTTGACGTGCTGAAGCTCCGCGGCCAGATGTTTTCTGTCACAGATCCCTCGTGCTCTCTGAAACAAAGATTTACCCACGGTAGCTAACTGTGAAGGATGATGGTGAGATTCACCATTTAGATATCGGTTGGTATGGGTCTTTTTCCTATACACAGTGTGACCAATAGTGTTATCAGGATTTCGGATGACTAAAACATCTAGGAAAGCTAAAGAATTATTTGCCTCTAACTCCATTGTGAATTGTATTTTAGAGTTTATGGAGTTAAGGTGGTCTAAAAATGCAGTTACTTTGTCAGATGGTAAAATTGTGAAAGTGTCGTCTACGTACCGCTTGTAGAACCTTGGATTTACAGGAGCAGTAAGAAGGGCTTTCTCCTCAAAGTCCTCCATGAATATGTCGGCGACTATGGGAGACACAGGTGAGCCCATCGCCACACCATCTACTTGCTTGTAGAACTCCTCCTTCCACAATAGATAGCCAGATGTGAGGCAATGTTCAAGTAGTATTGCATATTCTTGAGGCATGTTATTTTCTTCTAGCTTCCTAGTTACAATTGAGATGCAGTCCACAATAGGTAGGCATGTAAATAGTGACTGAACATCAAAACTGACCATAGTTTCATTGTTAGCGAGATGTAGGTCTTTTATCTCACTCACAAAATGGTATGAATCCTTTGTGTGTGCTCTGGTATGTCCTCTCAGTGGTGATAGTATTTTTGCTAAGTATTGTGCCAGCTTATAAGTTGGTGAATCGATCTGGCTCACTATGGGACGTAGTGGAGCGTTTGGTTTGTGTATCTTCGGTAACCCATACAACCTCGGTGGTTTGGCACATGATGGTATTAGCGAATTCACGTCGAGATTTAATTTTTCGGAGTATTTCTTTATTAAATCGCTAGTTGTTTTAAGCGTGTTAGTTGTAGGGTCTGTTTTGACCTTTTTATATGTACTTTCGTCCGATAAAAGTTGTTGTATTTTAAAATTATATTCCGACGTGTCCATTACTACCGTAGCATTTCCTTTATCCGCGCGGAGAATCGTGAGTTCTGGTCTGTTCCGTAAGTTATTTAGCGCTGTAAATTCGTCTTTGGGAAGGTTTGGTTTCGGCACTGAACTGCGACGTAACAAGGACGAAATATCTTGACGTATGGCCTCCAAATCTTCCTTACCGATATTATTCTTAAACAGACAATCCTCAACACTGCAGATAATTTCTTCGTACGGGATTTTTCGCGGAGTTAATGCGAAGTTCATTCCCTTCGCTAATACTTTCATTGTCGGTTCGTCCAGTGTATGTTTTGACAAATTACAGACAGTGCGTTGTTTATAGTTTGTGTCTATGGTCAACGGTTGTTTATTGTTCTGGCGTTGACTTGGATGTTTGGCATTTGATTTGATCGTTAATTTTTGGTATTTTTCTATTTGTTTATTTTTGCATTCATTGTATTTTGATGTTTCTCGTTTGTTTAAAGTTTCGATGCAATTATTAAAATCAAATGTCGTTAAAATTGTCTTTAGTTCACTGGACAAATTGTCTATGGTGTTGTTTATGAAATGTAAATCGAACCGTTTCTGCTGAATCACCGTCCGTAACAACTTTTTACTTGCCTGATTTAAGATCTTAGCGCTTCCTCGAATGTCCTTCTTTGTTGATATTTTGACACACGTAGGAATGAGATTATGGTCTCTGCATCTCTTCAAGAAATTTAAAGATGTTATATATCTTGCGCGCTTGGTTTTAAGATCTTCTAATCGGCGAATTTTATTTGCTATTACCAGTCCGTACTGGTTCACATAATGATTTCTTAAATTTACGCGAACACTACACATTGAATAAAACTATTATTTACGGATTTTATCGCGTTTAATATCTTTAATTTATTTTTATTATTATCCCGACGTTTCGGGTGCTTTACAGCGCCCATGGTCACGGGGGGGGACTGAGATGTTTGACGTCCCAATGTCATAGTTAGTCCGGCTACCTTCAGTTTTTTAATATTAATTTTTGGTCCGATTTACGCAAAACGAGCTTATAGTATAATGAAGTCTTGCAGTGGTATGCTTGGGTTTGGGTTTAATTTTGTTGATTATAGGATCCCAAGCAGATGGTAGCACCCAACCATCTTCTCTATTGAAATTTGGATGTTTTTTAATTTCAATAGCCTCGCGTATCATCCTTGGTAGGAATCGGTGTTCTTTTGCGAGAATTTGTGGTTTATCAAATCTAATGTAATGGTGGGGACGATCTTGAACATGTTCGCAGACTGCAGACTTCCCGGAGCGTCGGTGCTTCACATCAGCTATATGTTCCTTCACGCGGGTTTTTATAGATCTCTTTGTTTGACCTATGTAAGAGAGACCACATTCACAATCTAGCTTGTACACACCTGCATCTTGTAGAGGAATATTACATTTGATGGATGGTAAAAATTGACTAATCTTCTTCAGCGGCTTGTAGTATGTCTTAATGGACGCTCGCTTCAAGATGTAGCCAATCTTGTCCGTGACTCCTCCAACATATGGTAGTAGAGCAGGTGCGCGCTCGACTGTTGCCGGCTTCACTCGTTCACTGTGACAATTCGCTAACACGTGCCAAACCACCGACTCGACGTGAATTCGCTAATACCATCATGTGCCAAACCACCGAGGTTGTATGGGTTACCGAAGATACACAAACCAAACGCTCCACTACGTCCCATAGTGAGCCAGATCGATTCACCAACTTATAAGCTGGCACAATACTTAGCAAAAATACTATCACCACTGAGAGGACATACCAGAGCACACACAAAGGATTCATACCATTTTGTGAGTGAGATAAAAGACCTACATCTCGCTAACAATGAAACTATGGTCAGTTTTGATGTTCAGTCACTATTTACATGCCTACCTATTGTGGACTGCATCTCAATTGTAACTAGGAAGCTAGAAGAAAATAACATGCCTCAAGAATATGCAATACTACTTGAACATTGCCTCACATCTGGCTATCTATTGTGGAAGGAGGAGTTCTACAAGCAAGTAGATGGTGTGGCGATGGGCTCACCTGTGTCTCCCATAGTCGCCGACATATTCATGGAGGACTTTGAGGAGAAAGCCCTTCTTACTGCTCCTGTAAATCCAAGGTTCTACAAGCGGTACGTAGACGACACTTTCACAATTTTACCATCTGACAAAGTAACTGCATTTTTAGACCACCTTAACTCCATAAACTCTAAAATACAATTCACAATGGAGTTAGAGGCAAATAATTCTTTAGCTTTCCTAGATGTTTTAGTCATCCGAAATCCTGATAACACTATTGGTCACACTGTGTATAGGAAAAAGACCCATACCAACCGATATCTAAATGGTGAATCTCACCATCATCCTTCACAGTTAGCTACCGTGGGTAAATCTTTGTTTCAGAGAGCACGAGGGATCTGTGACAGAAAACATCTGGCCGCGGAGCTTCAGCACGTCAAGCAAGTATTGCAAGACAACAAGCTTCGGGTCCCGCGCCTACGTCACAGTGAACGAGTGAAGCCGGCAACAGTCGAGCGCGCACCTGCTCTACTACCATATGTTGGAGGAGTCACGGACAAGATTGGCTACATCTTGAAGCGAGCGTCCATTAAGACATACTACAAGCCGCTGAAGAAGATTAGTCAATTTTTACCATCCATCAAATGTAATATTCCTCTACAAGATGCAGGTGTGTACAAGCTAGATTGTGAATGTGGTCTCTCTTACATAGGTCAAACAAAGAGATCTATAAAAACCCGCGTGAAGGAACATATAGCTGATGTGAAGCACCGACGCTCCGGGAAGTCTGCAGTCTGCGAACATGTTCAAGATCGTCCCCACCATTACATTAGATTTGATAAACCACAAATTCTCGCAAAAGAACACCGATTCCTACCAAGGATGATACGCGAGGCTATTGAAATTAAAAAAACATCCAAATTTCAATAGAGAAGATGGTTGGGTGCTACCATCTGCTTGGGATCCTATAATCAACAAAATTAAACCCAAACCCAAGCATACCACTGCAAGACTTCATGATACTATAAGCTCGTTTTGCGTAAATCGGACCAAAAATTAATATTAAAAAACTGAAGGTAGCCGGACTAACTATGACATTGGGACGTCAAACATCTCAGTCCCCCCCGTGACCATGGGCGCTGTAAAGCACCCGAAACGTCGGGATAATAATAAAAATAAATTAAAGTTATTAAACGCGATAAAATCCGTAAATAATAGTTTTATTCAATGTGTAGTGTTCGCGTAAATTTAAGAAATCATTATGTGAACCAGTACGGACTGGTAATAGCAAATAAAATTCGCCGATTAGAAGATCTTAAAACCAAGCGCGCAAGATATATAACATCTTTAAATTTCTTGAAGAGATGCAGAGACCATAATCTCATTCCTACGTGTGTCAAAATATCAACAAAGAAGGACATTCGAGGAAGCGCTAAGATCTTAAATCAGGCAAGTAAAAAGTTGTTACGGACGGTGATTCAGCAGAAACGGTTCGATTTACATTTCATAAACAACACCATAGACAATTTGTCCAGTGAACTAAAGACAATTTTAACGACATTTGATTTTAATAATTGCATCGAAACTTTAAACAAACGAGAAACATCAAAATACAATGAATGCAAAAATAAACAAATAGAAAAATACCAAAAATTAACGATCAAATCAAATGCCAAACATCCAAGTCAACGCCAGAACAATAAACAACCGTTGACCATAGACACAAACTATAAACAACGCACTGTCTGTAATTTGTCAAAACATACACTGGACGAACCGACAATGAAAGTATTAGCGAAGGGAATGAACTTCGCATTAACTCCGCGAAAAATCCCGTACGAAGAAATTATCTGCAGTGTTGAGGGTTGTCTGTTTAAGAATAATATCGGTAAGGAAGATTTGGAGGCCATACGTCAAGATATTTCGTCCTTGTTACGTCGCAGTTCAGTGCCGAAACCAAACCTTCCCAAAGACGAATTTACAGCGCTAAATAACTTACGGAACAGACCAGAACTCACGATTCTCCGCGCGGATAAAGGAAATGCTACGGTAGTAATGGACACGTCGGAATATAATTTTAAAATACAACAACTTTTATCGGACGAAAGTACATATAAAAAGGTCAAAACAGACCCTACAACTAACACGCTTAAAACAACTAGCGATTTAATAAAGAAATACTCCGAAAAATTAAATCTCGACGTGAATTCGCTAATACCATCATGTGCCAAACCACCGAGGTTGTATGGGTTACCGAAGATACACAAACCAAACGCTCCACTACGTCCCATAGTGAGCCAGATCGATTCACCAACTTATAAGCTGGCACAATACTTAGCAAAAATACTATCACCACTGAGAGGACATACCAGAGCACACACAAAGGATTCATACCATTTTGTGAGTAAGATAAAAGACCTACATCTCGCTAACAATGAAACTATGGTCAGTTTTGATGTTCAGTCACTATTTACATGCCTACCTATTGTGGACTGCATCTCAATTGTAACTAGGAAGCTAGAAGAAAATAACATGCCTCAAGAATATGCAATACTACTTGAACATTGCCTCACATCTGGCTATCTATTGTGGAAGGAGGAGTTCTACAAGCAAGTAGATGGTGTGGCGATGTGCTCACCTGTGTCTCCCATAGTCGCCGACATATTCATGGAGGACTTTGAGGAGAAAGCCCTTCTTACTGCTCCTGTAAATCCAAGGTTCTACAAGCGGTACGTAGACGACACTTTCACAATTTTACCATCTGACAAAGTAACTGCATTTTTAGACCACCTTAACTCCATAAACTCTAAAATACAATTCACAATGGAGTTAGAGGCAAATAATTCTTTAGCTTTCCTAGATGTTTTAGTCATCCGAAATCCTGACACTATTGGTCACACTGTGTATAGGAAAAAGACCCATACCAACCGATATCTAAATGGTGAATCTCACCATCATCCTTCACAGTTAGCTACCGTGGGTAAATCTTTGTTTCAGAGAGCACGAGGGATCTGTGACAGAAAACATCTGGCCGCGGAGCTTCAGCACGTCAAGCAAGTATTGCAAGACAACAAGCTTCGGGTCCCGCGCCTACGTCACAGTGAACGAGTGAAGCCGGCAACAGTCGAGCGCGCACCTGCTCTACTACCATATGTTGGAGGAGTCACGGACAAGATTGGCTACATCTTGAAGCGAGCGTCCATTAAGACATACTACAAGCCGCTGAAGAAGATTAGTCAATTTTTACCATCCATCAAATGTAATATTCCTCTACAAGATGCAGGTGTGTACAAGCTAGATTGTGAATGTGGTCTCTCTTACATAGGTCAAACAAAGAGATCTATAAAAACCTGCGTGAAGGAACATATAGCTGATGTGAAGCACCGACGCTCCGGGAAGTCTGCAGTCTGCGAACATGTTCAAGATCGTCCCCACCATTACATTAGATTTGATAAACCACAAATTCTCGCAAAAGAACACCGATTCCTACCAAGGATGATACGCGAGGCTATTGAAATTAAAAAACATCCAAATTTCAATAGAGAAGATGGTTGGGTGCTACCATCTGCTTGGGATCCTATAATCAACAAAATTAAACCCAAACCCAAGCATACCACTGCAAGACTTCATGATACTATAAGCTCGTTTTGCGTAAATCGGACCAAAAATTAATATTAAAAAACTGAAGGTAGCCGGACTAACTATGACATTGGGACGTCAAACATCTCAGTCCCCCCCCCCGTGACCATGGGCGCTGTAAAGCACCCGAAACGTCGGGATAATAATAAAAATAAATTAAAGATATTAAACGCGATAAAATCCGTAAATAATAGTTTTATTCAATATGTAATAATTTGATATAAATTTTATTTTATTATAACCATTTTGATAAAATAATATCATCACAACATTTCCTAAAATATAATAAGCCATTTTATTAATATTTTACTTTATCATATATATCATAATATCAAAATGAATATACATTTTGATATTATGATATATATGATATTATTATTACTATGAAAAAGCTTATTATCATTTCCCAAATTATAATAAGTTTTTTCATTTAACATAAATTTTATTTCATTTGGTTTACTTTAAATAAATAATAATAATATCATTTCAACATTTTTTTACATGTATAATCTTTTTCATTTGAATAACTTTCACACGCTCCAGTTATGAAATATCTGTAAAGTAAACCGTTAAATTTTTTTTACATATGTAAAATTTTCATACAACGATTTTTTTACGCAGTAATAACATTTAAGTAGATTTACAGAGGTTCAAAAAAGCTTAAAAATATTGTAAAATGCCTGTTTTTGGTGGATTATAAATCGAAACAGTGGGCCTACGAAAAGCAAACCGCAAAGTTTCGGATCAACGACGAATGTAAATAAAAATTTATGTATGTGTATCTATGGCATTCTTTAAAACACATTTGCGGTAGGAAATTTGTCAGCCGAAATTATACAAGTCAATTTTAAGTCAAGGGGCGGCTTGACCAGATTTGCCTTGAGATTAAATATACTTTATAATCTGACTGTTCTTTATAAATTATTGTTAGTGAAAATGTTTACACCTACGTACGTAGAGGCACTCTCTTTCTAACGCACCAGTATTCGATATGACACTTATGCTACTGAATCGGAGATACACTTTTAAATACTGGATCATAACGCATCTTAATCCAAAATAATGTTTTTGTACAAATATTATCTATAATTAACTAAGTCACGAGTCCTGAATTTGAAAACCAGGACTCGTAACTTAGCTGTCTGTCACTTTAATCTACTATCCATACGGTTATTCGTAACACCATGCAATGCGTTCTCGTGCTGTGTTGCGTTACATCATTCCGTCAAATAATGCACTCCAATAACGGATATAGGTCGAATAATTATTTATAAAACACTTCATAATATGCATGCAGCAGGAAATCGAAGTAATGTGATAATAGTTGAGTTTAACAGAACTCAGACTTTAACCATACGTTACTAGGTAGCAGGTATATTACTGGTAGTACCACTTTTATTTTTAGTAGTCATTCTATGTAAGGAAAGTGTTTTGACACATACAAACACACACACACACACACACACACACACACACACATACACACAAACGCACACGCACATGCACACACATCATAAACTGACACACTACGAACTCAACTACTCAGGTATACATTTCTCCTAAACTTCTTTCTTTCTTTATATACGGCACCAAGAAATGTACTATTAAGTTTAAAATTTGGCTATTTCGATATTTTGTGATGAACCTAAAATGTTATGATTACTTTCTGGGAGGCCTCGGCAAATATTTTTTTTAAATTATTTTTAAAGTAGCAGTGCTTCCACTGTTGTGTTTTTGTCTAAAGGGTATAAACAGGCAGTATAATTCTGTCATGAGAATTCCATACTCCTAAGATGACAACGCATTTTGCAGTCCGTGGATGGAAGTCACTTCCAATCATCATGAAAAACTTATTTTCTCTGCCCGAAACGCACAATGCTCTCAAATAAAGAGATGCCCTTTATGATAAAATCAGCTGAAAGTGAAGTTGTAAGTATATTGCCAATCCAGAACAGTTTTCACAAGCAGCATTGTCATTCTCGGCCATATTAAAATAAATTGGACGATCCGCCACACTGCATACTTATACCTATTACGTGTACTTATGTAGATCTGCAATACAAAATGATTTCGTTTAAGAAAAGCAAGTTTTAAATTTTCTAAAAGTTCACGTGAAATTTCACCTCAAAGGTGTGACGTTCCAAGCGTGGAGATTAGGTGCAACAATTCCTGACTACTATGACCGAACCTTATGATCTAGTATTCTACTCGATTTGCTTACAAAATACTTATACTATATGGAATCATAGCTTTTTGGTAAAATAACAGATTTGGATAAAATAGCAGATTGTATATGCAGGTTGTATATGCATTTAAGCATACAATTTAATTTAATTTGTCTTACATACATACATTCTTTTAAAAACAATATTATTTACTTGAAAAGTTAGTTTGTCGTTTAGAGTTTTAAACAACACAACACCAATGAAACATTTAAGATTGCAAAACAGATAGTTAAGATTTAGGCAGTTTAGATAGGTAAGCCTATAGATCTTAATACATGGAAATGTGGAATTTCAAACATCGGATCCAACACCAGACACAATTTTAATAATTATATTAGTATATCATTATGTTATGTTAATATGTATTAAAAAGAAAAATTATTTCACAGAGAACAAACAATCTTTGAAGACAATTATATCAATATACCTATACTATAAAAGGAGATTATTTTTTTAATATTATAAATAGGCTTCCAAATTACAAAGGGGAATTTTGGCACACAAACTATTTACAAAGCTCTTATTAGAACTTTACGAACTTCGCAGAATAGCTTGTTTAATAAGCTGGACATAAATACTGAAGGACTCTACTTGAATACTCAAAGGACTCTACGTTTTACGTGTTTTAGATTGCTGTTTTCACTGCTTAGGAATGATACGTAAATAGAACAATTGTATTTGCTGTAGTTAATATAATAATGAGGTGAGTTCCAAAGACTTAAATGCACATAAATATGCGATGTGTTTTCCTCTATAAATATTTATCCGTAATATGGAAAAAAATTGTTTAATTGAACACATTCGCTGTCCCGTGCACTACTTATAGTTCATTGCTATTGTCTTACTATTGTGACTGTATATCGGAGAGTAAAAGCGTTAAGAAAAGAAAATTAGGCAGCAATACAAACACAACTTATTCTTACGGAAACTTTTAAACACTTATTTAAAAATTAAATCAAACATATTAAAGCTACGAGTACACCAGAGTGGACTTAACGTCATGTGGTGTTCTCTGCTAGTTAACCCTAACTTTTACTGTATGATTAAATTATTCTTCGTTTCGAGGCAGTGATACCCGTAAAGAAGACAGCAGAATCATTGTAAATGTTATATTGTTACCTCGGTCGCAGAATATGCACACTAGAAAAACGATATCACATGATATACATAGTTCAGGAATGGTCTCATTATCTAGATAGAGCTGTTTTTTTTTTTAAATAGAATAAGGGTGACAAACGAAAACACAGTCCACCTAATGGTAAGTGGACGCTTTGGCCCATAGACATTTACATTCTATCTTCGATTAAGAATCAAAATGCAAATGCGAATATCACTTCACTTGCGAATTCACTGAAAACTAATATGGAATGCCTCGTTCCAGTAAAAATACTCTCCGGTTCTCTGTAATCACCATACGAAACATAGCAGCATTAAGCTGCTATTTTACGCTAGTATCCTTTAAGAGCACGAAATATTTTAGCTTACTAAGAATGGTTGAAAAGTTACTAGCAATGTTAAAAGCATTGCTAGTATTTAAAAAATATTTTGCATACTAAGGAAGTTGCTCACATATACAGCATTAGACTATAATGAGTTAATATATTAGAACAAAAAATAAATTAATTTACCATTAAAATAGCTAGCAGTGGTGATTGTTTATTCGCTATAACTTATGGCCTAAGACACACACTTATTTGATTAGCATGACACCTCATTCTGGTATCTAGGGTACCTAGACCAATTTTAAATAATAATGTCATCAACAATGAAGTGAGCCCGCAATAAACAGCGTCACTAACCACGAGTTAAATTTATAGCTACCAGTGGATTTCGGTGACTAACTGCGTACGTGACCCGATTTAACTCGTCGCCCAACCTCGAAATCTTCAAGGAATTGAAGGTAAAAAATCGATTAAATAAATAGAAAAAAACGTTTGCATTGATATAAATAACTGATTTCATAATAAAAGTATGACGTAATACTTGAACTCGAATTTTACACACATTTGAACAACTTTAATTTATTGTACGACTATAGGGCAAACTGCATACTACACATTAAAAAAGACATTCTCTTACCGGAGTTATGTTATGTACTGTTCTTCGGGTAATTAAAAAAAACATTAATCTTTTAAATCTTACGGAGCATCTCGACTGTATTTTTCTGTGCGTTCATCTCTTTTTTATTGAAGAGCTTGAAAACTAGCATTCAATCCATGAAAAGTGACCAATGCCACCCATGACTATCAAGTATCGCCTAAGGATTTGCAAGAACGTGGTCTGTCTTTGAAAAAGGAGTGGGCTCTTTTCTTGAAATCTCTTTCGAGTTTCGCCTTGAAGGTCTACCTTTTTTCAGTTCTTTTTAGAGAATAAGGGTGACAAACGAGCATTCAGTCCACGTGTTGGTAAGTGGATGCTGTGAGCCATATACAACTACATTTATCCTCGAATAAAAATCAAAATGCAGATGCGTTGTCACCCGTGAGGACTAAGATGGCAGCCTCGTTTTCAGTAAAAAAGGGTCTCTGGATCTCTACACTCACATAAGAAATACAAGAGTATTAAGCAGCTATTTTACGCTGGTATTCTGTGAAAGCGTGATCCTTCCCCGGTCGAGCCAACCCATTCGTGCTACAACCATAATATATTTGCTGCGTGGCTCTACCACGTATAGACGTTCTAATTTGACATCTTCATTCTTAGACTACAATATAAAGACAAAAAAGAAAATGATGAAAAGCGAATGATTATTTTTCTAATTATTTATAGTATTTTGGATTGGGCTTAGGAAACTTTTTAAACAAGTGAGAAGAAGTAAAAGGCATATTGCATAAATAGCACCTTGATGCTGCTGTGCTTCGTATGACGAGAGTAGAGAACCAGAGACTTATTAGGTGTGACAACGCATCTGCTTTTTTATTCTTAATCGAGAAATAATGTAGATGTCTATGGGTCACGGCATCCATTTACTATCAGGTGTAATGTGTGATTGTTTGTCACCCATATTCTACAAAAAAAAAACATTATGTATGCTAGTATTCCTTGACATCTATCTTCAATTATGAATCTCTATGCACTATGCACGCATTAGCATTTAGATTTTAAAATTATTAATGTTAAAGACTAGATGTTAAAGACTAGCTGGTAGCTCAGTGGTTAACGCTCGCTGTAAATATAACAGAACCAATGAAATTGTTAATTGCAATTTAAAGTGCTGATTTACCACGCGCTCGGCGGTGAAGGAAAACATCGTGAGGAAACCTGCATGTCAGAGGAATAAGAAAAAAAATATTTCGAAGACATGTGAAGTTCGTCAACACGCATTTGGGCAGCGCGGCGGACACTTCCTTGCCCTAAACCCTCTCAGAAATGAGGGGAGGCCTGAGCCCAGCAGTGGGACGTATATAGGCTGTAACTTTACTTTACTTTTAATGTTAAAGACTAAAATGCAGTGACTAGTTACTAGTACAAAATTGTCCCTGGTTTCGTCAATATTTTCATTTGACGTCGGTATTCTGGGCGAGTGTTCCATTCTCGGTCGAGTCTGAGTGTGACTCTAGGACGTAAAACTTGTTCGCGCTTCACATAGGTGTTTCTGTAGAAACACTAACTACGTTTTAGTAATTCCAGTTAGCGTTAAACAGTCTACGTTAAGTAAGGTCCGGGATGCAGAGCTACGTAAATAAATATTTTCACTTTGCAAGTCGATCGGCAGACGCAGTACATTCGTGCTTATTTATAGAAGAAACGTGCGCTATATTTTGGACGTTACAGTATGGATTCAACGAATTACGCCGGTTATGAAGTGTTGTGCTTTATACGCTGACTTTGTTACAGAAAGTGAAATTTGTGCCTAATAATATGTTCAAATATTATCCGTTGAATATTTCATACGTCGTAGAGCCGTGCTACAGAACAGTATGGTTGTAGCACGAATTGGTCGCCTCGACCGCTGAAGGACCACGCTCTTACAGAATACCAGCGTTAAGTAGCAGCTTAATGCTGCTGTATTTCGTATGGTGAGTATAGAGAACCGGAGACCCTTTTTACTCGAAATGAGGCATCTAATCTTTAGTCCTCAGGGTTGACAATGCATCTGCATTTTGATTCTTAACCGAGGATACTACAGTATCCACTTACCATCAGATGGCTTATGTGTTCCTTAGTTTCCTTCATTTTATAAAAAATCTATTTTTTAGCTACTGAACTGTCACTAACAGCAGTACACTTTTTCACATTTTTTCTGCAATATAAAACTAAAATTAGCAACAAACTTACAGTCCACCTGATGGTAAATAGCTACTGCATTCACTGCATCCCATATAGTTAGAGTAACCTGCATCCAACCTGCAGCTAAATTCAAACAATGAAAGCTACGGATGCGTTGTTACCTATCAGGACTACAAGACTTGGCGGCTTGGTTAAAGGCTCTCTCCTTAAGGATCCGGAGTTTTGCTGTCTCGAGAATCAACCCAGGATAAGTACACTACATGCTCGGGGTTGAACAATGGGCGAGCTTTACCACCAATGGGCACGTCGGCTAAGGGGATAAAATACACCATCGCCTGACGTATCACATCATTTATGGTATCGGCGCAGCTCGACGGATCTTCAGACGAAAAGCAGACCTGTCGCCAAGGATAAGATGCAAGGAAATGCTGCATCTCATCCCAATCTGCTAACTTGTATCGCCACATTCACCACACACCGTGGAAATCGTTGTTAGGTGGGGGAATATAAGGACACAGATTTCACCAGACAGTGGTCAGAAGTTTCCATGGGTGAGGTAACATAACTAGAATGTGTCTCATCTTATAATTATAATAATTCTCTATCAGTATTCAGAGCGCAACACAGCAGTGGTCTGGTATTTACCCAAATGAACTCCTACGTGAGAATGGAGCCCTGCCACCTAGTGAACGTCATTTACAATCGCGACGGTAGACTAGAAAATTGCTGGTCCATCTGATGGAAATTCAATGCCGTGGCTCATAGATATCAACATCCTTTTCTGATCAAGAAACAAAAAGCAGATGAATTCACACTCCTCAAGACTACAATGTCTCCTTACCAGCAAAAATGGGCACTGATAAAATATCTCACTTACTATAAGTAACACAGCAACATTATTTAAAATGCTATTTACGATAATCGTGATGAGGTTAAAAAGGAAGGATTAAAAAACAAATAAAGAATAAGTTTACTCAGTTTTTTTATTGGGTAAGGGTGAAAAATGAGCACACAGTCCACCCGATGGTAAGTGGATGCTTGGCCTATAGACATCTACATTTATCCTCGAATCAAAATGCAGATGCGTTGGCACAAAAAGGGTCTCCGGTTCTCTACACTCACCATACGAAACACACTAAGCTGGTATTCTGTGAGAGCATGGTCCTTCCCCGGTTGAGCCGACCCATTTGTGCTAGAACCCTAATATAGTTGCAGCATGGCTCTACCACATATAAAAGTTCAAGTAGAGTGTAAAATCTCACCCAATAATAATGCGTGTTAAGCTATTTTAGAAAACTTAATAGATTTAATGTGAGACGTAATCTGAAAACATTTGTCTAAAGAAAAACCGTATGCAAATCGAAGTTCGCTAATGGCTATTCTCCGCTCGATATTTCGCAAAAACGTATGTTTTATTCAAAGCGTATCAACGCATTTGTAACGATTTATTTATGTCACTAAGGACAACTTACAACAATGCGTAGTATTGTAGAGTTCTTTATATCTGGTGGCACGGTCGAGCAAAAAAGCGGCACGGCCGTACCGTACTTTTCTCGAAGCAATTCAGACCATTTTCGACCCTAATGACTTCGTAGTGGATAAAACTAGAAGCCTGAATTTTCAGTAACCGAGTAGCCATAGTATAAACATGGTATATTTTAATACAATAAAAAACATTAAGCAATCTAATGTAATATAATATGTTTTACTTATGAGATACATTGCATTTTCGTGCGATGGCCAAGTCAATCAATCATATTTAAAACATAAAAGATTTTTAACATTGGTATGGTTACTATAAAATGTTGTTAGGTTAGCTAATTACATAATAACTTAAAACTAGGGACTGAATAAATTAATCGACTTGGTGTTACATGGATCTCACAACTTTTTACGGTAGAACAACAGAGTTGCGAGACTTGTTTTTTTTACAAATTATGTTTTTTATGACATGATTTTTTATCCCATTAGTAAAATAATGCTAAACTATTTATATTATAAATATTCAATATCCGAAATATTGCGTGCAACGCTACGGCTGCAGTATAAAGAGCTTAACAGGTTACCTTCACAGAATCATTGTTATCACCATTACAATTTTTTATTTAGATACAAATTCTATATTTGTATACGTTTACTGCCTCGTTGGTGTAGTGGTCGTTAACGCGGTTGCAGATCATGAGGTCCCGGGTTCGAATTCTGAGTCGGGCCAAAATCACTTACTGGGTTTTTGTAAAGAAATTCTCAGTAGCAGTCCAGAGTTAGCAAGTTGGTGGTATCTCACCTCCGTGCCACGGAAAGCACGTAAAGCTGTTGGTCCTGAGTCTGATCTCTCTGCGGTCGTTTAGAATAACCGTCCTATCGGACAATGAGAGTAAGGGAATAGACAGTGCCACTATAATCCTGTCCTGCGCAGATGGTTTGTCTTTTTTTTATGGGATAGTGTGACAAACGAGCACACATCTATATCTATCCTCGGTTACGAGTGAAAATGCAGTTGCGTTGTCTCACGGGTGCGTGAGGACTTAGATGGAATGTCTCTTTCCAGTAAAAAGGGTCTCCGGTTCTCTACACTCACCATACGAAAAGCTTTAAGCTACTATTTTACGCTGGTATTCTGTGAGAGCGTGGTCCTTCCCCGGTCGAGTCGACCCATTCGTGCTACAGCTATACTAGTAATATAACTGCAGCATGGCTCTACCACAAAAAAAAGTCTGCGTTGAGATTTGTCACCGCGACCGAAATTCGGTCTGGAGACATATATATATATATATATATATATATATATATATATATATATATATATATATATATATATATATATTACGACAGAATTTGGTAACCAAAAAACAACTGCAGCCCAGGCTTGATTATAGCTATAAAAAATTACAAAATCCTTATTCTCTACCGCATGTTTCCTCCTCCAAAACTGGACCGCTTGAATTTTTTTTTTCTAGAACAATATAAGAAGTATTGTGGTTGTGTCCGTATCATCATCGTCATCGTTATTACAGCACTTATCCACTTAGCCATAATCCAGTGCAGATTATTGGCCTCCTAAAAAAACTACAAAACACAGTCGTAAGTTTGCAAACATCGATTTCCTGCATGTCTTAACAGGTGGTCTTATCCAGTGAGGAATCCGCCGTATATTAAGGTGTTTTTTTGACAGTGGTAGAGCCACAGTGCAACTATATTATGGTTGCTGCACGAATGGGTCGGCTCAAACGGGGTAAACGCTTTCGTAAGGTGAGTGTAGAGACCAGAGACCCTTCTTATTGGAAACGAGAAGTTCCATGTCGGTTCTCAGGGGTGACAACGCATCTGCATTTTGATTCATAATTGAAGCCAAATGTAGATGTTTATGGGTCATAGCATCTACTTACTAATGGAATGTGTGCTCGCTTGTCATTGTCACGCTTATTCTACAAAAATATTTTTATTTTGTTTTTTATGTTTGTTACATTTGTTTGCTGGGTGTATAATCACGTTGATATATTTGCGCAGTTTTAGTAATTTTGGATAGTATCTAATTTTTTGAAATAATTATTTTAAATCAATAAAAATATAGGTAGGTATATATTATATGAAATATAAAAAAACATTTGCTTTAATGTCATTATCATGGGAAAAACCTTTATATAGACAGAATGCAGCCTAGATGGGTATCTGAAATTTTGAAGGGAACAGCCGAAGTTAGTTAACTTCCGAAATATGTCGTTAGTCACCTAATCGGCAAAAGAACCCCATTGTCTTCATCCTTCGATCACAGTTTTGTTTTGTACACTAATAAAGCTTTTCATTTTGTATATGTGTGCTGTGCTTTTAAATTCGTTCGACTGGGATTAAGTCACCGTTGTAGGTCAGGGCCCACGTAAGCTGTAGGTTCAGTGGCATCCAGTTACGCCTCAACCTCGGCCAGTTATTATTGTATCAGAATAAATTGTTCTTAATTACCACAAATACCAGTAATTTTTAACTATTAACATTTTCTCAGTGAAACTTAAACTTTAGGGAAATAACAACTTAAATTCTAAAAGCTCACGATTTTTAATGAATATTTATGAAAGGGAATGATATGATATTGAAAACATTTTAATAATAATAATAATCATCATCTTTTTTCAGGCAATTTACACCCATAACCAGTAAAATCAATCTCCACAATTTTAGAAATAAATAAATAAATGTCAATCCAAAATTTTAAAATAATAAATCCAACAGTCATTTTAAGTAGGCAGTAATGTCAGTATATAAAATATTATAATCGAAACTAAATGAAATAAAATCACAATTAATAAATAACAGATTTACACAATTTTATCGGTCAGCAGATAATTAACTGAAACTTCCTCTGATGCAACTGTACTGCGATATGTCTGTCGCAGCAACACATCCCCATCTCATCCCTAAACGTAGTATTGTATTGAACGCGGAGGACGCTGTAACTCTTCCTACAGTAATTAGCCCATAAGCTGCATGTGTAGAGCAATGTACAGAACACTCGAAAGAGCGTAACCTTATTTTCAGTGGAATATTTTTAATGAAATGGAAAATAAGCTTTTCTCGTTTGGAAGCTGCCCTCTTTCATTTTTAAAAAGGTTCAGAGCAGCTTAATTAAGGCGTTGCAGCTTAGAGTGGTACTAGGTTCTCCCGTTCCATCCCTCTGAGAAGTTAGCACTCTTACCTATTCCTGCCACCCCAACAGCATTTCTTGCACTGCTGTGTTTTGCTCTGAAGGTTAGAAAGCCTGTATACTTACATACAGTAAGGCATTCCGTCTAACTCCTCAGAGGTGACAACGTATCTCTAGTCTTCTTTATTTGAAACTGGCTGCTGGTGTCCTGGACTGTAGCCAGTGTTGGCAAGATTTTACCTTCAACCAACAGATGGCGCTGATTGTCACTTAACTCGCGCAATACAAGCGATTTTTGTGTACTATAATGTTGTTGTTTTTATAGTATAGTCAATTCCTTATCACAGAATCATGCCACCAAAAAATATTTTATTTATGTCGGTAATTTGTGGGAACAGCCAGTAATCATCAGGTGGACGTTAAGTTCGCTTTTCACTTCAGGTTTCTAAAAAGTGGAAGACGAAGATTACCTCAAAGTATGTCCTCAATTTTATTTCCTAGACTAAATCCTCACAATGTAATTTTCACTAACATGCACGGATTTCACATAAACACTATTATAGTTACTTACTACATGTAATTGGCATAGATTATAACATAATCCGTTCCATTACGGTCTATTAAAGTCAACTGATAAACATAGCCATAGACATAAGGTAGTAGATATTCTTACACCACCACCGCAAACATAACCAACATCATATTAATCACCTTTTTTAAGTTCATTGCTAAACAATAGATGTGTTTCCGTCTATTGTTTAGTAAAGTCTTTAATAATATTAAATAAAAAACTCAACTTAAGAACAATATAACATTAAATCATCTTAAAATGTCCAGTTTTATCGACGTAAACAGACGGCCGTGGCCCGTCCATCGCGAGACCAGTTCATCGCGACATTTGTGTTTTTACTATTCTATGTTTACCACGTGCTCGGCGATGAAGGAAAATATCCTGAGGAAACCTGCACGTTTGAGAAATAAAAAAATATTTCAAAGATATATGAAGTTCGCCCACACGAATTGGGGCAGCGCGGCGGACACTTCCTTGTTCTAGAACCCTCTCAGAAATGAGAGGAGGCCGGTACCCAGCAGTGGGAAGTATATAGTCTGTAACTTTTAAGTTTTTTAACCAGACTATTATACCTTTTGATGGTTAGTGGTGATGCAGTCAAAGATGGTAAAATGAAGTTTCCCTTGCAAAGTAAATATACACTGTATGTACATATCAACACGGTTCAATAATTTATCCACAAATATGTCAGTTTTCTTTTCGAAAATATTATTATATGTAACTTCTAAATGTAGTATAATGTGGATTAAAATATTGTGCACGTAATATCGACATCAATGGTGTATATAAACATTCAAATGAGTTTATGTTTACACCAAAACTATTTGTCTTTTTAATTATACATTTCCTAAGTTAATAAATATAAAATATCCTCGTCAATCCAGAAACCACCGGAAATACCCTAGGAGAATTTTGCGTACAATCATCAGTTCTCGCCTCGTCACATCTCGCTTCCCCTTGCCTGGCACTGTCTCATCTCACAGTTGAAAACAGCATTATTTAGGAAATTTTTCAGTGTGCTATTACATGTTCAACATTTTTGGTAAAATAAAAATGAAGATATTGCACCCCATTGATAAATGAATCTACGATCGTCATCTGCGGATAGCAACCTGTCATTCGTTTGTTATACTCGTACATTAAATTTGATATTGTTTGGTTGGCAGTCCACTTTCTCTCCTATTTCTGCCGCAAAACAACTGTGACTATGTTTTCTGGTTTAATGTAAGATTTTTCAATTTCTTTTTAGGTATTCCATCTTAGTCCTCAGAATCATGGTAGTTCAGCAGCTACGTTCGCTGCAAGTTTCACAGTACTCGAATATCTCGTGTTCGATCCCCGCCGGCACTAATGAAATCGCTAAGTGAAATTTACCTGGTAGTAGGAATCCCTCTGAGTAAATGCCACACTCTTACTTATTTCTAAAGTCAAACAACTGTTTTTGCAGAAGATTGCTGGTGAGTTCCGGTCTGAAAGGTATGGAGAGTCAAAAAAACTCTTTGGTCAGTGCCTGTTTGTTCTCATCTTGAGGTTCCGGGTTCTTATCCCGGGCCGAGTCAAAATTTGTTATTGGGTTTTCCTGACAAGAAATTATTATTCTCAGTAGCAGCTCGGAGGTAGAAAGTTGGCGGTGTTACACTCCCGTGCCTTGGAAAGCACGTAGAGTCAAAGCTAGTACGTGGTACCGTACCATCGGAATATGAGAGTGAGGGAATAGAGAGTGAAGTGGTATAATCCTGTTCTGAGCATCTGAGCACGGCAACCGAATAACGACATTATCATTGTTGCATTGTGAAGATGTGAGGCATTCCAACTTAGTCCTTCAGAGGTGACAACGCACCTGTAGACTTTTTATATGTAGTTTTTTTGGTTGCAGCTACTTCTATACTACATCCATACTACATCCATCCTTGATCAAGAATAAAAATGAAAATGCACTGTCACCCCTGAGGACCAAAATGAAATGCCTCGTTTTCAGTAAAAAGGGTCTCCTTTCACTACAATCCGTTCTCAACACTCACCATACGAACCACAAAAGTATTAAGCTGTTATTTTACGCTGGTATTCTGTGAAAGCGTGGTCCTTACTCGGTCTAGCCGACCCATCCGCGGTAGCCACCATAAAATAGCTGCAGCATGACTCTACTGTGTAAAATAGGCTCCTCATAGTCTATTACAATACCCTTGGGGCAGAATCAAGTAATGGATTATTTTACGCCGCTATTAAAAAGCATCGTAACTGTCGTGGCCGCCATTTATTCTTGTCTCTTAATCAAACTTATTACGTACTTACAATACCTAGTAACTTAACAATATAATATGTAAATACATAATCTACTCATCTACTCATGTAAATAAAAGTCAAATGTCTGTCTGTTATATTGTATGCTCATAAGACATAAATAACCATTTTTAAAATGTTTGTTTGTCTATTTTAATTTTTTATTTATTTTTTATACTTTATTCCATTCTTAACGCATTTTTAAATTAAACTATATTATAATAAAATTCACAACATATATTACAAGTAAATCAGAAAACATAATCTCAAAAATGATTATATGCACGAGAAACATATATAGTATAGACCATATAGGTATATGCCTTTGCCATTTTTATCGATAACCAAGATGTCGCTCGATGACAGCGACAACCAGTGGTTCGACCGAATCGCATATTGTATGTAGGCGAGCGACCTGTGTTGGTAAACAAATCCGAAACACACTACCGTTGCTATGGAGCATTTTAAACATAATTTTTAAGATTAAAAAATACTAATGGCATTAAGAATTACTTACATATGAAAGAAAACGTCATCTTTTTGTAAAGACATGGCAGATCTCTTTTTGTAACAAAAGATTGAACATTTCGGTATTTTTATAAGACCCCGATTTAGTCGCGTAACTAAATTTAGTCTAGTGAGCAATGCGGTTGCAACCAGTATTAATATATGCATAGGACCGCGTGGACTTACACTTTGACACAGGGGAACGCCTGCCCATGGCAAGTACCCTCCGGTATGTCGGCGGCCCGTGTTTCTTTTATGGGGAAAATTTTTGATCACAATTTGAATTAATTAATAATATGAAATCTAAATTATGCCGCGCCACAGATCCTTCGCTTGAAGCCGGGGCGGTAACTAGTTACATTATAAGCCTGCAAATTCTAATTTTAAACGACAAGCTTATGGTTCAGAATTATGGTATGAAACTTTGTTTTGCTTCATAAATACAGCTATTATAATATAAATATCGAATAAATCTGTTTATAAAATGCGCCTGCTGCGTGTTTCATTATTATTTTAGTGGCACTTATCATTCAATAGTTTAGAACGAGTTATATTGAATGCGATACAAACAAGATTATAAATATTCCCTATATCATAAATGTATGTCAGGGTGTGCGATTAGGTTGTCAAGCGGTGATATAATGTTATTTTACGCTATTCTATAAAAACTTTCTATAAATATTATAAGCGACAAAAACCATAAACATGTCAGGCGAATTTTTGTTTCAGAGTAATAATTTGCACGCGAATATAATTAAAGAATTACATAAAAATGTTTAAAGGAACCGATTGTTTTAGATAATAAGGGTCATTATGAGACGTGTGCATATTGCACTAGTATATTATTGATATCTTAATGCACACACATCACACATAACGCTTCGTAATTATATTGCATGATTGTAAAGAACCTTTTTTTATATGATAAAGGTGACAAACGAGGACTGTGTGCTAATTTTCACCCTTTACTCTATAAAAAATGTAATTACTCTGGTAGAAATCGTTCTGAAGGTGAATATTTATTTTATATTTTGTTTATTAGATATCTGTGTTTTATATATTAATGTGCAGTAGTAAGTGAAATACAGCTTGTTTAATATACCAACCTAAAAGTTGAACGAATTACGGTCCAATTTCAACCACTACGCGACTACTAGTTATAATGGAAACGCGTAACGCAGTTGCGAAGTGATTCCTACTGGAAAACGACTCCCACCAGAGTTACGTAATAGCACCGCTGATAATGGCGCGATTCGATCACCTACAGTTGAAGCAAGTTGGAATTTCTACATGGTCGACCGGTCTCTACACCGAAAAAACGACACAGAACTTACAGTAAGCTAAGAGCGTGGTAGTCCAAGGACTAAGCGCTCGCTGTGAATTTTACACGTACGCGAGCGACCCGGGTTCGATTCCGCCGGCACCAGTGAAATTGCAATATTAAGTGCTGATTTACCACGTGCTCGACGGTGGCGTAAAACATTATCTGATTAATATATGAGAAATGAGAAAAAAAATTAAGACATGTGAAGTTCGTCAACATAAATTGGGGCGGAACGACTGACATTTCCTTGCCCTAAAACCCTCTCAGAAATAAGGGGGGGTCTATGTGTGTGGACGTATAGGGACTGTAATTTAACTTTTTCTTTTAAACAGACTCACGGTCGTAAACGTCTTTGCCATTCGTGAGAGGAAATCAGCTATCCAGGTTTTCTGTCAAGAAATATTCAGGAGCAGCCCGGATTCAGGAGGTCAGCGGTGTTTCACCCCCATGCCTCGGAAAGCGCGTAAAGCCGTTGGTCCTGCGCCTATCAGACTATGATAGTGAAGGAATAGAGAGCGCACCCGTGCTTGCGCACGAAGTATAATCCTATTCGGCGCTGATAGCTAATCTCCGTTGAGACTGGCCACTTTAAACGAAATTCAGTCTAGAAGAGATTATTATTATTTTTACTTAAAAAATTAAAACAAATTTTAAAAACCTACAATATAATTTTACGGTGAATTATAAGCCCTTTTAAACAGGTGACTGCATATCATTACACAAGAGTAAAGGAAACATAAAATAAAGATACAAATCTTGACTATTCCCGTACGCGTTCGTGTTGAAGCAATTTCCAGTGGTAATGAAATGAGGATATTGCGTAGTAATAACTTATGTATTTATATTATGTAAATAATGGATTGTAAAGACTAAAAAAGACAATATCTCATAATTTGCAGTGTAATAATTAATAATTACCATATATACATTTTAAACACAACTGACTCCATAGCTCAAGCCATGATAGCTCAGGGGCTAATCGCTCGCTGCAAATTTCGCAGTAAGCAAGTAACCCGGGTTCGATACCGCCATAAAAGGAAATTGTTTACCACAATTTTAAGTGATGATTTACCACAAGTTCGGCGGTGAAGGAAAGCATTGTGGGGAAATCTGAAATAACCTCCTGGTAGACTCTTTGCCCTAAGAACCCAGAGGACTTGTACATTCGATTCAGCCCTTTCAATTTCGTAAATAAATTGCACACCCAAACATGCAATCAAAATCTTTCCGGTGCTTTTCAATCGCTAGACTTTGGTAGACATTGGTTTGGACCAGGGGACTTACATTCTTTCTTCGTTTACACCATGCATCATGCCAAAGTGAAAAAACATGCAATCAAAATCTTTCCGGTGCTTTTCAATCGCTAGACTTTGGTAGACATTGGTTTGTTTTGAACCCAGAGGACTTGTACATTCGATTCAGCCCTTTCAATTTCGTAAATAAATTGACACCATGCACCATGCCAAAGTCAAAAAACATGCAATCAAAATCTTTCCGGTGCTTTTCAATCGCTAGACTTTGGTAGACATTGGTTTGTTTTGAAACTGCCAAACCGTTTAATGACGCTTCCTTTCTGGATCATAGCGATCCAAAGATTCATATACCTGATATTACGTCGTAAACACGCCGAGACGAGCCTGTTTCAAATTTTGTAATCATGTCATGACACTATTCTACGCAGGATTGCTTTTTTATAGAATAGGGGTGACAAAAGAGCACACATTCGATCTGATGGTAAGTGGATGCTGTGGCTCATAGACGTCTACATTTATCCTCGATTAAGAAACAAAATGGAGATGCATTATAACCCCTGAGGACTAAGATAGCATGCCTCATTTCCAGTGAAATGGGTCTCTTGTTCTCTACACTCACCATACGAATCACAGCAGCATTAAGCTGCTATGTGATTTTTCTGCGCATGGATGAAGTTGCGCGGGAATCAACAATAGCTTCGTGTTGATCTTCCTCACGCGACAGGGTTCGTGTAAAACCTCGTATACGCTTCCCGATCTAATCTGCAATATACCGTAGTCGCTACCACCTGATAGTAAGTGACTACAACAACCTCTGGCCATGTGAAATGAACTTTAAAGTTTTATTGCAATACAGCGACGCGCCCCGGCTTCGCACGGCTTGTTTCTGGATCTCTACAACAGCGTCACCTAACGGGTCTAAAAGTAAATATAAAACATCAAGGGCCCATTTAGATACACGCACAAAAATTTCATCAGAATCGATTGGATGGTTTCAAAGTTTATAATAATAAATACATAGGTAGAATTTTTTTTTTGGGTTTTATATAGATAGATTTAATAACAAAAATATTGACCGGAAGGATGATGTATTAATAAAATGCAGTTTATTTTTTTCCATGAGCTTTTGGCACCGTAACGAGGACGTCAGCGCGTTAGGTGCGGCCGGCTGACATGTGGTAATGAACTAAATGTCAAAGGATGTTGACGTAGGGCTGTCAAATGGTTATAAATTAGCTGAAATGCTGCATACAGCTCACAGTACTCGTATTTTTATAATTAACTTAGGATGGTATGTTAAGGGGATATAGTAAGTCAGCTCAAATTCTAATTTCGTCCCCACTTGCCCGCGCGTCGTATGCTATGTACCGACATGTTTGTAATCACTAATACTGTAAGTAGATAGGTCGTTAAGTTCGCCAAGCCAGTCGATTCTTATTTTTATTACGGTTATTTCCCATTTTAATTTTACGTCGTTCTGTTGCGTAATGTGTATTCTGATCGTAAGCGACACAACCTCCCCGTTCAAAGGCTGAAGCGAAGTGACCGGGCGGCAGGAATCACGCTTCAAGAGGCCGATAGTTTAGGTAATTTCTTTTTACAGTGAAAATAATGGTATTTTAAAAAATTAAATAACATAAGCACTGCTTTATAGTTAGTTCAGTTAGTATGCAAAGTTTCATGATCATATTTAAAGTATTTTATGAATAACAGAGTTTATTGTTTATTTTGGAGGTAACTTTGGATTTTTTTCTATCAATCTTTTTTCTATTGGATATTTTTCTTCTAAATTTTACGATCGATACTTCAAAATTAATGCTGCAATATTTTCGGCATAACGAAGGATCTTGCTAAGCCATTTGAGATTATATTTCCCCTTAAGGAACCTATTTGTAAGGACTAAAATTTCGCCTTATATCTTTTAATGTTATTACTTATTATATTTTGATTTCTTATATTTATGCGAACATTACACATTAAATAGAACTACTTTTACGGATTTTATCGCGTTTAATTTACTTAATTTTAATTCCCATCATTTGGGGTGCTTTATAAAGCAATAAGTAAATTAGACGCGATAAAATCTGTAAAAGTAGTTTTATTATTGTATTTTATTATTGTATAATACAAATAACTACAGTCAAATTCCAGGTACTTCCACTGTTGAATTTGCTTTATAGAATGAAAGTATTAGAGATATGTGTATATATATACATAGTGGAAACCTTATCTACTACCTATGTTACGTTTTTATCACCGTAGTTAATCAAGGGGTTATAAACATGTATAAGTTTAGTTATACATTACATTATCTTTTTATTTTAATGTTAAGATTGATAAGACATTTGTTACAACATAATTTTAACTAACCTAGGAGGAGGTTCTCAATTCGAGTGTATATTATTTTTTGTATAAGGTACGTGGGGATAATATAAGCTTTGTCGCTCTATAAAATTAAAACTAGGAAAAGGACAGAGATGAAAACACGAAGTCTAGTACTACAACTTATATATTAAGAAAAAAATAGACAACAATCTTAGGCAATAATTGGGAACACTACGAAAAATCTACTTAAAAATACTAACTACGCTACACAATACTAAAACCGACTAAAATATTTACTATAACGTCAACTGTCAAAATGGTGTCGATAAAGCATCGCCCTTATAAAGCTTTATTATTTGAGTGACCGATGAAGAGCTATCGTATCATACAGCCATCTATGCTGACAAAGCTGTAGTTTTTGAGTTATAAAAAAGTGAACATATTAACCGGATGACCATATTACCCCCACGTACTATATACATACATATGTTACACGATATCTTCGTAGATTGTAAATCAATTTTAATATTTTTTTTCCTACTAAATTTTAGAGAAAAAAGCTCCGCCGCCAAGAATGAAATATAAGGAAAATTTTGTTTAAGGAATTGAATTTCATATGTCTTCACAAATAAAGAAGATTTTAATGATTTTTTTTTAAATAAACTACCTCTTGAGGTCCCAAATTAGTTTGGAGAAAAAATTCCACCTGTAAGGGCTGCAAATAAATAACTTCTTTTTTATCAATTTGAAGTTCGTTTTTACTTTTTGATAAAGTTATAACTATGTAAATATTGTTAAATTTCCGCCCAACGAAGCGGGTGTGTAAAGATTACTTACAGAATATAATATAATTAACTCTGTACAGTCGTCATCATCAGTCCGTAAAATCCCTTTGGTAATTTCAGTACCAGACTACATATCTAATTATTTATTTTAATGTGAATTTATGAAACTAAATAAACATATATGTGCTATTTAATTTTACAGTCCTTTATAGTGGCGACTCTATTTGTGCTCGGGTTTACACGTGCCGGCTTACTCCCGAAAGAATCGAGTTCGGAATCAATCGATTTTTTTTGAACTCCTTTAAATTTCGAACTCCCGAAACCGTAGCTTGCGTGCGATCTACCCAAAAAAGGTAGGTCCATTTCATTAAAACATACTTCAAGCCGCCGAAGAGGATTAGTCAGTTTTTACCATTAGTCAAGTGCAATTTCCCTCTGTAAGATGCAGGAGTGTACAAGCTTGATTGTGAATGTGGTCTCTCTTACATAGGACAAACAAAAAGATCAATAAAAACCCGTTAAAGAACATATAGCTGATGTGAAGAATAGACGCTCCGGGAAGTCTGCAGTCTGTGGAACACTTACAGGAGCGCCCCCGTCACTGCATCCGATTTGATAGACCACAAATCTTCACTAAAGAACACCGATTCCTTCCAAGGATGATTCGCGAGGCTATTGAAATCAAAAACATCCTAATTTCAATAGAGAAGATGGCTTTGTGTTACTATCTGCTTGGGATCCTATAATTAATAAAATGAAATCGCATCCCAAGCATACAACCGCAAGACTTCAAGATACCGTAAGTTCATACTGTGTAGATCAGAACAAAAATTTAGAATTTTAATATGGAGGTAGCCGTGGTTAACTGTGTTATTGAGACTTAACACCTCAGTCCGGCCCCGTGATCATGGGTGCTGTAAAGTACTCGAAACGTTGGGAATATAAAATAAATTATTATAAGCGATAAAATCTGCAAAAATTAGTTTTATCCAATATGTTATTACATTACCTGAAAAGAAGAACAATTGAATGGATTTCCAATCATTTAACTTTCTTTTATGTTTATATTAAATCCTCTGCTATACGAACAGGACGGCAGAATGTGTTAGTTAGGTTAGGATGACATTATAAAAACTTATACGTTCTCACATTCTTATACAAATATGATTATTCTATGTATTTTTCTTATTATTATTAGCTCTCGAATCTAAACCATACTACTTCTTTGAAGGCCGATATCGAACAATCAGTACACACGTGTTAATACCATTGTCTATTTTCGTAAAAAAATCCTATATACCTTAGATGTCACCTGATGACGATATCGCGCCTAATTTAATGTTGCTTATCGTTTATTTACATTGCAAATGTTACAAAACATGTGAATAAAATTATCACGCCATTAGAGTAGGGCGGCCATAAATTTGGAACGCCGATGGGGACATTTGGAACAGAAATTTTATATACCCTGGACATTTAAAATTTGTTAATATTATAGAATGTAATGTAAATACATATGTGTTGTACTTATATTTTATATTTTTTAATTTTTTTTTCATTATCTCGAGTTATCCGCATTTACACTTGTTTGTATCACGCAGTATCGAGTTTCTCACGTTTAAGATAAATTACTTTTCTGCAGGGCAGCTTTACACTATTTTTCTGGAAACGAAATTTTCCAGCTTAGGCTTTAGAAGTGAACGCATCTACATTTTTTTTCATAATCGAGTATAGAGATGTAGATGTCAAAGATTCAAACATTCACTAACCATCAGGTGGACTGGCTGCTCGTTAGTCACTCTTATTCTATAAAAAAATAGCTAATATATAAAACCTTACGAAAATTAAGACTCTAATTAGGACATCCATGTTATATAGTATTATAAACATACAACTGAATTACCAAATACGAGGCGAGGACACTACGCTTAAAAACGGGACATATCCCAGAGTAACTTAACTTATGGCAGCCCTACGTTGATGTCACACTGACATGCGTAATTAAGCGTAAAGGCCTACAGGGCTATTAGCGATCCAAAAACGGCACTTGATTCATTAGTTTGACATAATCGTGGACATTCGACAAAGTGGCAATTAATCGCTAATTATATGAAAGACAATACTACAATCTGTTAGCGTGCAACTTTTAATTTTAGGAACATACAAATAGGATGTATTTTTGTGAATTGTATCCGTGTCTACGACCTTGGTGTCAACATTTCAAATGAATACCTTGGAAGGTGTAAAAGTGTATCTTGGAGTAAAAACTACGTCATCTTTCAGGGCTATTAGTGGGTACAACGTGTGTGGGACGCAAAGACAATTATTATTACTAAAAATTGTTCACTTGGAAACACACACAAGCGAAATACACCGAAGCTTAAATCACACTATCAATATTCCGAATCATAAACAGTATATAGAACATCTCCAAACTATCACACGGAGTGTTGGCCGCTTCCCGGGCAAAACACCTTGCCCGGCGGGAGATCTCCCCTTTTCCTACCACGGCCACAGTGGTGACCCCGACGTGATTTAGACTTCGGTGGTTCACCGTAGACTAGCTCTACTGCCGATGATTGCAAGTCCTCTTTCCAGGCGCTGCGGATACCGAGGAGGACCCATGGTAGAACTTCAACCCAGTTTGAAGACGAGTGGCAAGTGATGGCGGACTTCAATTGGCGGTGCAGTCGTTCCACGAGACCATTGGCAGCTGGGTGATAAGATGTGGTAGTGTGGTGTGTTGCACTGACCAGTGCGGCGAGCTCCTTGAAAGTGTGCGATAGGAACTGTCTGCTGCGGTCTGTGGAGTCGTGACTCCAAAACATACGACGTAGAAATCCAGGGCAGGACACAAAGGAACTCAGACGTTTTCTTGGAATGGTAAACTTTTATCGCCGTTTAATACCAAATGCAGCTACAAGCAGCGTCCAAAGACGAAAGGTTCATAACCTATGAACATGACACCCGCTCTGTTAGAGGCATTTAATAACTGCAAGAATAGTCTTTCTGAAGCCACACTATTGGTACACCATGATTCACAAGCAGAGTTGGCGATTCATACAGACGCTTCAAATTCAGCAATAGGGGCAGTCCTGCAGCAATACCAGGACTGCGAATGGAAACCACTGGCATTCTTTTCCTAGAAGCTAATAAAATGAAAGAACAAATTAGTGTTATTCCAATAAAAGTAAATAATAAACTCACGATTGCCAGGCCGGTTAAGGTTCGCAGTGCCAAACGTTTCGCACCTCTGACCGCTGCTCCCCGTTGCTGGCTCGGGTAATTTATGCCCGGCATAAATGAGGTAACCATTCAACACAAGTACTAAGTAGTAAAGCAAAATAACAGCTCTTTCTGAGAGGGTTTTGGGGTTAGAAAATGCCTGCACTGCGCGTGTTGGCGAACTTAACATGTCTTCGAAGTGTAATATTTATTAGAAATATTTTTTTCTTATTTCTCAGACATGCAACTTTCCTCACGATTTTGTCCTTCACTGCCAAACACGTGGCAAATCAGCACTTAAAGTTGCAACTAACTATTTCATTGGTGTAGGCGAGAGTCGAACCCGGGTTGCTCGCAAACTTCAAACTTTAAACATTGCCTTAAGTTACTTTATATAATAAGGGCTTTGTAACTAGCACTGACAGCAGCGATCAATGAACAAAATTTTATTTATTAAATAATTGTTTCTTGATTAAATTTATTGAATAATAGGTGTTCCTCGTGACTTCGTCCGCGTGGAATTTATTAGGATAAGATTGACATGGGTTTTAATTTTTTTGCGCGGAACCCTTAATGCCTTTTCTAAAATAAAAGCAGTCTATGAGGAGCATTCACAGCCGTCTAGCGTGTGCCTGTTGTACTATCATATGTCAGAGGTGTCACAGACAAGATTGGCTACATCTTGAAGCGAGCTTCTATTAGAACATTCTACACGCCGCCAAGAAGATTAGTCAGTTCATACCATCCGTCAAGTGTCATATTCCTCTACAAGATGCAGGAGTGTACAAGCTTGATTGTGAATGTGGTCTCTCTTATATAGGACAAACAAAAAGATCAATTAGAACCCGCGTAAAAGAACATATAGCTGATGTGAAGCATCAACGTTCCGGGAAGTCGGCAGTATGTGATCATATCCTAGTCGGCCCCAAACATTACATCAGATTTGATAGACCACAAATTCTCGCGAAAGAACAGCGATTCCTACCAAGGATGATACATGAGGCTATTGAAATTAAAAAAAAACATCCTCATTTCAATAGAGAAGGAGGCTGGGTACTACCACCTGCTTGGTACCCTATAATCAATAAAATTAAAACTAAACCCAAGCATACCACTGCAAGATCTCAAGACATAGTCAGTTCATTTTGCATAGATCGGACCATAAACAATAATTAAAAAAGCTGAAGGTACTCCGGGTTTAACAATGACATCGGGACGTCAGTCACCTTAGTCTCCCGAGACCATGGGTGCTGGAAAGCACCCGAGACGTCGGGAAATGAAAATAAAAATAATTAAAATTAAGCGCGATAAAATCCATAAAAGTAGTTTTAATCAAGAACTTATATGAATATATTATATTTTTTATGTTTAAAATAGAATAGAGTTTAAAGCATGTTCAGAAATTTGAAACAAATAATAAATTATTATATTATAATACTAGGAAACCAGGTCCAGGTTTCGCAAAAATCTATCAATGTGACGATTTACAGATTAAAGATTATGATCAAAGACATGTTTTATAGAATAGGGGTGACAAACGAGCACACAGTCCACCTGATGGTAAGTGGATGCTGTGGCCCATAGACACCTACATTTATCTTCAATTAAGAATCAAAATGCAGATGCGTTGTCACCCCTGACGACTCAGATGAAATGCCTCGTTTCCAGTAAAGATGGGTCTCCGGTTCTCCACACCCACTATACGAAACACAGGAGTATTAAGCTGCTATTTTACGCTGGTATTCTGTGAGAGCGTGGTCCTTCCCCGATCGAGCCCACCCATTCGTTATAATCCTGCGACGTGCCATACAATGCGACTTTACCACGTTAATACATCAGAGAAAGGCGTAGTCCAGTATGCGGTGGCCCATAGACATCTACATTTATCTTCAATTAAGAATCAAAATGCAGATGCGTTGTCACCCCTGACGACTCAGATGTAATGCCTCGTTTCCAGTGAAAAGGGTCTCCGGTCCTCCACACTCACTATACGAAACATAGCAGTATTAAGCTGCTATTTTACGCTGGTATTCTGTGAGAGCGTGGTCCTTCCCCGATCGAGCCATTCGTGCTGCAACCAGAATATAGCCTGCAGCATAGCTCTACCACGTAATTTTTATCAATATTTTGATTTAAAAAAAATACAAATTTATTTGGATAAAATATCGCCTCGATCGTTGCTGGCATTGTCCATTACCTGTTTCTGAAGTTTCATTACGTTCAACCATTCTGAAGATTATCGCAGACGGAGAGACAGATAGACAAACAATTTAAAAAAATAGTTATTGTTGTGTTAAGTGCTTGCAAATATAGTACGTGATATGTATATGGTCATCCGGTTAATATGGTCACTTTCATATAACTCAAAAACTACAGCCTTGTTTGCATAGTAGGCTCTGTGATACAATAGCTCTTCATCGGTCAATCAAATAATAAAGGGTCAAAAGGGCGATGTTTTATCGACACCATTTTGACAGTTGACATTATAGTAAATATTTTATTCGATTTTAGTATGGTGTACTGTAGTTAGTTATTTTTAAGTACATTTTCCGAAGTGTTCCTAATTATTGTCAAAGCTTGTTTGCTATTTTATTCTTAATATATTAGTTATGTATACGACTTTGTGTTTTTCTCTCTGTCCTCCTAGTTTTGGTTCTATAGGATGGCAAGCTTAAGGTGTCCATATTACCCTCACGTACCTTAACCCTTCAGCTAAATAAAAGGCGGTTACTTTGATGTTACAGATATCCACTTCAATTTTATTTGTTTATACCTAATAATTTAAAATAAATAAGAAAAGACAATGGGTGCGTTTGCCAGAAAAAAGCGCTAGCAAGCGCTTGTAAGCAAAATGGCGAAACTAAACAATTTTCGGCCAGGACACGTTTGCTAACTTCAGTAGCGCTGACACAATCCGCCATTTTGCTTATTTAATTTGTTTGTTTTGAAGTAGAGTTTATAAGTTGTTTTGTGCAATATTAATTTTAAGTAATATTATGACATGAATAGACATATACCTACATATTATTAAAAATTCATGATTGGTAAGTTTTTAATATGAATACTTTACAAACATATATTTAAATTAGGTTAGATTCCCCGATTAAAACTAACTTCGTGTCCTAGAGGAAAATAGCTACTTACGATTTGACAGCGCTTACCGCTTACGATCGCCATTTTGCTTACAAGCGCTTGCTAGGGCTTTTTTCTGCCAAACGCACCCAATTATGACGTGAGATTCATGCGGTAGTTTGAATGTTAAATCAGGTGGAACTTGGACTGGAGCTGTTGACACAGTTGCGACTGTCCTTTGTTAGCTAAATGAAAACGTTACACTGTTCTACGCCCAAGCACAATGCACATTTCCATATATAGCGGCTGTTTTCTTCTTGCGGCGTTTAAAATTCGGTATTTGTGTCTAACTGTTAATAATTAAGTCGATGGATGCAGGTAACTCAGGACATTGTTTTGTGGCATTGCTTGGGAGAGGCCTAATGATGATGATGATGATGTTAATAATTCTTGAGATTTCTGAGATATATAATTATTCCAGTGTCGGATGCAAGTGCCTTGTCGGGAGTTCGTCGTCATGGAGTTGTGTCTGCCTACGAAGCCTAGGGAAGGTCGGACTAGTAGACGATGACTTAGACCCAAGTTGAATCGCAAATTGTAATGTTGTGTCATTATTAAATCATTATCAATAATGTACATATGGAATGCGAAGTGGAGAGGTTGGGATTTACTGTCAACTTGTAAAGGTCACGCTACTCGCTCTCATAAAATCTGAATTATAATTATTATACTGCACTAATACGTTAAGAAAAACACATTGTTAAGAGGAAACACTAATTAATATAAAACTTTTGCAATACTTATTATTATTAAATCTTAGGGAGTCGCGTCCTAATTTATAGCACAAGTACTCGCTACCGGGTCCACTAGACCCATGATAATATCATAAGCTTATTCCAAAACTGCTATATAAACATAAATAGTTACTTTCTAAAAAGGATTCAATATATGTAAAGAAAAATATAATGGAATCAAATACTAATGTTTATTGTGTTGCCTTAAACAAAAGCTTTTACAAATATATACTAAATTTCTCTAAAGTTTTGTGACACGTTTTCGGTTAATCGTTATAATTTCTATAATTACTTATATCAAACAAAATCTTCTATATTTTCTAACACAATAATGTACTTACTTATACGAAATAAAGAGGGATAAATCATCATAGAAATATTTAAAAAAATAACAAAAATACAATATCTTCTTTGAAGTAAATCAATCTTTCCAACATTTTACTGAGATTTTTTTAAACTAACTGACTACCAACGACGTTATTTTCCGTGCTGTACTATCGTCTAAAGTTACTAAGAGCGGCAATGTTGCAAACATCGAATTTTATAGTTACTAAGCAAAATATCAAGGAGTTGGGCCCGTTGGACAAATTAGCTACAAACCCAATGATTTTTTTATTTTTTATTCATGTATCCTTTTTAGATTTCGGCAATAAGTATCAATTAACGATTTATCTGGACAAGCTTTTAAATAATAAATTATATATTATTATAAATTCTACCCACGTTAAACTTATATGGAACTAAACTCTACCCAAACTGGTTCCGATAAGGCCAAACTGTAAAGATAAGGAACTTTCGTTTCATCATTTAAGTGCAAAACTATGAATTCTCATTAGCATAGTTTACATAATTTGGACTTTTGCTTTTGCTACTGATATCTATTTAAAAATATCTTCAACTTCCGATCCGCCCTGTTTTGCCTGGGTTGGATCCTTAAATGCGGCGTCTTTTTTTATAGAACAAGGGTGACAAACGAGCACACAGTCCACCCGATGGTAAGTGGATGCTGCGACCTATAGACGTCTACATTTATCCTCAATTAATAATCAAAGCTCAAATGCGTTGTCACCCTTGAGGATTAAGATGCAATGCCTCATTTCCAGTAAAAATATGTCTCCGGATCTCTACACTCACCATATGAAACACAGCAGTATTAAGCTGCTATTTTCCGCTGGTATTCTGTGAGAGTATGATCCTTCCGCGATCGAGCCGACCCATTCGTGCTACAACCATAATATAATGGCTCTACCATGTATGTAAATCTTAAAGAGTTTTAAGAATAATCATCTTTTCCGATTTACTATATCAATTTATCCATTTTCCAAAAAAATATCTTAAAGTTTTCGTTTCTTAAAAAAAATATTAAGATCTCTCCTACAAAAATAAAAACAAAAATTTTGAATTAACGTTTGAAAATAATTTTTGGACAATTACTTTGCCCTTTGGCCTTGAGCGAAGTGACAAGGTCAAAGACGCCGACTAAATTTATTGTTTTATTGCCGTTATAAAGTCCAACTTCGAAAAATCATCTAATGACCTTTCTGGGTGATTCTAAAACCTCCCTCCCTGATGTGATTTGAATTTCGATAGATTTTAATTTATTTATTCATTCATTCATTCAAAATTTTTGTTTAATTTTTCTGTAAAATATCAGTGCCATAGGCTTCTACTCTGTTGACGTGTCTGTCATCCAGTATTATATACTTTGTGTGTGTCATCGACTTATGTAAAACGCTTCCACGATACCGGTGAGATTCCTAGTGGGGAGGTTACGTTGAAATCAATTATAACAACGAAAAAATGCGTTGCGTTGAAAAATTGTTACATAGTTTATCCTTTTTTTTCTATAGGATAGGATGACAAACGAGCACACAGTCCACCTGATTGTAAGTGGTTGCTGCGGCCCATTGACATCTACATCTGTCCTTGATTACAAATCAAAATGCAGATGCGTTGTCACCCGTGAGGACTAAGATGGAATGCCTCGTTTCCAGTAAAAAGGGTCTCCGGTTCTTTACACTCACCATACGAAATACAGCAGCATTAAGCTACTATTTCACGCTGGTATTCTGTGAGAGCGTGGTCCTTCCCCGGTCGAGCCGGCTCATTCGTTCTACAACTATACTACTAATATAACTGCAGCATGGCTCTACCACGTATAGTTCATACCACGTATAGCACGTATAGTCCTGTTTCGTAACTCTTTAAAAATTAAACAAGCCTTGAAGCTGCAGCTATATTTTGGTTGCAATAGAATACATCGTCTCAAACGGGGAATACCACAGAACGCTCTCAGAAAATACTGGCGTAAAATAGCAGCATAATGCCGGTGTGTTTCCTATGTAGAGAAACGGCGACCATTTTATCTGCTCACTAGACATTCCATCTTAATCTCCAGGAGTGAGAAGTATCTGGAATTTAATACTCAATCGAGGATAAATGTAAATTTCGACGGACGGACGGACGGACGATCAAAGGAACCAATTATCACCTATCTACTTGTTTGTGATATTTGTTCTGTCAAAAATACAAGTTTTTGCGACCCATGGAATTAAGGAGAGTAAGTCAGTGTTAAGGTTTGAATGTTGTATTTCGTTCCTATCAAAATTCTACGGCTGAAAATAGAGCTCTCCCATAGATTGCTTCACAGGGGGGATATTATAATAATAATAATAATAAAAATTCCACAACTATCACACAACGCCATCTAGTCCCAAGCTAAGCAGAGCTTGTGTTATGGGTACTAGACAACTGATACACATACGTATATATTTTTAAATACATAAATATTATAGATAAATTACACCCAGACACAGAACAAATGATCGTGCTCATCACACAAGCATTTGTCCTGGGTGGGAATCGAACCCACGACCTCCGGCTTAGCAGTCAGGGTCACTAACCACTAGACCAACAGGCCTGTCAATCAACATTTAATTTAACACTTTCATTATCCGTGACTCACATATGGTTCATCGCTACTTACTATTGTGGAAACCGGACAGTGAAAGTCTTAACCAGAGTTGCCACGCTTGGTAAGCGGGTTGTCAACCATACTTTGTTATTTTTACTGAGATGTTATCAGGAAGATGCCTCTGTCCAACTCCTGGTTCAGTTTCCCTCGATAGCAACCTATGATAACCACGGGTATTATATGGGTTACGTAGTGGATAATCTGACGCCACCGCTATAAAATTTTACAATATAAATCTTAAAACAAATTTCCTAACAAATAACATTATGACGGACTCCCAAAAATATTTAGGGCAATGTCAATAATGGGCTCAGTTGTTCTGCCAAGCGCAATTAAACACGTCTAAGCACACGCACACACACGCCCCAGTACAAACAGTAGGACGGATTGCTTTGTAAACGTCACCCCATAAAATGAGTACATGGACTCGTAAATCTAACCGGTGACATTATTCTAACAGCAAATTCATTGTGGTACAAGCTATATTTCTACAGATTTTATAAATGAAATTAACGATAAAAAATTTGCCTTGTATAATCTCACACTAAAGGTTAACAAAAATGAGTAAAAGCCAATCCATTTATTTTATTTTTACTAAAAATCTGTTTATGAACAAAAATTTATCTTCATTTTAGATTTTAAGCCGTGTCTAAATCTTTATAAACAATAAAACCCTCAACTATTATAATGTATTACTGCACGCAAACAATTAAGAAAAGTATACATGAAATTTTGGCATTCATAAATTACTGCTATAAAGAAAAACTTTTAGTAAAAAGCAATCGCCGACTTTAAAAAGTAAATAGCGCGTTGTGTGGCAGCCACTTAAAATGTATGCTGAACACATACCGTGTAGATCCATCTCGTTTGAAAACCAACCCAAATGTCGCCGACCGATAAACTTTAAACTACAAAAAATAATAAAATAATTTCACATACTTTGCAGCCTTTTATTCTTTTACAACTTAATTTTAACTTCCCTTTTTACTGGAAAAGAGGCATTCCATCTTAGTCCTCAAGGCTGACAACGCATCTTCATTTTGATTCGTAATAGAGGATAGATGTAGATGTCTATGGTCCACAGCAACCACTTACCATCAGGTGGTCTGTGTTGCGACATAGTGCAAAGACATAGTCTCTGTATTATGTATATGTATTATTTCTTAGTACTTACTTTAGAAACTTTAAAAAAAATACCAACCATGGTTATGAAGAGAAGAGTAGTAAAAATCGCTTCACTATTAAATTTTTCTTGTAAAGTCGACTAAAAATATTTCAATACGGTAGTCTAACAAATATTTTCTAAAAAATACTATCGAAGAAAAATCAGCAAATAAAAATGAGTGTTGCTATTGTAATCGTAAACTGCTTTACTTAAGATATAACAAGTTAGCTTACGAAAGCCAATACGCACATATAATTAGTTCCAAAAACCAAATTTATAAATGATATTTATAAAATACGTGGTAGAGGCTATGAAAAGGGGTTTCTTTGCGTGATAAACTTAGAAATGAGGATATCCGCAGTAGAACCAGAGTGACCGACATAGCTCAACGGATTAGTAAGCTGAAGTGGCAATGGGCCGGCCATATAGCTCGAAGAACCGACATAACCGACAACCAATGGAGAAAAAAGTTTCTCGAATGGCAGCCTCGTACCGGTGGGTGTAGTGTAAGGCGACCCCCCACTAGATGGAGTGATGACCCAAACACAGCCAGGACCGTGCTTCGTGGCATTCCTTGAGGGAGGCCTATGTTCAGCAGTGGACTTGTGAAGGGCTGTAATGATGATGATGATGATGATGTGGTAGAGGCACGCTGGGGTCGGTACGACCGGGGAAGACCACGCTCTCACGGAATACCAGCGTAAAATAACAGCTTAATGCTGCTATGTTTCGTATGGTGAGTGTAGAGAACCGGAGACCCGTTTTACTGGAATCGACGCATTACATCTTAGTCCTCAGGGGTGACAACGCATCTGCATTTCATTTTGATTCTTAATCGAGGTGAAATATAGATGTCTATCGACCATAGCATCCACTTACCATCAGGTGAACTGTGTGCTCGTTAATAGATAGATAGATAACAGCGTTTAATTGTTTCTCCAATCACACACTTAAATTCGGTGAGTCTGTCACCCTTATCCTATAAAAAAATTTACAATTCGCTAATCGCTTGTAACTGCGACCTCACTTAACTTTCACGAAACATTTTCGCGAAATGATCTCATCTAACCTTGGGGTTGCATCGTTTATTGCGCGTGCACAATAAACTACCACCATTTTTGTACACATGCATAATATCACACAAAAATGAGGTCATCTATCCACCGTTTGGGGCTCGAAAATTATGCATTCAGTCGGTAACTTCAAACAGTCTGACAAGAAACGTATTTTATTTTATTAATCACTAGCTAGAATAAAAAGTGTATTTGTTGTATTTGGTGTAAACAACCTAAATATGTAAATTGCATCGATATTTAGCGACTAAGAAATGTGGGTGTCTTCAAGGCAAGTGTGAAGAGGATTTTGTTAAGACATCGCTTCACCATTTTCGTCTTCATCACCACTCAACATCAGCTGGGATTAGGGTTGCTAGGTGGTCGGGATTCGTCTGGATTCTTTTGACATTTTAAGTTATCTCCAGACTCCTGATAAAACTCAAAATCTCCAGACAAACAGCTTCTCGGAAAGTTAAAGTATGGTCTTTGATTTAATAAAAGGTGATCTAGTAGACTGAAAGAGTAGTACACTGAACTTTCAAGTAAATTGGTTGAACTTTAAATCTTTTCTGAGTACTATAATACTAAAGGATCCAAATTAGTGGACTCAGTAAAGTTCAATGCGAAATACACTTGGCAACAAACAACAACAACGTTTACCAATATCAAGTATACGTACTTAAATTAGTTTTGTGTTAACAATTTTAAGTCTTATTGTAGCCTATTCACATAAAAAATAAACTTTTTATTTTTAATATTTATTTCTCCCGATAATAACCCCAAAATCGCGATATTTTCTAAAATCCTGATATTTTGGTCTTTCGATCTGACAAACCTAGCTGGGATAACATTTAAGCGCTGGCTAAGAAGTTTTAATTTTTTTTTGGTTACCGAAGTAGTTTCGTTAAGTGTTGACTATTCGCCAGTGATGCGACGTAGCGGCACGTTGTGTACCAGCCACTTAAAATGGATGCCGAACACATACAGTGTAAATTCATCCCATTTGAAACCTAAATATCGCCGACCAATCGCAGCAAGGCAGAATTACGTTACGTCGTGCCGGGGTCGGACCGTGCCGTGTCTTTTTCAATTTTCCACGTGTGCCGGCCGGGCTACGCCGGGTTGTTTACAACTAATTTTTGCACTATCGTGTCCGCGTATATAGCGATTGTTGTCTAGCGTCTATCTACTTCCGTTGTGTTTGAGCTGCTCATCTCACTAAAGTCCATCATCAACTGCTCTGTGAGTGTCCCGGCCGACTACGGTTTAGATCATACAATTACAAACGTATACAGTAAATTTTTAGTCCGTTCCCATCCACGAACGGCCCGGTACAAGTGCAGTATATAACGTATCGTCTATCTACTTCTATTGTGGTTGAGCTGCTCATCTCGCAAATTAGTCCCCACCACCAACCCCCCCCCTAAAGTTCATCATCAACTGCTCTCTGTGCCACAAGATCGTCAAAGGGACAATAAATGCATGGGAGCCCAGCCCGGCCGACTACGGTTTCGTTCGTACAAACGTATGACATAAATTTTTGGTCTTTGCCCGTCCACGAAGCGGCATTCGACCATGCACACACAACTAATAACACAAACTCTAGGTATATGGGTGCTGTAAAGTGCTCGAAACGTCAGGTGTTTAAAAAAGGTAATATACGCGATAACATCCATAAAAACTAGCATTATTTAAATATGTCGTTTTCACGTAAGAAAACATTACTATAACTCAAAATTACACGCGGGCGAAATCGCGGGGAACAGCTAGAATTTTCGCTAGTATTGTCGCCTAGTATTCAATGAACTCCGTCTTCACCCCCTTCCTTTTAAATACAGCACGCGCTAATAAATAAACCGAACAGAAAGTTATGTACTTTATTAAGGAATTTAACACATCAATAAAACTTACAAAACGAATAGTTTGTATTATGCGTGTCGTAAAAGTTTGATACGAAGATACGAGAGCCTTTAACGGCATGCTATATTAGTGCAACGTAAATAAGTGGAACAATCGAGTAATAAAATAGAAATCTCCTATACCTGACTCATATTAAACATAACGTGTTCGATGATAACATTAAAACGTGCACGTGTTTTTATTATAATTACTTTTTCTTATTTACTCTGTGGCAATAAGAGCTGTCATTCATCTGGTAAGAGCCGAACCTGTTCATAACATTTAGGGTTGGCAACTTTTTTCGGCCTCAGGGGACAAGGGATTATGAAGCTTTATAATTACGGGATGTCCCTTTTTGCCGGGAAGATACAATATACATTGCAATTTTAGTTTAATTTAATTTTACTTAATAAAACTATATTTGATACTGACTTTATTGCACGCAAGATTTCTTTTTGTGATTTAAGTTTTATAAAGATATAATTAACTATAATCAAGATACTTTTAATTTAATTTCGATACACTTTAAGCCGTGGTAGATCAGGGACTAGGCTCACGTTGCATATTTCACCGGCCCCGAGTCGATCCCGGTCGATTAAATTAAATTGCGAATTGAATTTTAATTGCTGGTTTACCATGTGTTTATTGATGAAGAAAAATATCGTAAGGAAATCTGCATGTTTTAGGGATAAAAATATTTTGAAGACACGTTACCGTTAGTGCGACCGTAAATTGCTCTTAACCCTCTCATTAATGAGATACATCATCTGTGGACACATTTAAGCTGTATATTTACTTTTTTTATAATACTTAAGTTTATCAATTAACTTTTAAGAAGTTGGCTGGAAAATTAAAACCGTTCAGAAAGCATGGTAATTCAGGGGACAGACGATCGATTTAAATTATCGTTCATGGGTAATTCTAGTCTACAACGACATCAAAGAAGTTATCGATTGCAATCTCTAGTATCGTTTCACCATGTGCTCGGCGGTGAAAGAAAATAATATGCCGAGGGTATGGCGATGCAGAGTCCGCCAAACCGCATTAGGACTGCGCGGCGTACTTTAAATTCCCCTATAAATCCATTCAGCTCTAAGAGGGGACTTAAAATTGAATTATATCAAAACTAAAGTTACTTTAAATATTGAAGACAATGTGCCACCTTCGAGTATATTTGTACTTTTACTATCATCTTTTATTACACTTTTTACAGTAAGATTCTTTAAAACTCTCGAAGATTGCGTGCTTATTACGCGTATAAGAAGCAATATCTCAAATTATAGATAATAGTAAACAGAAATGACTCAGCAATGTTGAGAAGCGCCACTGATTCGTTGATGTTATCGCTATCACTTGACCAAACGATTGTGATGTTATCGTGTAGCGAATTAAGTAACCATTGTAACTTTTATAAATGTATTTTTAAGGTATACTTGAAAAACAAGTCCATCTGGTGTTAAATGGGTGCTGTAGCTCATAGATCTTAATTCATACTTGATTTGGAATCAAAATGCAAACACATTGTCGCCACTAAGTACCGGAAAGTAATGTCTTATTACCAGTATGAACGCTCACCGGTTTAAAACACAGCAGTATTGCTATATGTAATATTATTTTGTTAGTACACTATTATTACGCTATTTTACACTGGTATTATGTATTCTTTCAGCGTCTCACTTGTGCTATATAATACGCATCGAGAGCTCTATAATTATATCAAAAGAGATTTTAGAGGTCATTGTCATATTTATATTAATGCGCCAAAAATATCAATGTGAAAACATTTACGTTGAAGTTATATAATTTTTTTGCTTGTCTTAAATCGACTGATACAAAAGATCTTTTGGGTCATTTATATTTTTTTGAGACTGACAAAATATTCCATGAATTAATTTTCTATCAACAGTTTGTTTATACGTGGAAGTGAACTGAATCTGCAATTAGAGTTCTAAGATTCTGCTCTCTCTTTTGATAAATTATTTTATCTTCAACAATAGATGTTAACAAATAACAGAAATACTTCGTCAATAACCTATGCAGGATAATAGACGCAGGAAGACCGTGCTTTGTGCAGTCCTTGGGGGAGGCCTATGGCCAGCAGTAGACTTGTGATGGACTGTAATGATGATGATGAACCTAAACACCGTTATACATAATACATACTTACGTAATATTATCTTTACTAAACGGTTGATTTTTAATGAGTGTAATATTTATCAACTATGAGCACAATTAGACTTATCTTCGACGTTAACTGATTTTAAATTTTTTTAGTGTTTTTTTTACTTCAAATTCAGCAAACAGAACAGTTTTTTTATAGGATATTGGTGACAAATGAGCACACAGTCCACCTGATGGTAAGTGGATGCTGTGGACCATAGACATCTACATTTATCCTCGATTAAAAATTAAAATACAAATGAGTTGCCAGCCTTGAGGATTTAGGTGAAATGCCTATTTTCCATTAGAAAGGATCTCATGCAGTTATGGTACAAACAGTTACGGAATTACCTCAGTTCGTGGGTGACTGATCTGTTATTATTTTTATTAGGTTCACATATGTAGATGATTTAAATTTAGTGTTGTCTTAAACTGGACTAGACGAAATACAAAGTACGAAGTAAATGTAATTCAAAAAGCGCTTGCGATAATGTTTTTTTTTAAATAATCCAATTGATTCATATTTAATTACAATTTTAAACTTATATTTTATATATTGACATAGGTATTTCAATACGTTTGACGTGGTTAAGCCATGCTGCAGCTATATTAGTATTATAATTGTAGTATAAATGGGTCGGCCCGACCGGGGAAGGACGACGCTCTCGCAGAATACCAGCGTAAAATAGCAGCTTAATGCCTCTGTATTTTGCATGGTGAGTAGAGAATCGAATACCCTTCTGACTGGAAATAAGGCATTCCATGTTAGTCTTCACGGGTGACAACGCATCTGCATTTTGATTCGTAATCGAGGATAGATGTAGATGCCTGTGGGCTACAGCAACCAATTGCCATCAGGTGGAATGTGTGCTCGTTTGTCACCCTTATCGTATGAAAAAATACGTTTGCTTAAGCCATTTTATAAATTGGAAAATTATTTACCTTTGTGGCTCATAGGTGCATTTAAAAAGTTATTACAGAAATCATCTTAATACTAGATACATACATGAAAGTTGTCATGCAACCATGACCTGGCAGCTTGTTTTGTAGTAAGCCATAAATCTTTTGTTGTACTGAGAAATCTTAATAACAAGGTATGGTAGCATATTGCAGCAAAAGATAGCGATCGTCCGCTCCCGCTCCGTCAGGCACGCACACTATCATACTGTGCATGTACATGTCGAACCACATCCAAAGGTCGACTGCACTCGTAAATTGCAATAAATACAAATGTTAATCTTTGCCTATAAGTTGATTGTTTGTTCGATAATATTTTTGTTATCCTTAAGGCGACACCGTGAAAAAATGCACCTCCTTTCATCGAATAGTATAGGACTATGATACCACTAACAAAAGTTGAATTATGATATAGGTAAATTCATGTCTTTATCTTGAATTTGATTGTTCAAAAACACGATTGTATAATTTTGACGTTTTTATTTTTATTTGCGAAAACACCTCTAAAAAATCACTATAGTTGAAATTACAACGAAATTCACAATTTACTTGTTCATTATTTTGATTACTTTGTTTAAAAAAATATTTTAAGATTCTGACAATTTCTAAGCGCTTAATCGTCGCGGGCGCTACACAATTTTAGACCTTATGACGGCGTTTTTTCAAGTTTTTACAGAAATTGTGTATTCAATCGGACCAGTACGGTGATAGTCTGGAGCCACTTTTTCGATGTGTCGTCTTAATTGCCCATTTCATAGTACATTGCTTTTTTTACATTAAAAAAAACTTTTTAAAAATACGTGTGCTGAAACTGACTGTGGAGAGACTGAGTAGTGGCATTGTAAGAATATCTACTACCCCATATCGTCTCGTGAATTTTGTAAGACGAGACAGAGGGTAGCTAAAATATGAGATGGGCAGCATCGTCTTCTTAAAAAAAAAAACTAAAAATATTTTTCACAGTCCACCTAACGGTATATGGATGCTGTGGCGCATAGACATCTACATTTATCCTCGATTAAGAATCAAAATGCAGATGCGTTGTCACCCGTGAAGATTAAGATGGACTGCCTCGTTTCCAGTAAAAAGGATCTCCGGTTCTCTACCCTCCCCATACAAAATACAGAAGCATTAAGCTGCTATTTTACGCTGGTATTCTGTGAGAGCGTGGTCCTTCCCCGGTCGAGCCGACCCATTCACGCTACAACTATACTACTAATATAACTGCAGCATGACTCTTAGTATTGTTGTTTGCGTATTATGAAATTTCCAGTGATCACTGCCAAGTGTAGTAAGACTGTATTTCAAACGAAATCCTCCTACGTATAAACGGATTTTGACACAATTTCGGTTTCGTATAATAGAATTATTTTCATAAAACCTTAAAGAACCTTGTATCCAAGTACACCTGAAAGCAATGGCATTTACAAGAAAACGACGAAACGGTAAATCTTATTGCGGATCGTAAAGACGTTCGCGGAATGGAATCTGTAATAGCGAGCTTAAGCCCCTTGATCACTCTGAGACGAAGAAAACGATTGAATGTTTTATTAGTTTTATGATTTCCCTGTATCTGTGCAGCCACCCCACTTTATTTATTCATGTGTTTATTTTTATAGAATTAGGGACATAGACAAGCACAAGTGATTGTATACTCTTTGATCGAGCATACGTTCCTCCTGATAGTAAGTACATAATACGCTATGACCCATAAATTTATTTTTTATTTATTATTTATATTCCGATTAAGAATCATAATGCGTTACCCTTTGACCGATGACTGGTTTCCAGTAAAAAAAAATCTCCGGTTCTCTACACCCATCATACGAGACACGGCAGCATTAAGCTGCTATTTTACGTTGGTATTCTGTGAGCACGTGGTCCTTCTATGGTTGAGCCGATCCATTCGTGCTACAACCATAATATATACCTGCAGCGTGGCTCTGCCACACAGATTTCCCCCGTAGACGGACCTCACTCTTATGTGGAGCACCATGCTAACGAACGCGGAGTACAACAAAGTGTACTTAAAAAAATCTTTCTCAGAGTGGATCCTATGCCATATCAGCATTGCCACAGTACGTATATCGGCCACGAGTGTATCTGAACTGTACGCACCACCCGTCTATTCTACCTTCATCATCATCATCATCATCATTACAGCCCTTCACAAGTCCACTGCTGAACATAGGCCTCCCCAAAGTAATGCCACAAAGCACGGTCCTGAGCCACCTGCATCCATCGACTTCCTGCATATCTTACCAGGTCGTCACTCCATCTAGTGGGGGGTCGCCCTACACTACGCCTACCGGTACGAGGCTGCCACTCGAGAACCTTTCTTCCCCATCGGTTATCGGTTCTTCGAGCTATATGGCCGGCCCATTGCCACTTCAGCTTACTAATCCGTTGGGCTATGTCGGTCACTCTGGTTTTTCTGCGGATATCCTCATTTCTGAGTCTATCACGCAGAGAAAATCCCGAGCATAGCCCTCTCCATAGCTCGCTGAGCGACCTTGAGCGTCCTCATACGGCCAGCAGTGAAGGACCACGTCTCAGATCCGTAAGTCATCACTGGCAACACGCACTGGTTGTACACTTTAGTTTTCAGAGATTGAGGTATACCTGACGAGAAAATATGTCGTAATTTCCCGAACGCTGACCAGCCGAGTTGAATCCGTCGATTGACCTCTCGGTCGAAGTTGGACTTACCTAGTCGGACTATTTGTCCCAGGTAAACGTACTCGTCAACAACTTCGAGCATAGTGCTCCCAACAAATACGTATATCGTTGGCAAATCGAAGGTGAGTGATGTACTCGCCATTGATGTTAATACCGTATCCTTTCCAGTCCAGTAGCTTGAAAACGTCTTCCAATGCAGCGGTGAAGAGTTTCGGGGATATAACGTCACCCTGTCTTACACCTCTCTGCAGTTGGATAAGTTTCGAGCTCTGGTTCTGTACTCGGATAGCCATCGTAGCCCTACTGTACAAACACTTCAGCACTTCGATATACCGACAGTCAACTTGGCACCGCTGAAGGGACTGTAGCACCGCCCAAATTTCGACGGAATCAAAGGCTTTCTCATAGTCCACATATGCCAGGCAAAGTGGCAGATTGTACTCTTCAGTCTTCTGTAAAATCTGCCGCAGGGTATGTATGTGGTCTATGATACTGAAGCTTTTTCGGAAACCGGCTTGTTGGGGAGGCTGGAAGTCGTCGAGTCGTGCGAGACGATTCGTAATGACTCTCGAAAACAGCACGTAGACGCGGCTCAGAAGGGAAATCGGTCTGTAGTTCTTCAAGAGAGCGTTGTCGCCTTTCGTAAAGAACAAGACCACCGCACTTCTGCTCCACGCCTCTGGAGTAGTACCACCATGGAGGACGGAATTGAAGAGCTTCTGAAGGACTTCAAGTACCGGTGTTCCACCCGCATTCAAAAGCTCCGCTGTAATTCCATCCTCGCCTGGGGCCCTGCCGTTTTTAAGGTGCTGGAGAGCCATTCTAATCTCGCTTAGACTGACGTCCGGGATATCATCGGAATAGTGTCGGATAAGACTTGCTCTTGGATCGTTACTCACACTTGCGTGTGGCTCCAACGATGATGTGTACAGCTGCCCATAGAACCTCTCAATCTCACTCAAAATCTTAGGTGTCCCGGAAACGATGCTGCCACACTCAGTCTTCAGCTTTCATAGTTGGCTCTTACTGGCAGACAGATCTCTGACAAAGACTTTGGAGCCCTGGTTGCGCTCGATCGCTTCTTTAATACGAGCAGTATTAAAGTTGCGTAAGTCTCGCCGCATGCATTTGGAGATCTGTCTGTTCAGTTGCCTGTGTGCTGTCAAATCTGTTGACGATTGCAGCCTCATCTTCCGTCTAACAGCCATGAGATTAAGAGTGTGATCGGAGAGTTTTTGTGTTCTGCGGCGGGTCTTGCAGAACTTAGCTCCGACCGCATGGAAAGTTTCCACGAGCTTGGCATTCATATCATCTACTGCATTGCAATCTTCTAGGCACTGAAAGCGGTTACGTAACTCGAGCTGAAAGTTTTCGGGATTCTGGATTAGAGCACGAGGGGGACGTAGCGTTGACTTCATTAGACGAGACCTCTCCAACTTAACGTTTAGGTTCAGTGTGCCTCTAACCATTCGGTGATCGCTGCCAGTTTTCACCCTTGCGATCACTTAGACATCACTGAACAGTTGGCGTCTGGTCGTCATAATGAAGTCAATCTCATTTTTTGTCGATACGTCGGGGCTCGACCAGGTCCAAGGTAAAGAGTCCCTCTTTCTCCATAAAGTCGGCCAGCTGCTGGCCCCTTCGGTTCCGTTGCGCTACTCCAAATTTCCCTAACTTCAGCTCACCGTTTTCTCTTGTGCCTAGTTTTGCGTTGAAGTCTCCCATCAACACACACATCACAGTGGGTTTTACAGGAATGCATGGCTTTGGAAATATCCTCATACATTTCCTCCACCTCCTCATCGGGATGTGCCGAGGTTGGTGCGTAAACCTGTATGACCTTCAGCGAATACCGTTTGGTGATTCTGAGTATTAGGTACGCGACCCTCGTCGACACACTCCCAATCTTTACAACGTTGTTGACGAGAGACTTGTGGACGATAAATCCGACATCTCCTTGGGACAGATGGTCGCCCTCCCGGTGATAGAACAAGTTGCCGGATTCGGGAATCACCGTGTCCTCCCCCTCTCTTCGGACCTCGGATAATCCTATAATATTCCAGCGCAACTTGTCTATCTCTTCTTCCAGCTCCAGGATCTTCTCGTTAGTCCTCACAGGGTGCGTGCGTTAAATGTTGCCAGGCCGAGTCGTCGTAGGTGGCAACCGAACCTCCACTGTAGATTCTTAGCACCCCCTGCCCCGCCGTTACCATGGTTGCCACCGTAGCCAGGAATAGCGGGGTCGCCGGGGACTGGGGGGCCGCCTATTTGTGTAATTGTTCATGGGGGGTATATTGCCATAGTTACCGCGCTTGGCGAGCGGGTTGGCAACCGCGGTTGTTTTTTGTTGTACAGTTGCTGTTATCAGGAAGATGCTGCTGCCCATCTCCTGCCTGTTTCCCTCTGTCGCCTTTTACGACACCCACGGGAAGATATGGGGTAGTGGATATTCTTAATCGCCACTACACGGCACATTTTTACGACATATTTTACCTTGTAAGCGTACAATCTGTGATTTATTATGTAATTTTACTTAACAAAAGTCCCGCTATGTTTCTTGCTGGCTCTTCCCAAGACAAAGGTTTTTCCAAACCAGTAGTAAAGGTAAAAAACGAAATACTTTTGATAAGAAGTACTAGTAATCTTCTATATTTAAAAAAAAAAAACATTATATGTTATATTCCATCCTAATTATGAGTAACGCTTTCACAAATGCATGCCATTGTATACATGGTAGAGTCACGCTGCAGCTATATTATGGTTGTAGCACGAATGGGTCAGCTCGATCGGAGCAGGACCACGCTCTCACAGAATACCAGCGTAAAATAGCAGTGTAATGCTGCTGCGTTTCTTATGGTCAGTGTAGAGATCTGGAGACCCTTTTTACTGAAAACGAAGCATTCCATCTTAGTCTTTAAGGGGTGACAATGCATCAACGTTTTGATTCTTAATCGAGGATAAATGTAGATATCTATCTATGGGACACAGCTTCCACTTACCATCGTGTGGACTGTCCACACGATGGTAATGGTGCTCGTTTGTCGCCTTTATTCTATAAAAAAATATTATGACATGAAAGAACGAGACGAATGGAACGTGAAATGTACCTACTATGATTTCAAGAAATGCTTTAGTGCTGGGCATACGTTCTGATCTAAACGCTTTTATGAGGAAAGCCGACAACCCGTTTGTACCGAACTTGCCTTTTCCTTTTTAACATATTTATGTTATTGGTCGGAAAATAAATAAATTTAAAAAAGTTTAATCCTTTTATTAATTCTAAATATATAACATTCAACGTATTTTCGTATTTTATAGTTTTATCTGCATTATTTATTCAATTTAAACTAAGAATTATATATCGACAAAGTTACTTTTGGTTAGTTTTGAGTGCAGTAGTTGAAATTAATCGCACTGATAACTTTATCGACGCCGAATACTACTATATATTTATGTATTTAGAATTTTTTCCTTTGAATTCGTCTAATTATCTACATTGATGTCAAATTTCTAACTGACTTAGAAGTTTTCTAGGATTTTGATGAGTGAGTCAGTGAATTTGTAAGTGAAAAATATCACTTTTAGCCACATAAAAGTTAAGGTATACTATAATGTGTTTATTTATTTATGAAATTCTGATTTCATATTATATAAAGGGTATATATTAGAGGTACTAGGTTTCTGGGGTGTAGATCTAATAGTTTTTGAGTTATGGGTGAGGGTGCGAAAGCAGCCCGAAATGGTGTGTGTAAACATATTACTACTAGTGCGTCACCCCTTTCCTTTTTCGAACTCGCTGACACACTATCTTATGTCTGGATCTTGTTGATATTACCAGATGTTGTTTCTTGTTTATTACCTGCAAAGAAAAAAAAACAATAGTTAGAACATTTGTGCACTAAACATATTTCTACTTATTATATTTTACAAAATAAACGCAACGCCTTATTTTGATAACTACAAAAGAATATTGAATTAGGTTTAAAAGTAATATGATGAAACGAAATTTTAATTTATTATATGTTAAAACAAAAAATGTGCATATTTCATTCATTTATTTTAATTTTATTTGATTTCAATAAGTTTCTTATAATAAATTTAATAGACTAAACATTTGTAATAGTTAAATTAAATCATTTAAAAATAACTACATAATAAGAGCCGTGGTAGCTCAGATGGTTAACGCTCGCTGTAAATTTCACAATACGCGAGCAAACCGGGTTCGATCCCCGCCGGCGCAATTTTAAGTGCTGATTTACCACATGCTCGGCGGTGAACGAAAACATCGTGAGGAAACCTGCATGTCAAATGTGCAAAAAAAATATTTCGAAGACATGTGAAGTTCGACAACACGCATTGCAACACTATTCCTGGTCCTAAAACCCTCTCAGAAATGAGAGGAGGCCTGTGCCCAGCAGTGGGACGTATATAGGCTGTAACTTTACTTTTTTACTTATAATAAAGGGCGTTTTCTTAAAGCTTGAGAACTTTAAATAATAACAGAAGACAGAAATACTGTTGAATGAAATTTTATTATTATAATCTGGTGGATGATTTCATGGCATTTATTTTTTAAATATGGTCTCCGGCGTATACCCGCCGCGGCTAAGAATTACATAGTCCATTCGATTATACCAATTTTTCACTACTTTTGCCAATAAATCTAGCCGTATGGCTAGATTTATTGGCAAAAGTGTATTGGTAGCTTGAATTTGCATGCGTTGTTCAGGCGTTAAACGATTCACGATGAATTGCCAAACCTTACTGAACAGAAATGTCATCACAGTTTGAGATTCTCAACTGTCAAATCAGAGATAACAACCATCGAAACTTCTCATGCAGTCATGAGAAGTATCGATCATAATATTTTTTTTATTAATGATCGATGCATGCAGCTAAAAATACCCAACACAATCGCAAGGTATAATATTGTTATTGTCATATTGTCAAATGGGTTTAATTTTGTTTAATTATAATATATTATCGCCAAATATGTACTTTTCTTTGTATATTTTTTTCTCTTTTCTTTATCAATGATGGCGAACAGTGTATATGTCTACTGTGTGACCTTTTTTACCGTTTGGAAAAAATTGGGTGTAACATGTGTACGGAGTAGAAGCCTATGGCTCTGATATTTTTGTAAACATTTGAATCAACAGCAGTATTTATTTATGTAATATTACATAATATACCATAATGTAGTTTTAACGTGATTAAAATTTGGGCCTGAAAATACGACTAAATATGATAAAATCACAGTATTACTTACTTATAAATTACATATTTTACATATAGGTTATTGATAATATTTTGTATGAGAGAAAGCACACCGACGTATAAATAAAGTAAAATAAAGTTACAGCCTTTATACCTCCCACTGCTGGGCATATGAACCTCCTCTCATTTCTGAAAGGGTTTTTAGGACAAGGAATTTTCCGCCAACGTTGCCTCGATACTTGTTGGCGGACTTCAAGACTTCGAAATATTTTTTCAAATTCTCAGCCATGAAAGTTTCCTTATGATGTTTTCCTTCATCGCGGAGCACTAAATATTGTTATTAATAATTTCATTGGCATCGACGGTTATCAAACCCGGGTCAGTCGCGTACTGTGAAATTTTAGCTCTAACCGAAATACGAAAACCGGCTTATTACCCAAGTATGAAAACGTTATAAATTTTATATACATAAGCTTAATAGCCATGAATGAGAACGCCGAAAGCTACAGGAAATTCCTTTATAAAATGAGAATATGGCGGGGATTATGTTACAGATTCGTTCCAGTAACACGTTTACCGTCGACGAGAATAGTCTGTGAATGAACAAGGTTTTATACGGTCACCTGTAGATTCAAAGATTATGAGTTACAAATTACAAGTACGTCGATTCATAAAGGGTAATATTTCCGAGAAAATGCAAATTTTTATCGTATTTTTTATAGAATAAGGGTGACATACGAGCACACAGTTCACTTGATGTTTAGTGGATGTTGCGGCCTCGATTAAGAATCAAAATTCAGATGCGTTGTCATCCTTGAGGACCAAGATGGAATGCTTCGTATCCAGTAAAAAGGGTCTCCGGTTCTCTACACTCACCTTACAAAACACAGCAGCATTAACTACTACTGGTACTCAGTAAGAGCGTGGTGGTTCCACAGTCGGGGCGACCCATTTGCGCTACAACTATAATAGTGTTGCTGCATTGTTCTACCCCATATAAAAGTACACACATTTATTTAAAATTAGAAGTTATGATGTGTTAAATTAATTAATGTTATACGTTCGGGCGATTCGCATCGGTGCGTGGCTTTTAGCTGGAATACTATTCTAATTAAATTTATGTGATAACATAGTGAATTATCTGCCCATTTACCAATTCAATGTAACGCTGGTCAAAAATAATTATGTGTGCAATTGTAGCCATGGCAAAAATATCTAAAAATGAATTTCAAAATTTTAATTGAAGAATTACACTCCTGTAATAAAGAGTCAAACACAAGCGTGACTATTCACTGCAAATAAAAGCCAGCTTATCTTAGCTCCTTCTTTCCGAAATGTATCACTAAAATATACAGAACACCTTTAGTTTTTGGGAGTTAATATTTCCTTAAACCTGAAATTTGAACGGTTCATTGAGTCCAAAGCAAAAGCTGCTCAATGGAAGTTTGGAGTCCTTGCAATGGTGCGAAGGTACTTCACAGGACAGCTGCTCACTCTATATAAAGCGCAAGTCCGATTTTGGATGGAGTATTGCAGTATTGCTGTCATTTAAGGGCTCGTTCTTCAAAATGCTACCCAGCAGCTTTGGACTCAATAGAAAGGAATACTAAGAGACTTACTGGTGACGAATCTGGTTAAAACCAATCTCACCAGCCTCGAAAGTAGCCAGCCTTTTGCTTTTCCTTGGGATACATTTCAGAGAGTGTTCGCAGGAATGACATAATTCCTCCCCCTCCCTTTAACCATCGGACAACCGGACGCTCGGCCAGTCTCCACTCTTTCGGTGTCTACTTACCACACATTCGAACTAAAAGGCTTGCTTCATATTTCGTACAGTAAAAGAGTGAGGCAAACTGCCAGCATCTGACTTTCCATTCGATTAGGATAGTGATGACTTCAAGTCAAGAGTAAATGGGCTTTTGTTAGGTTAGTGTGCTTTAACATCTTTAGATGCATCGCCACTTACCATCAGCTGGGATAATAGTCAAACATTGGTTTAGAAAAGTAAAAAGGAGAATAAAGAATAGGTATATTGTAACGTTTAGCTTATAACTAAATATTTGGCATAGAAGTTCAAAAGTAATTCAGTCTTAGTAACGATCGTGAAAAAAATGTTCCAGTGAAAATGTTTGTTACAATGGAGTAAGTGTTACTTAGCTTCCTTTCAAGGGTCATCTATGTGTACATGCAGAGCCGGATTAAATTATGGAGAGGCCCCTAGGCAGTGTCGAGCCGCCTTCCTTTTTCCAACTTCTTGTATCACGTAAAAATGTTTATTTTTTCTGAATTCGCCCTAGGGCACTAAAGCGACTCGAGACCCATAGGCAGTTGCAAACTTTGCTTTTAGGTTAATCCGGCTCCGCGTTGATGATATATCAGATAAGACAAAATAGTGCGACCTGCGACAGTGGCCAGCGTAGCGGTGTGCCTGTTCCGAGTTGCAAGTATTAAAAATTAAATTAAAAAATAAATCTTTAATTAAAATTAACTTTTAAAATTAATTAGATTTTGATTTTTGATTTAAGAGCCCGTAGAATGTTGTTTTGGTGATATTAAGCGATGTGGATCTCGGTATCTATAAGATCTAAGAGTTTGCTATTTGGACACATTAAACTTGGACTTGATCTGTTGAAGCGAAAACGCGATTCGATAAAAAATTCTCAAAAAAAAACAACGGAAAACCCTCCTTTTTCACTTATTTTGAGATAGATCTTTGAAATCTTATTGAATTGAATGATTATTTTAACGTAATAGATAGATAATAATATTATCTCAAATCGTGATGATTTATTTTTTTATTTTTCTACGTGGTCTTCTCGTAATTAGCAATTATGTTAGCAACGCTGTTTCTTCTGCATATCAATGATATGTTGCAAACCCGTAACATTCATTGCTATGCAGATGACAGCACTGGTGATGCTCTTTACACCGGCCGAGCCAATATTTCTCGGGAAAACTTCGAGTGCCGGGACAAACTTGTGTCTGAAGTCGAGTCGCTGAACAGAGTCTCGGATTGGGGGCGACTAAATCTGGTCCAGTTTAACCCCCAAGAAGACACAAGATTGCGCGTTAACCGCTAAAAAGAACCCCTTTGTCGTGTCTCCTCAGTTTCAAGGCACTCCCCTTGTTGCCTCAGCCAGTATCGGAATCCTCGGCGTTGACATATCGAGTGACGTGCAGTTTCGTGGTCACTTGGAAGAGAAGGCCAATTTGGCCTCTTAAAAGCTTGGCGTGCTCAGCAGAGCGGGACAGTATTTCATGCCGGCACACTGCCTGCAACTTTACAAGGCGCAGGTTCAGCCGCACATGGAACACTGTTCCCATCTCTGGGCTGGGGCTCCCCAGTACCAGCTCCTTCCACTTGACCGCATCCAGCGCAGAGCGGCTCGAATCGTCGACGACCGAGTGCTTTCCGATCGGCTCGATTCACTGGCACTGCGAAGAGATGTTGCATCTCTTTGCATTTTATTTCGCATATACGAGTATCATGGAGAGTGCTCTGAGGAATTGTTCGGATCAATCCCAGCCACCAAATTTCATGAACGCACTACGCGGCAAACGTCCCGATACCATTCACACCATCTGGATGCTTGGCGGTCCACCACAGTACGTTTCAAAAGGAGTTTTCTTCCGCGTACAACCTCTCTGTGGAATAGTTTACCACCGGCAATTTTTCCGGACCGATACGACCTGGGGACCTTAAAAAAAAGAGCTTACTCCTTTCTAAAGGGCCGCAAACGCACTTGCAATTCCCCTGGTGTTGCGGTTGATCATGGGCGGCGGTAGTCACTTAACATCAGGTGAGCCGCATGCTCGTTTGCCCCCTCTTTTTATAAAAAAAATGTGATTTGGCGCTTGCGTTATTTTATTCTAAGCGAGCACACTCTCTTTCTGTCTCTTATTTTGCACGCGGTAGGTAATAGCGCTATCCTTTTCAATTTGTTCAATGATTCAATCAGTCTGCTGCGGCATCTGCTGCAGAGAAACACAATTATTTCAATATATATTACTCGAAATTAATTACGTAAAAAAATTATGTTCACACAAAAACTTTCATTATAATTTTATAATAAAACGCTATACTAAAACACTAATAAAACACTAGAAAAATTCAAAAATCAACACGATAACATTCACTCACTAACATCATGGCGTACGATATGAACGTAGATTATAAATAAATATCCATAGACTACCTAACTTTTTATTCCACACAGAGGATAGAAAATTTCATATTGATTCTATAATGCCAAACTTCTTCATAGAAAAGTAGTCTCTAAACATAAGTATTTATGGGTTAAAGTGCTGTGGGTGGGTGCGGTCAAATTTGACCTCTTGAATTTTGACGGAATACCGAAACGGTCAAATTTGGACGTTTAAGAGGTTAAAAAAGGGAAAAGACTTTACTTTTGACTGTATGTTATTTTTTGTATGTATGTAACGCAATATCTTTGTCAATGAGGGCATCCACGACTTTTTCTGCCACCAGGCGGCGCCACTTATAATCGAGGTAAAATATTTGACAGACTTCATAGCGAGGGAAATTAATTTGCTAGAAAAGTGAAGATATAAATTAATGTTTCTTTTTAAAATATTAGTTATATTTTATATTGATTATAATTAGAAATTGATAAAACAAACTATGGAATTTCGTCAAAATATTATAGTACGTGAGAGTAATCCGGTTAATATGGTCACTTTCTTATAAGTCAAAAACTACAGCCTTGTTTGCATAGATGACACTGTGATACGATAGCTCTTCATCAGACAATCAAATATTAATAGGTGAAAAGGCTTCATCGGTGTCATTTTGACAGGTGACATTATAGTAAATATTATAGTTGTTTTAGTATTGCGTAGTGTCGTTAGTTTTTTTTTTTCTAAGTGTTCCTAATTATTGTTTGCTATTTTTTTAAATATATTAGTTATAGCATAAGGCTTTGTGTTTTTGTCACTGTCCTACCCCTTGTTTTGGTTTTATAGGGCGGCAAAACTTAAGTTGATCATATTACCGTCACGCACTTTAGAATAATTAAAAAAAGTTAAGAAATTAAAGAATACAGCACTGAGGCATTGTTTTGTGTATATACTTACACTAGAAACAGAAACACAGATAATTAAATTGCAATTTTTGATTGATAATGGCACTGTTTGATCATCTGCGTAACAAATAAGTTCACTGTGAAGCTGTAAGAGCCGCATAGGCTAGCAGCATCATCGAAACCAGATAGTCCAAACTAGCAACGTCTTGAAGCTTAAGAATATTAGCCCTCATTGTGACCTGATATTATTTTTTAATAAAATAGGTTATAGTCAAAAGTCCCATATAAATTCGGTGAAAAAATTTAACACCTAAGAGTGGGAAAACAAGTTTTTACTGTAACTATACAACTCTATACAACATTCTAGGTCAGGGATGGCGCACCAATGGCACAATATTTTGGGTACGCCACCGATCACAGAGTTCACTGTGAAGTATTATATTACGAACGAACGCGAGTGATGCTAGTTACATCGTGGACTACACTTGCTAATGACGCAAAGTTCGTTTTATGATCATCATCGTCATTACCACCCTTCACAAGTCCACGCCTCCCCAAGGAATGCGTAGTTAGTTTACGCATAGCATAATAGTCAATTTCATTGACACAATTGTATTTAAATATTCATTTGTGCTATATTTAGGATTTTACAACCCCAATATGTTAATTGTTATTTAATCTGCAACAACAGAAGTCACACTAATGTTACTTTAATTTGAATTACGCGTGTAACTGAAATATTTTTATTGTTATACATTGAAAAATGTATTTTACAATGTACAATAATAAATGTCTCAACTCAAAACTATTTATTTTTGTAGTAAATAAAGAGTTTTGAGTTATTAGTATTCTGAACTATTAATTTCCCAATAATCACGAAGTCACGGCATGTCTATTACCTAATTAAACATTTCTTTAGAAAATGGCACGTTGATACATAAAGGTTCGTCACCCCTGGCCTGGATGTTACTTTACGTTTATGATATTCCTTAGCCCACATAAAAGGGTAAAAATTCACTTTTGGTTAAAATTAAAAAGCTATTATAGAGAACTTAAAAGAATGAAATAATTTCCACATTAACTGGTTCTGAAGTCAGGTCTTCATTTTTCTATTCTATGCGCTTTGTCTTAGCATCGACTTCTGGAACTCGGAAATTATTTTACTCACACATACACACATCGCCGTGTAGTGGCGGTGTAAGAATATCCACTACCCCATATCGTCCCGCGGGTATCGTAACAGCCGACAGATGGAAATTGAAGCAGGTGATGAGCAGGAACATCTTCCTGATAATAACTTAAAGTAATAAAATACTGTGGTTGACAATACGCTCGCCAGGTGTGTCAAATGTCAATTATGGCAAAATCCTCTCCCCCCCCCCCTAAGAGCAAATCTATGGGGATGGCCTATGTTCAGCAGTGGTATTGTACAGGCTGTTATGGAAATGGATGGACACACACACACACTGCTGTGGCCCATAGACATCTATATTTATACGATACTAATTAATAATTAAGGGGAAATATAAGCTCAAATGGCTTAGCAAGATCCTCCGTTATGCCGAAAGTATTGCAGTATTAATTTTGAAATGGTAAAATTTTTGAAATGGTAAAGTTGAGGATTAATGTTAAGGACTATGTTAGACGAAAATACGATTCCGTAAAATTTTCTCGATAGAAAAAAAAATCCAAAGTTACCTACCTCCAAACTGAACAATAAACCGCTGTTATTCATAAAATACTTTAAATAAGATCATGAAACGTTGCATACTAATTAAACTAACTATACAGCAGTGCTTATGTTATTTATTTTTTTAAAATACCATTATTTTCACTGTAAAAAGAAATTACCTAAACAATCGGCGCGTAAGCTTGATTCCTGTCGCCCCGTTTTGAAGGGAGAATTTGTGTCGCTTACGATCAGAGGTTCGACAGTCACCACTAGCTTTTTTTATAGAATGGGGTGACCAACGAGTACACAGTCCACCTAATGGATAGTGGATGCTGTGGTCCATAGATATCTATATCCATCTTCGATTAAGAATCAAAATGTAGACGCGTTGTCACTCGTCGCGAATGCCTCGCATCCAGTAAAAGGTGTCTCCGGTTCTCTACACTCGCCATACGAAACATTGATACAAACATGTGATAGTATTCTCTTTCTCCGGTCGAGCCGACCTATTCGTGCTACAACTGAAAGATAGCTGCAGCATGACTCTACCACGTTAAAAAGTTTTATACATACAACTTAAGGGGAAATATAACCTCAAATGGCTTAGCAAGATCCTCCGTTATGCCGAAAGTATTGCAGCATTAATTTTGAAATAAATATATGGTAATGTTAAGGATTAATGTTAAGGACTATGTTAGACGAAAACACGATTTCGTAAAATTTTCTCAATAGAAAAAAAAATCCAAAGTTACCTCCAAACTGAACAATAAACCGCTGTTATTCATAAAATACTTTAAATAAGATCATGAAACTTTGCATACTAACTGAACTAACTATAAAGCAGTGCTTTTTTTTAAATACCATTATTTTCACTGTAAAAAAGAAATTACCTAAACTATCGGCGCGTAAGCTTGATTCCTGTCGCCCCGTTAGTATCCCCGCTCCGGCTTTTGAAGTGAGAAGTCGTGTCGCTTACGATCAGAATACACATTACGCAACAGGACGACGTAAAATTAAAATGTGAAATAACCGTTATAAAAACAGGAAGCGACTGGGTCGGCGTTAAGAAACAGGCATAAATGTGATAAACCTAATAAAATAAGTATCTAACGACCTATCTACTTACAGTATTAGTGATAACAAACATGTCGGTACATAGCATACGACGCGCGGGGAAGTGGGGGCGAAATTAGAATTTGAGCTGACTTACTATATCCCCTTAAATGCCGATGCATTGTCACTCCCGAGGAAGGGTCTCCGATTCTCTACATCTACACTAACCATACGAAACACGCTGTTTTACGCTGGTATTCTGTGAGAGGGTGGGGCTGACCCGGTCGAGACGACTCTTACGTGCTACAAAGATAATATAGCTGCAGCGTCGCTCTACCACATATATACTTTTACTTTGTATTTTTAGACTTTTTTGTTTAGTTTCATACAATGAAACTACAAGCAACCGAAAAATTATTGTGTTGGTTTAGTGCAACTTCATTATCTAAATGTAATTTAACCAACTAATAATAATAATAATTTATAAAAGAAATAATTTATAATGTTATGTATTCCAATTAAATGTTTTAAATCCTTACACTTACCCCATCTGGGGGGGGGGGGGCTAAATTCCACCTACCGGTACGAGGCTGCCACTTTAGAAACTTTCTTCCACTACTTTACTTTTTATAAGTGGTAGAGCCATGCTGCAGTTATATTAGTAGTATAGTTGTAGCACGAATGGGTCGGCGCGACCGTGGAAAGACCACGCTCTCACAGAATACCAGCGTAAAATAGCAGCTTAATACTGCTGTGTTTCGTATGTTGAGTGTAGAGATCCGGAGACCTTTTTTTACTGGAAACGAGGCATTCCATCTTAGTCCTCAGGGGTGACAACGCATCTGCATTTTAAATAATTTTATTTGTAGAGATGTTTATGGGCCACAGCAACCACTTACCATCAGGTAGACTGTGTGCTCCTTTGTCACCCCATTCTATAAAAAAAGCTAGTGGTGACTGTCGAACCTTACCGGCATCCATCTCACGCGTTCGAGGCGTGCTGAAACTGTAACACGAATGACCGACTCCATCGACTACGGTATGTGTTCTTGTATGTTACGCTTACATACGTCCGTTATATAAAAAAGAAGCTCATAAGTAACCATCGCTCTCTGCTATACAGTATCCAAACAAATTTAAACTTTTTAATTGTACAGTTTTATCTAAGTCAACGTTGATGAATATCCCACAATTTCCGGTCCGAGGAAGCGATGAAGACTCCGGATTACACCAAAAGTAAACACGCTTGAAGACTTATATACGCATATATCTGAACACAAGATAATTTTATCTAAAGCAAACACCTTAATGCGTCCAAATGAGGTGTTAATAAGGTTTGTTTGTATCATACCAGCTCCAAATACAATATAATCTATACGGAAAATCTTTTACCAGTTTAAAGAGAAGTCTTTCAAATATTTTCTTACCAAATTCTTCACAGAAAAACAGTCAGATGCGGATTTTTTTATAGAATAACGGTGACAAACGAGCACACAGTCCACCAGATGGTAAGTGGATGCTGTGGCCCACAGACTTCTACATTTATGTATCTTCAATTAAGAATCGAAATGCAGATGCGTTGTCACCCCTGAGGACTGTAATCGAATGCCTCGTTTCCAGTATAAAAGGTCTCCGGTTCTCTACACTCACCATACTAAACACAGCAGCAATAAGCTGCCCCGATCGAGCGGACACATTCGTGCTGCAACCACAATAAAGCCGCAGCATGGCTCTACCACGTAATTGCTTTCAGGCAAATACTATTTACGGGTAATCGAACAATCCATCCGATGATAGGTGGTTACTGTAGCAAATAGTAAAATTAACTGGTGTCTGGTGGTGGATATTTAAACGTGGTAGAGCCACACTGTACCTATATTGCGATTTTAGCACGAACGGTTCGGCCCGACAGGGGAAGGACCACGCTCTCAAAGAATACTAGTTTATTTTTTAAATTTTGATTCTTAATCTGTTTCTTCTGTCGGCCACAGCATTCACTTATCATCAGGTGGACTTCGTGCTCGTTTGTCACCCTTATTATATAAAAAATATTATTATCTCATACCTACCTAGACAGGCTTGGACAAATAGATTTTAGTAACTCTAATTATCGTTTTTATACTTTTTGGCGGGCTTTGTCAAGCATATGAATTTAGTTGACATTAATTCAAGGAGATGATACCTACCTAAAGTTTCATAATGATACAATTACTATACTACTAATTAGTAACTCTAGCGCTGAACGAAACGTGGACGGGATAGGTGCGAATGTCAGTATCAGTACGGGGGACGGAATGCGACTGGAGAGCCAATCAGTGTGTGCGAAAGATACGCACAGCCAATCATACGTAATAATGAGTAATACGGCCAATTATTCGAAATAACGGTCACCGCTAGACTTTCGTTCCGCGAATTGTACTCTGCACTGCTCACTTATTATTTCTGATTGGACCACGAAAGAATCTTCGGAAAATCTGATTCTTATTTATAACATTCAGATTTTCTTATTGAATATGCCACAAGGACTCCATATATAAATAGAACATGGTTGTTGACACAAAAATTACCTACTGCATTCTTGATTAGGATGCTAGTATTGATTGTCCATCCATCCATTGCAGCCTATAAAAGTCGAAACGTGTATTTCAAATAGTTTACATGATTTAGCAATGAAAGACAGTAAAAATGGACATCGAGCTAAATGATAACAAACCTATCTTTTACCGATCATATAGATTGTCATATCCCGAACGAGCGGTAGTTCGATTAATGGTACAAGAAATGCTCGAAGCAGGCGTTACACCTGAATCCACTTCTTTATATGCAATTCGAATTCTACTTGTCAAGAAGAAAACTAGGAAACTGAAACTGGAGATAGGCAATATCAGCTTCCTGATAACAACTTAAAATTATGAAAATTGCAATATACATAGTTACATGATGGGGGATGAGTCGCTCGCGTCCGTAGGCTCCGACCACCTAACCTTAGGCCCACCCTACACGTGTCCCCCGGGTGGTGCTAAACGAGCGACAAAGCCGAAAAAATAGACTCGGCTCCTCGCCGTATGGTAGCGGCGTAAAATCGACCACCACCCCTTGTTCGAATGACTCAGGAAATAAAAGAAATGGCCCCGAGTTCCCGGCGCCCCTTAAATGGGGCAGGGGTGCGAAGAATCTCCGGGAGAAAAACCGGCGACGAGGTTCGCCACCCGTCACGTTCTGTCTCCCGGAGGGGCGAAAAGTGGATTGCGGAAACCCGTCTGGCTACGCTGAATGTATGTGGAGGAATGAATGATAAGATGGATGAAGTATGCGAAATGATGAATGACAGAGGAATAGATGTGTTATGTGTGAATGAGACGAAACGAAAGGGAAAGGATGCCACTGCACATGGCACGTATACCGCGTATTGGTCTGGTGTAGGCGAGACCGAACGGGCGTGCCAGGGAGTCGGTTTCATCCTTTCAGAAAGAATGGGTCAATGTGTGAAAGAGTATGAATGTGTAAGCCCGAGACTGCTATGGATACGAATGAAAGTGGGCTTAAAGAAGCTGTTCCTGCTAGGGGTGTACGCCCCAGACATGTCTAAGCCCGCTTACACTCGAGAGCAGTTTTGGGACATGGTAAGGATGGTGTTGACAAAATGTAAGGAAAATGAAAATATTATTATGTTAGGAGACTTTAATGGAAGGGTTGGGGTGAAGAGGTCTGGTTATGAAAGGATATTGGGAACGTTTGGTGATGAAAGTATAAATGAGAATGGTGAAGACCTCCTCACCGTATGTGCGGAAAAAGAATCTTTTTGTGACGAATACTTTTTTTCGTCATAAGAAGATTCACATGTATACATGGGAAAGAGGTGATGATAGAAGCATGATAGATTTCGTAATTGTGGATGAAAGAATGAGGAGCGCAGTCGTAGATACAAGGGTTTACCGGGGGTCCAACGTAGGGACGGATCATTACTTGGTCTTATGTCGAATTAATGGTCTTTTCAAGCGTTGGCGGCATCGGACATCTGTGTCTACCACTGCGTTACAGCGTATAAGAATAGAGAAGTTACAAGATGAAGATGTGAAAGAGAAGTATAAATGTAGACTGAGAGAAAATATTAGATGTTTGAATGAGTTGTGTATGAATGATTTAGACTTGAAGACTGTGTGGGATAATATTAAGAAAGGTTTGGTGGATACCGCCACCGAAGTATGTGGTGTAAGTAAAAGAACAAATGAAAGGAAAAGTAATACGTTGTGGTGGGATGATGAGGTACGGGTGGAAGTTGAATCAAAGAAGAAAGCATGGTTAGATTTACTAGCAACCAAAGCTGGTAATTCTTCTGGTATGAATGATGAGATTGAAAGAAAAAAGGCAGAATTTAGACGTCTAAATAAGAGAGTAAAAGAAGTTGTTGAAAGGAAAAAGAAAGAAAGAATGGATAAGAATGATAGAAGGATATCTGATAATTTCCAGGCTAACATAAAAATGTTCTGGAAACTCGTAAGAACTGCCAGGGGAAATACAAAACAGCCTATAATAAATGCTATAAGAGACGAGAATGGATGTATTCTGAACGATGAAGTTTCGAATTTAAACAGATGGAAGGAATACTTTGAAAGCGTGTTAATGAATGAAGAGTCGTATGAATTAAATGAACTAGAAATTCCGAATAAAGTGGAAAGGGGTACGGAGATAAGTGTAGATGAAATAATGAAAGCAATGAAAAGCATGAAAGCAGGTAAGGCAGCTGGATATGATAGAGTATCACTCGAGATGCTAAGGGCTGGAGAGGGAGTGGTGGCAGGCCTGCTGTACACCTTGTTTAATTTATGTTGGGAATTAAAACGGGTACCGGATGACTGGTGTAAAGCAGTTATAGTACCAATATATAAAGGAAAAGGGTCACAGCAGGACTGCAAAAACTACCGCGGTATCAGCTTGCTTAGTATTGTGGGTAAACTGTATGCTAAGGTGTTAATTGAAAGAGTTATGAAAGAAACTGATGGAAAAATTTGGGATGTGCAAGCGGGTTTTCGAAAGGGAATGGGGTGCACAGATCAAGTCTTTTCCATGCGCATGATTGCGGAGAAGTTTTTGGCCAAAAACCAGAAAGTTTTTTGTGGACTTGGAAAAGGCTTATGACAGAGTGGACAGGAATGTGTTATGGCAAACACTGAACTCATATGGGTTGAGCGCTGGTTTGATACAGGCATTGGGGTCTCTTTATAGGGACTCTAGTGCTTGTGTCAGGATCAATGGGGTCTACTCGGACTGGTTTGGCATCCAAAAAGGTGTCAGACAGGGCTGTGTAGCTTCCCCTTGGCTGTTCAACCTATTTATGGACCGGTGTTTGCAAACTTTGAAAGATGAAGAATGTGGTTTAAGAATGGGCGAGTTAACCGTCAAATGCCTTTTGTATGCCGATGATCAAGTCATATTTGCGTCATCAGCGGCTGAGTTGCAAATGATGGTTACATTAATGAACTGGGCATTAAAAGAAAGGGGAATGAAAGTGAACGCAAGTAAGACGAAAGTGATGGTTTTTGAAAGAGAAGAAAGCAAAACGGTATGTGAAATAAGAATAGAAGGAGAGTTAATTGAGCAAGTGGATGAGTTTGTGTATTTGGGATGTGTATTTAGCAGGGATGGTAGATATGATAGGGATATAGAACGACGAGTAAATGCAGGGAATAGAGTGAATGGGGCACTACACTCTATTATGAAGAACCAGAATGTGTCAAAACAGGCACGTATGGTAATTCATAATGCTGTGTTAGTCCCTACGTTAATGTATGGTAGTGAAAGCTGGGTGTGGCAGAAGAAGCACGAAAGTAGAATAAATGCTGTAGAAATGCGTTCTTTAAGAAATATGCTAGGGTTTAATCTGAATGACAGGGTGAGAAATTGCGTGATAAGAGATAAATGTGGTATGCAAGATGATGTTGTGACCAGGATTAAGAAAGGAATGCTTCGGTGGTTTGGTCACGTAGAAAGAATGAATGATGAAAGAGTGACAAAGCAAATTTATATGGCAGATGTGAACGGCCGAGTCGGGAAGGGACGCCCTAGAAAAAAGTTTGTCGACCAAATTGGCGATATTTTGAAAATGGGCCACGTTAGAAGTACCCTTAACCGACGAGCATGTATGCGTAGATATATGGATGTAAAGGAGGCGAAAGAGGTATGTCAGGATCGGGCCAAATGGAAGTCCGTAGTCTCTGCCTACCCCTCTGGGTGACAGGCGTGAGTGTTTATGTATGTATAGTTACATGAGTATATTTTTGATATCATCAGATTGCGCTAAAACTTTGTCAACTTATTACTTGTACTACCGCGAAGGTTATCTAGGCATAGTAAAATTTGGTACGCGTATCGTACCGACAGGTTTATTTGAATGTTTTATCATTTAAATGAAAATATTATCATACCTATTTAAAAAATCTATTCCAAATTCCGGCACCAACTAGCGACAAATAAAATGTTAATAATTGATAATATGCCGCTTTTGAGTACCTGATGGGAAGTTGCGGTGGAAAAAAAATTGTGGAAGCATTCCCCTTAAAAATAAAGTTATTTTAGAGGAGTTAGGCTAAATTTTACAAGATTAAAGGGTTAGGTTACACAAGCAAACAGGTTGCTATTTCGAACAACACTATGCGCCCCTTTGATGTTTATTACAAAAGCAACAATGGGATCTGAGTTGCAAGTCGTGACCGGCCTCCATGGTATTGTTGTACGGCATTTTAACGCCGCCATCTTACTATTTTTGGCGCTAAAGTTCCCCGCATTTGGTCCCGCGGTCGTAATTTATGTGCGGTTTTCAGATAAGCATCGTGCTTTATGAAGTTCTTAACATTACTTAAGATAAATAACATTGTCGTAAAAGGCAGTGTCTCCTTATTTATGTTGCGGAGAATTTAAACTCTTAGCAAACGTAACTTCTTATAACTTTTAAAATAAATTATGCAATGTTTAGTTATACCCCACGCAGAAGGTTTTCCTATGATCCTCCCTCCCAATAAAAATACAATCGTAATAAAAGTGAAGCCGCTAGTCAAAAATTTTATCTACGAAAGGTTCTCATAGAAAAAATTGCGAGTCCAAATTTTAATATACTCGTATCTCCGTATTTTAAGGTCCCTAAATTTCGATTCTAAAAGGTATGCAGTATTCAATAACCCACTTGACCCCATGAGGGTCGAAAAAGCAGCTGTGAGAAATGACAGAAAAACCTTACGGCTTCCTATTGATGGCGCACTGACGCCTGACTTAAATTACCCAGATTGACGACAGTCACCAGTTTCAAATGTGTAAGAAGTCAGATACTGAAATTTCCAATTGCCGGTCAAGCATTACAATCAAGGCAAATCTTCACGACAAATGAAGAACCAGCAGTTGCCCTTTATTTACTGAAGAAGGAGATGTTTCAACGAGTAATTTCATTTCAGACATTGTGTGATGCAGTGTGTGCAGAACATACAGGACAGGCATATTTTAAAGTGATATCATTCGACATTTAAAATGCCATTACTAAATATTGAACACTTAATGAGGCGTAATCCTGTCCACTTTTCGGTATATTGCAACAAAAACATATACCTATGCGCAAATTATATAAAATCATAATCAACAATAATCGTAACTTATAACTCATAATTCTTATATCACTTTCTTAAACTGGGTTCATTGAACTTTTTATGCCTTACAATCTAAAAAATGTCTTAGTGTGGTTTCGCAAGCATAAGACTTAACATTATAACTGACCAGCTAGAGGCAAAAGGCAAAATATACGATAGATAAATAATCGAATAACACACGTTGCAAAAGTTCAAGAGTCAACTCAAGCGTAAATAAATAACCGGAGTCAATATTGGCCAATGAAGGGTCTTCTAATTTTATTATCTCATGTGAGACTTTTACGAGCTTAGCTTCGTAGATTTCAGAACGCAACAATGACAGCTCTGTGCATCGCAGAACACAAAATTTTTCAATTTTTGACATCGAACTAAACTAATTTGAAATCATTATTCTTTATTTGTAAAAAGAAACCTTTTAATATAATCTAATATATTGACATATTCTATATAACTGATCAAATTAAAGTTAGAGAATTTGGAAAATATTTATAATTCTACAGGGTTTAGGATATTATAAAAAATACGTTACGTTTTTATCAACTTATGCAATTATAATTATTTATTTATTTTATTTATGCAGTTAAGTCTTTGATATTAAATCAAGTTACACTTTTTGAGCTTGGTGACCGATAAGAAAACAATTTTTTTTCTCTTATTGAATAAATGAGAAATTAATATTGTTTAAAATATTTTTAATATCTTACAATACATGTAGGTTATTCAGGAATTTTTATCATTGAGTTAGCAGCTAGTGTACACGGACACAAACACCGTGCCGAAGTCTGCCGAGTGCCGTAGTCTGCCGAACTAAAACGACGTTAGACGATGCACGGCTTTCAACGCCACACCTCCGTGCCCGTCGGAGTGGGGAGCGTGAGGTTTTTTTTTCGTTACGGAATTTCTGGATTCGGTCCCCGCGCTCAAGGCCCGCGATAGAAGCTATGCAATAGCTTAAAACAAAAATAAAGCATAAAAATACATCAAAGAGAAGTAAGGTACGTGAGTAAATGGTCACCTTTTGCCTTTTTATACCTTTGCGACCCTATAAAAGCACATACATATATCCAGCAGGAGGTGACAGAAGCAGAAACACAAAGTCGTGTAAGTACTATAACTGATATACTAATAAAATAATAACAAACAAGCTTTGGCAATAATTAGGAACACTTCGAAAATTATACTTAAAATTAAAAAAAAAACTAACTACTACAAATACTAAAATCCACTATAGTTCATAAAAGATAGCTTGATCTCTGCGACAGCTGTCAGTAAAAATCACGCCTATGAAGTCCTGAATTTCTTAGTAGTACAGACAGTACCTGTCAATGTCATACTTTATGGGCATGCCGATGTACTACTAAGAAATTCAGGACTTCATAGGCATGATTTTACTGATAGCTGTTGCAGAGAACAAGCTATCTTTTATGAACCATAATATATTTACTGTAATGTCAACTGTCAAAATGACGTCGATAAAGAAGCACTTTTTTGACCCGCTATTATTCAATTGACAGATGAGCTATCATATCACAGAGCTATCTACGTAAACAGGGCTGTAGTTTTTGAGTTACAAATAAATTAATATTACCCTCACGTGTCCTTGTATTGATAATTGTATTACATACTTTCTTCTATTCATCACTCATTACAGCCAATGAAAAGTCGACTGCTGAATACAGGCTTCCCCATAAATTGCCTCATAGCAGTCGGGTAGCTGCTGGTCACTTCTTACGACACCTATGGGATGATATGGGACAGTGAATTCCTTAACGCTGTCTACTATAAAGTGGAATTATTTTGATTAAAATAAATTATTTTAAAGGTTTATTGTTTAAAACATCAAATTAATGTCACGAAAATGTTCAGAAATAATGCCACAAACGATTAATTAAATTTAAAATCTATGGTCCTAAAACTAAAATATACCTCATATTTTAGTTATGGGACCATATAATTTAAAATTTAAAGCTAGTACGGTATCGAATATCTTGAAATAGTGACATATTTACCAAGTTCAAGTCATTATAAAAATAAGTCATGATATTTCAAAAATCAAACAAAATTAATTTGGGTTGTCAATTACAACAATTGGTGCGCAAGAAAAAAAAATACGAATAAATGCCATGTCGTTATGATCAAAACTTTTTTTAACAATCCTCGATCGCTACGCATTTTGCAACACCGTACGTGTATACTCGTAGGTCGTAGCTTGTCACTTGCCTCATAAAAAATTCAATTGATTTACGCGCGTTCCTGTCAACAGTCGCAGACATGATTAACTGACCCATATTTATATTAAGAGTGAAAAAGCAATTAAGCGGAATTAATATTGATTATTCCAATTTCGAATATGAAATTTATTCGTTTGTTTATTGTTCGCCAATTAAACTGCTATTTTTTAAAATTAATAGGGGCCAATTCTGGTTGACTTTTCGTTTTTTACCGTGCTCATGACTACCACACATAGCGATTGATTGTAATAATGCAGGCGTAATCTATACATATAAATAAAACTGTGGTGTCTTTCTGTAATATAGAAATTAGCTCGTATTAAGCTCATGGGGGTATTTGAATACTATTAAAATATTTAAACGGCCATTTTTTTAAAATCCGTCTGTCACTCAGGGGTCCGGGCTATTGTTATTTATTTATTCATAGGACAACAGTGCACACATTACTACGTTTTTATTGAAAATAGGCTTAATCATGGGACTGATGTGTGCATCCTCATAGGTGACACAGCATTACAAAATACTATTCTTAGGAACGGTTGAACCGATTGTGATAAAACTGTACCCACATATAGAAAATAAAACTGAAAGGGATTTTAAATTTATTTTATTGAAATTTTTTTTATGTAAAATAATAAAAATAAATGTTCTTTGATTATGTTAAATCAAAATAACACCACATTAACCCTTTCCCTGTCCCATGAATCATATATGAACATTTCGATTCTTTGACTTATGGTGTCTATAGATACCATCCATACGAAGCCGGGGCGGGTCGCTAAAAAAGTAAAATTACAGCCTATATACGTCCCACTGCTGGGCACAGGCCTCCCCGCATTTCTGAGAGGGCTTTAGGGCAAGGAAGTGTTCGCCGCGCTGCCCCAATGCGTGTTGGCGAACTTCAGATGTCTCCGAAATATTTTTTTTCTTATTCCTCAGACATGCAGGTTTCCTTACGATGTTTTCCTTCACCGCCGAAAAAAAAAATCGGAAAATCAGCACTTAAAATTGCAATTAACAATTTCATTGGTACCGGGCGGGGATCGAACCCAGGTTACTCGCGTTCTGCTATATTTACAGCGCTATAGCGGGTCGCTAGTATAGTAGCTAGTATTATATTAATGTCACTACGATTTCATAGGTAAGATTCTTATAGTGTTCTTGTACATATTTTAAACGTGATAGAGCCCCCCTGCAGCTGTATTGTCCCTGCAGCACAAATGAATCGGTTTCGCAGAGTAATAACGCTTCAGAGATGTTGTGTCCAAATTGTGAATGCCGAGAACCGGATACATTTTTTCTAGTATTTAGGGTAACAACGAATCCCCAAAACATATAGTATCGTTAAAAAATTAAAACTAGAAATACACAAATAAAATAAAATAAAATGTAATATTTTACTGTATGTAGAGATACGCATTTTTGTTGACAAATTGCGCCACAATAAAAACAAACCGTTGGCACAAAAAAAATCGTTTACACAAATCGTGTACCAAATCACTCGTTTGACAGCTGCACGTTTTTTTTTTGTATATTGTGTGCGCTCGTAAATCATTTACCATTTCATTTGGCTCACGATCGTTAACGTCTTTATGAATGAATTTTGACACGCATGTCATGCGACACTAATGGCAGTCATAGGTGTGTGCAGCGTGCACTCGTCGTTCTTATGCCTCTAGTTTTTTTTAAAAATAGTTGTACACAGTAATGGCGAAAGTTACGTGGCAGAAACCGAAATTTTTTGGTTATGTGTTCATCTGCTGACTAAATATGCTTTAACATTTGTTTGTAGTTGTTAAACCAAAAAACTATATATTGTTTATTGAAATATATACAACGACATAACTATTATGCTCTTATTCATTTCACGAGACACCTTGCGATAAAGATTATGGCGGTTTAAGTCGCGGCTCGTCGTTCAGAACGAAGCAGTTGTTTTTATAGAAATTGATGCATTAAGTTCTTGCGGTAAGTCCAATTATAATGTAAGAAATACGTTTTTAAATTTAATTTCATAGTAGGGGGCATTTCTAAAAACTAATGATAATAAATTCGGGGAGTCAGTTTGGTGTTGCAGCAAGATGTTTATCATGTACATCCAAAATTTAACTACACCACTCGATAGATAAAGAGTCAAAGATTTGGTTACGTTAAGCAATTTTGTGATCGTTTCGTCAAGACCCTTTTTACTGGAAACGAGGCATTCCATCTTAGTCCTCACGGGTGACAACGCATCTGCATTTTGATTCGTAATCGAGGATAGATGTAGATGTCTATGGGCCACAGCAACCACTTACCATCAGGTGGACTGTGTGCTCGTTTGTCACCCTATCCTATAAAAAAAAAAAAACGTACAAGTATTTGCGTTAAACACACGGCCATGTACACCATATAGCTACAGCTTTTTTATTATGTTTTATTTTTAAACGTGGTAGAGCCATGCTGCAGTTATATTATGGTTGTAACACGAATGGGTCCACTCGACCAGGGTAGGACCACGCTTTCACAGAATACCAGCGTAAAATAGCAGCACAATGATGCTGTGTTTTGTATTGTGAGTGCAAAGAACCGGAGACCTTTTTTACTGGAAATGAGGCATTCCATCTTGGTCCTCAGGAGTAGCAACGCATTTATATTTCAATTCTTAATCGATGATAGATGTCTATGGGCCACAGCATCAACTTATAATCAAGTAGACTGTGTGCTCGTGTGTCACTCTTATTCTATAAAAAAATTCGTTATGCAGCTCCTTTATTGCTATCAATGTTGACATCCCGCAAAGTGAACTAAATGGAGCAAAAAATAGGATGGAGGTCAATGTTGCTGCTTTAAAACTAGGCAGATGTTCATTCATTCAATTCTTTGTAAAATTATCGGGTCGCGTGATGTCAAGGAATTTTAAAGGAATATAAATCTACGTCGTAAATCAATTAGGTTGACAAGCAGTCCGAGGGCGTAATTGAAATTTTTTATTTCGGACATTTCGTTGAACAAGCTATGATGTCCGAACGGGTTGTGACCCTGGCACGAATTAAAACGCATCAATACATAGTAACAGTGCTGTAGTCGACATTAGTTCCATAAAAACCAAATGATGGTCTAAAAATTACTAGTAGCCAGTAAGCAACCTAAAATTAAAACAATTTTAAATTTCAAGCCTGTACTAAACTGGCTACAAATTTAAATTTGTTTTTTTTTTTGCATTTTCTGTTCTAACACTAAGTTAAAACATGCAAAATGCAGTCAGAATTGAAGAATAAAATTTGTCCACGACTACTACGAACATGTTATTGTAATGTTGAAATTGGCATCAATTTAAAAATTTAAGGGATAAAATGATCTGAGGAAGTAGTGGTTCAGACTTCAAAACCGCAACAATTTAAGCTTTCATTTAATTTTTTTATCTTTACTACGCTTTGAACCCCATATTTGACACTATTTCGGAACCTTCTCACGATCGTATCGCTGGAACATTCCACCAGAAAAGTAAAGATGAGATTAAAGTTTCCGTGTCTGAACGTTCACGTACGGTTCTGTGACAACCTGCAACAAACAACTCCTAGTCGAAATGAGCTTAAATTACACAATAAAATAAAATAAAAATCTATTTTTTGTAAGAAATTAAATTTCGAACGATGAACTAATATTCAAATAACTGAAGGTAACCGGTCTAACTATGACATTGGGACATCAAACATCTCAGTCAGTTTGTAATCGGATCACCAGCTTTCTTGCAGATCGGAGCATCAAGGTCGTTGTAGACGGTGCAAGCTCCGATTACAAGCCATATATTAATGCTGGTGTTGCACAGGGCTGCGTGCTATCACCAACGCTGTTTCTTCTGCATATCAATGATACAATTGCAAACCTGCAACATTAATTGCTATGCAGATGACAGCACTGCTGATGCTCTATACACCGGCTGTGCCAATATTTCTCGGAAAAACGTCTCCGAGTACAGGGACAAACTTGTGTCTGAAGTCGAGTCTTTGCTGAACAAAGTCTCGGATTAGGGGTGACTAAATCTAGTCCAGTTTAACCCTCAGAAGACACAAATTTGCGCGTTAACTAAAACTGAAAAAAACAACTAAGCTCGATAAAATCCGTATAAATAGTTTTATTAAAATAAAATTTGTTTGGTTGTTTATTTTAAACCGTGTGGTTTTAGGACTCTCATTACCCCCAATTTCGTCCCGTGGTTGTCATAAGAGGTGACTATAGAGAATGCCAAAACATATTATGCTTACTGTACTGTAACTTTTTTTAACTAATTAACAACAACATTGCCAAAGGTTGTTTGCTATTTTTTTCTTAATATATTATTATTTATAGTATACGACATTGTATTTTCTCTCTGTCCTCCTCCTAGCTTTGGTCTTATATGGCGTCAAAGCTTAAAGTGACCAAATTACCCTCACGTACTTTATAACTACTTTTAATTCCGCGTGAGGTTTTGTATCTTCTTTGGAAACACAGTTTAAAAAATCGTAAACTATTAATGCGAAAGGTAAAGTAGCAAGTTATCTCGCGATTGCGTACAATACATACGTATAAAAAAATGCATCAAATTTTGTTTTTAAATAGTGAATTTCATTGCCCCCCGTGTTCACATATAGTTTTATTTGTAAATTTTCACAGTTAAATAGTAGATTTTAATGTTTTTCGTTTTCCTATACTCGTAAAATCATAAAATTTTTAAACTTTTTCAAATTTTCGTTTCCTTCGTTCTTTTTGCTCCTGTTAGGTCCGTCTTGTGTAGAAACCACCATCTGTACTCCAATTTGCTTCATAAAACACACAGAATTGGAAAATGAGCATGGGATTTATTTCATTTCTGAAAGGTTTTTTGAAGGAGGGACGTCCGTCCGATCCGATTACTTTTTTCACAATGTCATCATGATAAATCAGTACTTGAAATTGTAATTAACAACAGGTTGCCGGCGAGAATCGAACACGCGTTGCTGGTGTATTATAAAAATTAAGACAAGTGCTTTTACCTGAGCTACCTATCATAATCATCATCATCATTAAAACCCCTTACAAATCCAATGTTGAAAATAGCCTCCCCCATCCCCCCAGGGAATGCATATCTTACCAGTTCGTTACTCCATCTAGTGGGGGCTACCTATCTCTTATCATATAATGATTATTATTTAAATGAGTACGATACCAAAACTCAATTGATTAGATTAAAAGTAATTAGTAATAGGCCATGAGCGTACAATAACTGGATTCAAAATATGTACAAAACCGTAACGAAGTCCGCTCAGAAATTACTTCATGCATTTTAATGGTTGCGATAACAAAAAATAACGAACAAAATTCTCTTACCTTAGAGGCAACACTGGGATAAAATTTTACATTTTTTTATATATTAAAAACGGTAAACTAGCATGCGGCTCAACTATGGTAAGTGATCCGTCGCCCATGAACAACTTTTCTTGCGGGTCCCTAAGTCGTAAGGGTCCGGAAAAATTGCTAGTGGTAATCGATAAAGTCGCTACTGTTGCATTAATGATATGCAAAATCAACAATGTGGTAATGTTTTTTCTGGACTTCTGTCACCAAACAGTCAATGCTGCATTCCCATTTTAAGGGGAAGTAACACATTATTTCATCTAAGCCCACAGTGGTAAAAACATGATGTTCGCTACTTATAAAGAATAAGTGTAACAAATGATCACATACTCCACCTGAAGGATAAACTCATAGACATGTCCATTAAGAAACAAAATGTAAATGCCTTGTCACCTCTGAGGTCTTATATAAAATGCCATGTAAATGCCGTTTGCCGTTTTAATATAAAAGCAATATTTAGTTTTAGTAAATACGAAATAAGAATACTGAAACTGCTATTTTCGTGTATCTGAACAGTGGAAATAAAAAGTATCATTAATTTAGAATAGTTTTTGTTCGACCGTGATAATTTTTGTTACGAAAGTAAGATACTGCAAAAATAACGTGAGGAAAATAAGATGGACTGGTTTTTTTTTCAGCAAGTATTTAATGTTCTGATCATCATCATCATTACAGCCCTTTACAAGTCCACTGCTGAACATAGGCCTCCGCCAAGGAATACCACAAATGCACGGTCCTGAGCCACCTGCATCCATCAACTTACTGCATGTCTTAACGGTACGAAGCTGCCACCCGATAAACTTTTTTCCCTGTCGGTTGTCGGTTCTTAAAGCTATATGGCCAGCACATTGCCACTTCAGCTTACTAATCCATTGGTCTATGTTGGTCACTTTGGTTCTACTGCGGTTATCCTCATTTATAAGTTTATCACGCAGAGAAACCCCGAGGATAGGCCTCTGCATAGCTCGCTGAATGATCTTGAGCCTCCTAAAACGGCAAGCAGTGAAGGACCACGTCTCAGATCCATAAGTCACCACTGGCAACACACACTGGTTGTACAATCTCGTTTTCAGGTTTTCAGTATACCTAACGGGAAGATGTGTCGTAATTTCCCGAACGCTTCAAGCACAGTGCTCCCAACAACTACCGGCATAGGTGTGACATGGACATAACACATGATATTTGTTTTGTCTTTGATAATTTGTTTATCTTAAGACCTATCCGTTGGAGTCACTATTGACTGTGTGAATGTTGGAGAGTCATTATAATCTCACTCAAATTGATTTCCGAGATATCATCGGAATAGTGTTGGAAAAGATTTGGTTTTTCATGTGCAGCTGCCTATAGAACCTCTCAATCTCGTTCAAAATTTCAAGTGTCCCGAAAACGATGCTGTCATACTCAGTCTTTAGCTTCGACAGTTAACTCTTCTAGCAGACAGATCTCTTGCAAAGATTTTGGAGCCTTGGTTCCACTCGATCGCTTTTTCAATACCAGCTGTATTAAAGATACGTAAGTCCCGCCGCATGCATTTGGAGATGTGTTCCGATAACCGGATCAATTTCAAAAGCCATACATCAAAGTTATGCTGTATTAAAATAGTGCTGGAAAATAATTTTAAAAAGTTTCCCATTGTCAAGGAAAATTCTCATTCCTACTTATTACTATCTCAGTGTCAGTGGTAAAATGAAAAACCGAACGAATATTCTTATTTTATTTATCCGGCTTTCGTTTTTTTTAATTAAAATTAAAAAATAGGTTCAAATGGCTACAACTAGATGCAGCCGGTAACAGTTGGTTAAACTTATTCAATTTATTAATGGCTAAATGTAAGTGTAGTTATAGTAGAATGCGAATAATAATTAAAATAACTGTGACTTCATTTAACTTAATCAAAAATATGAAAGCACTTAATTATCAAGTGATATCAGTGACAGTGAGTTAAAGTAGAACCTCGGATATTAAAATTATTTTTATTTTATTTCATAAAAAACATGTGTAATGATGTCACTTCATCTAGCCAAATCAAGCTAAAATAGTTTTAATATAGAAATTAGTTCGGGTAATACCAGACCCGTACTATGAATTGAATACACATAACGTACTCGGCGGTGCAGGAAAACATCGTGGGGAAACCTGCATGTCTGAGAAATATGAAAAAAAGTTTTTGGAAGACATGTGAAGTTCGCCAACTCGCATAGGGGCAGCGCGGCGCATTTCCTTGCCCTAAAACCTTATCAGAAATGAGAGGAGGCCTGTGCCCAGCAGTGGGAGGTGTATAGGCTGTAACTATAACTTTAACCTATACCAATCGGGTGCACCCACCCAATTGTACCCGACTAGACCAAATATATCTTTAATTAAAAAAACAAGTAACGGAATAAGTAAAATAAATATTGTTCGTCTGTAAACCGGATAATAAGATTTAGCCAGGCTTTTTCCATAAATTAAAATAAAAATTGTTCGTCTAGTAAGCCGGATAATAAGATTTGGTTTTTTCCATAAACTAAAAAAGCCTTGAAATTTATTCAGAACGACTGCAAATGTGACTAACTTCAAAATGTATAAACGCAATGGTTTGTGTCTAATATTGTACATTATTTCAAAAGTCATTTCATACATTACGCAAACGTCCCAGTTGCAATTTGTAAGCAAAACTAAATGATAGCATCCTCCGAAGGCTTAAGTTCACAACGATAATGGTATTGTTGGCAGGAGAGCAACTTGAAACAAAAGGTTACACTGTTTCCCTTCGGCGCATGATACAATCGTCCGAATTGCAACACATGTAGCTTCAAAATCCGGTGCACGGCTTTTGCGATATAGCATTTTTCGGGTCGAACTAGAAGCACTAGTTTTCATGAGGACACAGCTTTGCAGTATCTAAATAATTCCGGTCACGTAGAGACTTATTATGTTGTACTTACCTACATAACTTGTCATAGATTTTGTTGCGTTTGGAGGAGCCACGTGGAATGCAACGCCTTTTGATGTTATTAATAGAGCGATCTGTTGTGGATTTTTACTTCGTTAGGCCTCGGACATCCGATATGTTGACGGACGCGAGAACGAAGAACTTAATAGGAAAATAGCGTTTCTAGGGAAATATTAACAAAGGTGTAAAAATATACATTCGATGACTGTGTAAAAATTAAAAACTAACAAGTTAATGATTGAACGATACCGCAGTCATATTACTCTATGATGCTAAATAAATCTTTTAAAATTATGTTTTGAATAATTCATTCGTAGCACTGTAGTTATATTTCATAATTGTGATTGGACGTGAAAAATTTATTTTTTTACTTGGACTCCGTTTCATTATTTTATCAGCAATTAAGTCATGATTAAAAAAATCTATTTTTTAATCTTGTGTATTATTTGGTAAATATTATATTAAATGTCTTTTGAATTTTACTGACTAAAGTCAAGCAGAATGTTAAAATGCAACAACAAATATAATAGGAAATTATTAAAAATTATTTATGACATATTTCACGTGCCCAAATATATTTAATAAAACATACGTAGCCCGACATAGGAAACTTATAACCTCTCGTAACAAAATCCAATTTCTTATTTAATTTTCAATTTTCAGAACTCGCTGACGTCATGCGACTACGAGTAGTAAATTGGTTTCATCGGGCGATGTCAACAACACGGAGAGCCGTGTATGAATCAATTTCACAGTTGTAACTTGCGACACAATCGTAAGGCCGTGTACAGAACTCTGACAGGAGCCATCTTATCGGCCATATTTGAAAATTCTCGCGGCATGAGAAGGTTTCCTATGGAACTATATTCTCATAACAGACAAGTTGAGACCAATAGACTCAGATTTTTAGAAGTCGCGTAATTCGTTTTGATATCATTTATTCCTTCGTTACAGCATATTAAAAGTCTATTAATGAACATAAACCTCTGCCATAGATTGCCCTATGTACATGATAGTAAGATAGTTGATGGGCAGCCATAGGTTTTTATTATTTTAAGCTGCTACCTGCGTTGCTGTATCGCCTCTTACGACACCCACAGGGTGATATAGGTTAGTGGATTCTCTTTCGCCACATCATTGCGATCATTTCTAGATTATAAATACACCGGCTGAGATTAGACTAATAAGGCATGCGCTTTTTTATAGCATTTGGCGACAAACGAGCACACAGTCCACCTGATAGTAAGTGGATGCTGTGGCCCATAGACATCCACATTTATCTTCAATTAAGGATCAAAATGCAAATGCGTTGTCACCCTGAGGACTAAGATGGAATGCCTCGATTCCAGTGAAAATCGTCTCCGGTTGTCTACCCTCATCATACGACACATAGCGGCATTACGCTGCTATTTTACGCTGGTATTATATGAGAGCGTGGATCCGTCCCGGTCGAGTCGACCTATTCGTGCTACAACTATAATATACCTGCAACGTGGCTATACCATGTAAATAACTTGTTTTTTTTTCACTTTTATTGGTTATTTTTTGTACATAGTCTAACTACGAATGTCCTCTGTGGCTTACACGTTATTAGGTGACGTGTGTTAACCTCCAATCTCATCGCAAAAGCGTAGCATTGGCCATAGGTAGGTAGTTAGCACGTACGGCACACGTATGGTTAGCACGTACATTTGAGGCGATTGGACACTAGTAGATGGTCAGCACGTACATTTGTGCAGTTGTAAAATTTAAGAACTTCTTTAAGATTTCTTATAAACGTGAACGTGAATACGCGAATAAAGTTAACTAAAAATCTCTCTGTTATTTACATTGTTTTTTTTTTGTTATAGGATAGGGTGACAAAATAGCACACAGTCCACCTGATGGTAAGTGGTTGCTGTGGCCCATAGACATCTAATCCTCGATTACGAATCAAAATGCAGTTGCGTTGTCACCCGTGTGGACTAAGATGGAATGCATCGTTTCCAGTAAAAAGTGTCTCCGGTTCTCTACACTCACCTACGAAACACAGCAGCATTAAGCTACTGATTTACGCTGGTATTCTGTGAGAGCGTGGTCGTTCCCCGGTCGAGCCCACCCAATAGTGCTACAACTATACTACTAATATACCTGCAGCATGGTTCTACCACTGAGTAGATAGTTTTGACCGAATCCACAAATACCGAATGTGGTTAAATTTACAACCTATATACGTCCCATTGCTGGGCTCTGGCTACCTCTTATTTCTGAGAGGGTTTTAGGTCAAAATTGGACTCCGCACTACCTTATGGCGTGTTGGCGGCCTTCACTTGTTTTCGAAATATTTTTATCTTACTTCTCAGAAATGCAGATTTCCTCACAATGTTTTCCTTCGACGCCGAGGACGTGGTAAACCAGCACTTAAAAGTGCAATGAACAATTTCATTGGTGCCGGGGGGGTCGAACCCGGGTTGCTCGCGTACTGTGAAATGTACAGCGAGCGCTCAGCCCCTGAGCTACCACGGCTCTTACGGATTTAAAGCTAGATTGGATCTATAAAATTAGTATTATTCAATTTTATAGCTTCTTATAAACTGCGCAACTGACAATATTTTGTCACCGAAATCATTGAGAACTAGTCGGGAACGAAATTCATTAAAAATTATTTCCAAGAAAAAGCAAGGTCGTCATTTTTTTTCAATAACACTTAAGAGACAAATAAACATAAAGTCGACCTCATGGTAATTAGCTGATTCATATTCACCTCTGAAAATTAAGATGGAATGAACTTACTTGCTCTATATGTATGACCACACCAGGGCACGTACTTTTATTTGGCAACGGTAATAGGTACCATTAAAAACTGAATCGTTTATCTCGTTTACTACTGAAATTTCCTTCATAATACAGTGTATTATATTGCAGAGTATGATGGCTGCAGTTCCAGTAGGTTGTCTCGACCGGTAAAGGATCCCGGAACTACAATATCAGCGTAAAATGGGGCTGTTTCATATGATGGGTGTTGAGTACCGCTGACCCATTTTACTGGTAGAGAGGTATTGTAGTATTCGTTCTCAGTAATTCTATTGTATTTCTTTTATATAATACATAGGTACTAGCGATCCGCTCTGGATTCGCACGGATGATTTCTGAATCTCGACAATAGCGCCACTAAAATAACAAATTCAAAATCAATAACTGTTAGGTACTGCATAGTTTGCGTAAATATGTCTACTAAGAATGACAGCGGGAAATGCCTCAATATTATCTCAGGTCTTCTTAGGAGCGGATCCAAATCAATTAGCTGCAGAGATGATGATTAATTAACTTCAGAATTTAACTCATTTTTCCAGAAGCTTTGCATTTAATTCATTAATTTCTCTTCATTTCACAATCACGGGTACAATCATTCATTCCCCGAACGGTCAGGCATCAAGATTAAATTTACGATAACCGCCCACAGTTGCATAAATCACATTAAAAATTTCACGAGTGCACTCATTGTCTGCGTGTGCAGATAGCACAATTACGTTCCAATGAGTTGCATCGGGATACAAAGGACTTAATGCACGACAATGCTGTGATATGTTGTCATACGATGTCTTGCCTTGAAAAGGACCTCCTATACTTTGACAGAGTTGCAATTCGATTGTCTTCCACCGCTTTATTTGTACGTATAGTTATTATTATTATGTTACGAAAATTTACTTTGATGTTCTGTTGAATTCAAATGTAATACTAGGGCGACAGGAGTTGCGAGAGGTGGTTCAAAATAAATTGTATTGTACTATTGAAATTTATAGCTCGCATCAAAAAAGATGAGGTTCTCAATTCGAATACATGTTCCTTTTTTTAACGCGATATCTTCGTCAATTATAAACCAATTTTAATGACTCTTTTTTTCTAAATAAGATCTTCAAGACTAGCTACATATACATTTGAAGAAAAAATTCTAATCCTAAGAGACCCAAATGAAATAAGATTTTTAATGTATCCATTTAGACTACATTTGGACTTGTGATATTCTTTTGTTCCACCCAAAAGGGTATTAAAATTAGACTTTTAATAAAAATTAAATCTGACTTCGAATAAATAAAAAGAATAAAATAATTTCCACTTAATAGTCCCAGAAGTTTGGGTTTGGGCTTTAATAATACTATATCCCATGGTTTAACATCGGTTTCTGTAGTAATTAAGTGGTAATTATTTTAATCTTAATTCTTTGACTTCGGATTGCTTTTTATTATAATTCTAATTTCTTCTGTGTTTCGAAACTTGAAGTACACGGTATGGACGTAGGTACCTACGCGCACTTAAGACTTGACTCGGATGACGTCAGACCGCATTGAGAGTCCGTATTGAGGCGACGACGGTGTAAGCGATAGGCGGTGCGGGGAAAAGAAAGGGGCATGCGTTCCAGATGGATCTCCAGTTGATTTCTGCTTACAGTAGGCCAGAATGTCCTGGACCTGCATGTCCGCCAACAAGCAAAAGACTCGAGCAGCGCGAAGGATTAACTGCTCCGTAATCTCCTCAAAAATGAGAAGAAGTTTGTGCGCAGCAATAAGAAGCAAAAAGACGGTAAATTTAAAGTAGTGCTCACGGAATCAAAATAATAAAACAACCTACATTTGTCCCCTTTTCTATAGAATAAGGGTGACAAATGAGCACACAGTTCACCTGACGGTAAATGGATGCTATGGCCCATAGACATCTTACTTCCCACCCGCGTTCTATAAATAATAATATCAAGAAATAAAAATAAGTACTATTAAATAAAATACGGTTTCAGTAAGGTACAAAAACAATCAATTTCCTTTTCTATGACTAAGCTTTTTAAATATTGTCTTTTAGAATTTGAACTAATTATTAGAGATGGGCCGAATATGGATTTCACCGAACACGAATATTCGGCCGAAAGTTCGGTAAATCTTTTACCAAACCGAATATTCGGCCGAACATTTTTCGGCAGGATCACCTTGGTACCTAACCAATTTATGTCGTAACTTGTTACCGTAAACCGCACGAGATAAGCGCGGGACCCTGCCACTCGTTCACCTGCCACACCTGACATGTTATTGCATCATCTAGTACTGAGCAAATTGCCCGTAAATGCTTATGTTTTGACTATTTTGGTGAGAAAAAAGTAAACTTACGACCAAAGTAAAGTGAAATGTACTAATGTAATGTAATGTTTCTTTGTTTGATTCCAAAAACATTTTATCAAGCTTTCTATTTGCTATAATTGGAAATAAACCTACAGTGCCTTAAAAACATAACGCTATACAAGGAGATTTAACCAATAAACAAAACATACTTTCAACAGTAAAATTATGATAGACGTGGCAATACTCAATTCGTACATTTCAATACAGTGGACACTTTGAGTAACACTTTAACGAATGTTCGGTGATTTAGACCGAATACGAATATTCGGTAAAGTTGCCGAATATGTCGAATACCGAATATAAAATGAATATTCGGCCCATCCCTACTAATTATCAGAAATTTACATTTCACCTCGATTAAGAATCAAAATGCCGATGCATTTCCGCCAATCACAACTAAGGTGGAATGCCTCGTTTCCAGTAAAAAGTGACTCCGGCTCTCACATCTACCATACAAAACACAGCAGCATTGGCGTGGCCTTTATTTACGTGGCTCTACCACGTAAATAAAGGCCCTCAGACCATATTCTAGACTGAATAGCTTGCTGCTTAACTACATCATGGCGGATTTCTAACTATTCAGTATTCCTTCAACGCAGCTCAAATTGCAATTAGCAATCTTAATGACAGTTTCATTTTGTTCTCATGTAATATAGCAGTAGACAATAGGCGAACCTTAACCTAAAAGATTAAACCGCAGTAGATAATTTTAAACTTTACTTATGGCCCGGTTTACATTTTGAGAAGTGACAAGTGCGAGCGGCAATGACAAGTGACAAATGACAAGTGACAAGTAGCAAGTTCGTGTTCACACATGTGGCAATTGGATGTCATTATTATGTGAAATCTTCGAGTGTGAAATTGGGTTGGTAATTGTCAAAGAGGCGCTAGCACAGCTTTAAAGTTTAAAACTAGTATCTCATCATACAATTTTACCTTTTTTTGATTAAAAAGATGTGTGAAGTGCCTTATTGCAAAGATATTGGTGCACACCAATTTCCTAAAATAGGAACAAGGAAAAAACTCAAGCCTGAAAATAATATGGCTCCAGCCCTGAATTTTCTTCTTTTCTTGGTAATATGTAAACTTAAAGCTACTTAACTTCGCATAAACCTACTTCTTTTACGCCGAAACCGGCCATTCCCATTGATTGAGATATTGAGGGCATAGCAGCGTCTCGCATCATTTTTTTTTTAATTCAGCGATTTAATATTGTATAAACATTCGTGTTTCAATAATTCCTTGACAAATTTAATGTTATTGCTATCTGACCACTTCGTAATAAAACAAAATTACTATAAATACGAGTATGTATACAATATATGTAACCAAAATATTTGATTAAATAACTATTATAACCAACACGTGTATGTTCCGACGTCACCGCTAGAACGGGGGCGGCAGTGGGTGACTGAGGGGAAAGCAAGGTTAGCGCGGGGCAGAGATACTTGTCAGAGAATAGAGCAGGCCGCTATTCACTTGTTACTTTTCATTTCGCACTTGTCACTTGTCACTCGCACTTGTCACTGCCTGTTCACACGCACTAAGCACTTGTCATTTGTCACTTGTCATTGCCCCTCGCACTTGTCACTTCTCAAAATGTAAACCGGGCTTTATATTTTGATAAGTGACAAGTGCGACTGGCAAGTACAACTGATAAATAACAAGTGCTCTTGCCATTTCTCAGTTGCACTTGCCACTCGCACTTGTCACTTTTCAAAATGTGAATCGGGACTAAGTAAAAAAAAATACCTTGTTGTGATGGCGTACAGAAATCCACTGCCTCTCCCTAAATCTGGTGGGTTTCGTAAGAGTTGAGAGAGGGAAACCAAAACCAATAGGCAGCATCTTGATAACAGATCAAAATAACAAAAAATTGCGATTACCAACGTCAAGCATGGCAACTATGGCGAAACCCCTCCTACGACGCACTCTATAGGGAAAGCCTATGTTCAGCTTCTTTCATAGGCTTTTAATATGATGGATGAATTTCTTGTTTGTCACTCGAAACAAACTTATATATAAGGTGACAGAGGGAAACTGAAACTTAAAGTAACAAAAAACTGCCATTTCCAACAACAAAACAAGCATGGCAACTATGGCAAATACCCTATGTCCTATGTTCAGCAGTGGACTTCTGATAGGCTGTTGTGAATGAAGTATTTTTTATAGAATATAGGTGACAAACGAGCATACAGTCCACCTGATAGTGATTGTATGCTGTGGCCAATAGACATCTACATCTATCCTCGATTAAGAATCAAAATGCAGAAGTATTGCCACCCCAGAGGACTAAGATGGGATGCCTTGTTTTCAGTCAAAAAAGGTCTCCGGTTCTCTACAATCGCCATACGAAACACAGCAGCATTTGAAAGCGTCGTCCTTTCCCGGTCTACAACCACACTATAGCCTTACACATCACATACAACGATAATATAGCTGCAATATACCTCTACCACGTAAAGTAAAAATAAAATCCATTATGTCATCACTGTTAATACAATTTAGTCAATAAACAATTCTCAATTACTTTAGCTGTTGGTGGCAAATTGAAATATATGTTAACAACATTAATTGTGACTAGGATAGCCTTGAATTTATTGAAAACGGCCTTAAATCTATTTAGCGTGACACATCCAAATCTGACCGAATTTAAATTATATAAACTTGACCTGTCACCCCAGCAAAAGGATACCTACATGAATTAATGAAACTGTGTGCTCTATAACTCTAGCGTAGATAAACCCATAGAAGTTTGCATGCCAGTATTGTACTGGACAATGTAACATAAACATGCTTAGTAATTTAAAAAAAAACCTATAACAAATTTTTGGCCCCACCTGGAAATCGAACGTAGTCTCACATGATCAGCATGCGCGCTTCCGACTTCTAGACTAATGAAAGAGTCATGATCATGGTGGTGTACACATCCTAGTGTGGGGGTAACATTTTTTAGAACAGTGGTTAGGGAGCAACAGCAAATGTGTGGAAAAAGGCACGTATAGCAATTCACAATGCTGTGTTGGTTCCTACTTTAACGTATGGTAGTGAAAGTTGGGTGTGGCAGAAGAAGCACGAGAGTAGAATGAACGCAGTAGAAATGCGGTCGTTAAGGAGTATGTTAGGGCTGAATCTGAATGACAGGGTAAGAAATTGTGTAATAAGAGAAGCGTGTGGTTTGCAACATAATGTTGTGACCAGGATTAAGAAAGGAATGCTTCGGTGGTTTGGTCATGTGAAAAGAATGAATGAGGAAAGAGTGACAAAGAAAATTTATGTTGCAGAAGTGAATGGCAGAGTCGGAAAGGGACATCCTAGACGAAAATTTATCGACCAAATTGGCGATTTATTGAAAACGGGCCAAATTAGGAGTACCCTTAACCGACGAGCATGTATGCGTAAGTGTATGGATGTGAAGGAGGCGAGAGAGGTGTGTCAGGATCGTGCCAAATGGAAGTCTATAGTCTCTGCCTACCCCTCTGGGTGACAGGCGTGAGTGTTTATGTATGTATGTTTGGTTAGGGAGCAACAGCATTACATGGCGGCAACAAATTCTTCCTACATCGAGAGATGCTCATATCCAGTGGTGGACTATTAATGTATCGCTGACCGAATTTCGGTCACGACGGCCAGTTTCATCGGAGACGTACCCATCTGCGTAGGACAGGATTTTAATGCACAAGTGTGTGCGCAAGCACATGTGCAATCTCTATTACTTCACTCTCATAGTCCCATAGGATGGTAGCCCGACAAGACTGGAGTGCGATTAGGTGCAGGACCAATGGTTTTACGAGCTTTTCAGGGTCAAGCACCTCCAATTTCCTATCCGAGCTGCTACTAAGAATTTCTTGAGAGAAAAACCCAATAAACTGATTTAGGCTCAACTTAGGATTCGAACCCAGAACAGGAGCAGCGTTTACGACCACTAGACCAACAGCATCTTCCTACAACAGGAGATCTATGTCCATCAGTTGGCTTTTACGGGCTCTCCTGTAAGCCGTATCTCTTGTAGTGGCGGTGTAATAATATCCACTACTATATATCGTCCCGTGAGTCTAGTAAGAGACGACAGAGGGAAACGGAAACAGATGAGGCAGCAGCATCTTTGTGATTACAACCCTAAATTCTCTCTAAAAAAAGTGCTGTGGTGGCCCGCCTTACTTATAATTGTCAGTTGATGTAGATGAGTATGATGCGAGGATTAAACGGGCGGCAAAGAAAAATGTCTGTATTAGATGTTGTAACATTCCCAGAAATTCTTCAAGAATCCGATAATTTATTAAAGTGGCGAAAAATGTAGTGAATTATAAATAGCGGATAACACTTGACGTGGAATCACAGAGATTCAATATTAGATTAAAAAATTCAAACATTTAAAAATAGAACTTTATAAATAACAGTTTACATTCAGGTAGATTACATTCTTAAAGAAAAAAAAAACAAATTACTTTTATTTTTTATTCGTCAAACAAGTTTTCCGCTCACGTGCCCAGCTCATCGTTTAATTCTTATAATGAACGCTGTAGTAACTTCAGTGGAATGATAAGTTAGATGAATTATTAATAAGATAACATCACCCTCTTTGCCCTCATTGTTTCCTCGATTCTAAGAAAGTATTCACGGCCATGTTTTATATGATTGCTGTAGCTTAATTCATTGCTATTATTAGATGATGTGATCATGCTTACAAAATACCTAGACCTGTGGTGAGCAGCAAGTATATGTGACAAGAAGTATAAACATCGATCTCCATTTTTTATAGAGTAAGGGTGACAAATAAGCACACAGTACACCTGATGGTGAGTGGATGCTATGGTCCATAAACATCTACTACGTCTACTTTCGATTAAGAATCAAAATGCAGATGCATTGTGAACCCTGAGGTTCTCTACACCCAACGCCACCGTACGAAACACAGTAACATTGAACTGCTGTTTTACGCTGATATTCTGTGAAAGCGTGGCCCTTCCCCGGTCGAGCCAAACTATTTGTGCTACAAACATAACCGCAGTTCTACCACGTGTTGCCTACCAAGGGGCAATGGGTTTAACGCCAGCTGTGATTTTTATGGGCTGATATTGATGAACATACTTTGTGCTTTTAGTTCTCAGGAAGGCCATGAACATTTGGTCTTCTTAATTTATAATAGTCTTCAGATATCTAGGGCTACTGTGGCTACAAACGTGACATAAAGAACAGATCGACAATAGAATTTTATATTTGCAGGTTTTTCACTCCGAGTTAGTTAATGAAAATCATTATGCATCCTGTAAGCCTGTAGAACTAGAAGTCAAGATTCTTAAAGAACCATGACTTTATATTATCATTACAGCTCATTACAAGTCCACTACTGAATGATGGCTTCCCACTAGAAATGCCACAAAACACGGTCCTGAAGCAGATCTTACTGCGTCGTTACTCCATCTGAGAAGGGGCTGCCATTCACTTCACTTACCAGTACAATGCTGCCACTCAAAAAAAAATCTCCCCCATCGGTTGTAAGTTCTTCGAGCTATATGGCAGACCCATTACTAGTTCAGCTTACTGATGCGTTGGACTAAGTCGTTTACTCTAGTACTATCTAACGTAGAGAATTTCATTACGTGTCTATCACGCAAAAAAACTCCAACCAAAATCATCTTCATATATTGATGATTGTATTTAAGAATACTCACATGGCTAGAATTTGTTTTACTTTGGTGCCCATGTATCAAGATTAAATATAGTCGACTGCTTTTACAATTTGAAAGGATTTTGGATCAATGCCAAGCACGTACTCTTAAATTTTTGATTTTAGAATTGAAATGTGGATTTATTGAGAGCGCTACGGTAAAGGAAAATACGAGGAAACGTGCACTTTGAACTATGTAACATAATATATATATACGAGGGTGGATTGAAAAGTACTCGGCCTAACACAGATCCATTCAATTCTAAAAATCAAATCTAACCACATTATTTAGTTCAGTTCAGACTAGTTCATTGTGTGAAGTTCGAAACGTGTGCGATAATTAGTTGTGATTTTATAAATTTATTAACAAAGTAATCGGACATAATTTCCGCGAATGGAGCAAATCGAGCAGCGTGCCGTCATTAAGTACCTCCATAAGAAGGGGCTATCATCAAAAGCCATCCATGATGACATGGTCAGTACATTAGGCGATTGTGCTCTGTCATATTCATCCGTCAAAAAATGGATAGCAGAATTTAAGCGTGGTAGAGAGAGTGTGAAAGATGAACCCCGCTCTGGAAGGCCTTCGACGTCAACTACTGACGAAAATATTAAATAAAATCCGGCCAAGAGCGTGTCGGGCCACGCTCAGTGTAGGGTTCCGTAGTTTCCCGTCCGTCACAATAAGTGTTCCCATTTATGAGGTATCCATTATGTTCGCGCTCCAGTAGCGCTCCGCGCTCCTGCAACTGCTCCCGGTAGTGGGTACGTGCGCGAACATGGAGCGTGCTACATTGCACGCTCCGCGGCAGGCGCTCCGACTTTCCATCCAAGTTCAAAATGATTTTCCTAGAAAGTCCTTATAAAGTTCTACTTTTCAGATTTTTTTCATATTTTCTAAACTTATGGTTCAAAAGTTAGAGGGGGGGGACACATTGTTTTTTACTTTTGGAGCGATTATTTCCGAAATTATTGACATTATCAAAAAATGATCTTAGTCAACCCCTATTCATTTTTAAATACCTTTCCAACAATATATCACACGTTAGGGTTGAAATTAAAAAAAAATCACTTCCCACTTTGCATATGGGGGGCTACCCTAATAAAACATTTTTTTCCAATTTTTATTTTACCACTTTGTCGGCGTGATTGATACACATATTGGTACCAAATTTCAGCTTTCTAGTGCTAACGTTCACAGAGATTAAGCGAGGACGGACAGACGGACAGACAGACATGGCGAAACTATAAGGGTTCCTAGTTGACTACGGAACCCTAAAAAAGTACTCGATTTAATAATGGGAGACCGCAGATTAAAAATTAGAGAGATAGCCGAGATTATAGGCATCTCTTATGAACGAACTCAAAACATCATTGTCAACGAGTTGGGTTTCCACAAGGTGTCTGCGAGGTGGGTTCCGCAACTGCTTTCAGTTGAACAAAAAAGGACGCGATTGACTATTTCACGCGACTGTTTGGAGTTATTTGAAGCCGATGCAGATGATTTTTTGAATCGTTTTGTTACTATGGACGAAACATGGATTCATTACTGTACACTGGAAACAAAACAACAATCAAAACAGTGGAGGTGACCTGGTTCACCACCCCCTAAAAAGGCTAAGTCGATTTTGTCGGCAAATAAGGTGATGGCTTCAGTATTGTGGGACTCGAAAGGTGTGATTATGATTGATTATCTTGAAAGGGGTCAGACTATAAACTCTGATTACTACTGCACCTTACTACGTCGTTTACGAGAGGAAATAAAAGAAAAACGTCGAGGAATGCTCAGAAGAAAAGTCCTGTTTCATCAAGATAACGCCCGTGTTCACACGTCAGTACAGTCAATGGCTGAAATTCACAACTGTGGCTTTGAACTGTTACCGCATCCGCCGTATTTACCTGATCTGGCACCATCAGACTTCTTTCTGTTCCCTAACCTAAAAAAGCACTTGGGAGGTCAAAGATTTTCGACAAACGACGAGGTCAAAGCAGCTGTAGACGCATATTTTGACTCTAAGGAAGAATCATTTTTTTTCAACGGTCTAAATGCTTGGAAAGGGAGGTGGCAAAAGTGTATTGAACTTGATGGTGATTATGTAGAAAAATAAAAATATAAGTGATTTAGTATGTGTTTATTTTCTTGGTTAGGCCGAGTACTAATCCACCCTCGTATATATATATATATATATATATATATATATATATATGTATATATATATCCCTCTATTTTGTTACCTGCTATAGTCGCTGTAGTAAACTAATCTGAAGTTTTGAGAACTACGCTCGCTGTATATATAATAGAACGCGAGTAACCCGGGTTCGTTCCCCGCCGGCACTAATGAAATTGTTAATTGCAATTTTAAGTGCTGATTTACCACGTGCTCGGCGGTGAAGGAAAACATCGTGAGGAAACCTGCATGTCTGAGGAATAAGAAAAAAAATATTTTCTAAGACATGTGAAGTTCGCCAATACGAATTGGGGCAGCGCGGCGGACACTACCTTGCCCTAAACTCTCTGAGAAATGAGGGGAGGCCTGAGCCCAGCAGTGGGACGTATATAGGCTGTAACTTTACTTTTAACTTTTTTACCTGTAAATTTACTTTTATTTAATTTATTTCTTTGTTTATGTACTGAAAACAGTACAAAATGGTCAATTAAATGTATATACATTGGCAAACTCTGGTAGAAACCTTTGCTAACCTTATAAAACTCCTTGTGGTAACCCCAGGGTTACCGAATGCTACCGTATGGGTTGTCACCATACGGTAGCATTCGGATTCCGGCGGCCGCGGCCCGGCAGCGGTGACTCGGCCGTCGCGACTCTGTCGCTTCCGCACCGCTTTGTAGGGATTTGTATGGAACACTTTCCGAAGCACGCGACAAGGGGGCGTGGTGGGCGCACGACGCCGGCAGCGCTGCCGATCCGCTCCGGAGGCAGTGTGGCAGCGCTGCCGGCATTTTTTATTTATGTTTAGGATTTGATAGCTGCCTTTCTCATATCTTGATGTATATAATGAATCTATTTTATTTCTATTTGATGAGAGTAAGAACAACATTATTCCATCATCCTCTTCTTCATCCTCTATAAGTCGCTTTAGGAGTTCTTGTTTCGTTTTATTTGAGTTATCAGACATAGTTCTGATACGCAAAATACGACCGAACACACACCAGACTTTTCTTCACTACTGCACGTGGCAGTCGCGGCTGCGGTCGCTACTATTCGAAAGGACGTTGCTGCGCCGCACAACTGCGGCAGTGGGTCGCGGCAGCTTGTTGCGGCTGCAGAGCCGCGGCCGCTGTGATCCGAATGCTACCTTTAAATCCGTTAGAATTATGACAAACACATAGTATTTTTTTAGCGCATAGTCGAAAGTTAAGAAATCTTATTAGATTAGATTTGAGTCAATTTCTTTATAGAATAAGGATGACAAACGAGCACACAATCCACCTGATGGTAAGTGGATGCTGTGCTGTGTTACTAACTCTCGAAAGGACCAATCCGGGAGAATTTTATGCAATCGAATACGGGGCGGGGAGGGGGGAGGGGGGAGGATAATGAAAGAAAATCTGAATCATTTATTAATTTTTAAATTTATATTTACTATGCTTTGCCAGCGAGCAACGGATGCACATAATTTTTAGAAAAACCGGAGAAATTATTGCACTCCGGGAGGTCGGGAGATTAACCATTATTACCGGAGTCTCCCGCGCAATCCGGGAGGGTTGGGAACCCTAGCTGCGGCCCATAGACACCTACATTTATTCTCGATAAAGAATCAAAATTTATATGCGTTGTCAGCCCTGAGGACTAAGATAGAGTGCCGCGTTACCAGAAAAAAGGGTCTCTGGTTCTTTACACTCACCATACGAAACACAGCACCATTTAGCTACTATTTTTAATGCTTGAATAGTTAAACGCTAGACCCATTGATGATCACAAGTCTCCTGTTATTTCTGACAGAGTATGGAGCAAATGATCCGCCATGTTGCTCCAGTCTGTGTTGGCGAATTTCACATGTCTTCGAAATATTTTTGTTTCCGGATTGCTCACATACTGTGAAATTTACGGCAAGTGTTATATCTGAAGGTCCTCTTGATAAAATATTTGAACAAACGTGTCATAACTCATAACCACCTGGTACGCCCACATGCATAGCTTTGTGTACATGAACAGTGCCGTTGGAAGTGTTTGTCGTTCCACTTTTTATAGGATAGGGTAACAAACGAGCACACAGTCCACCTGATGGTAAGTAGTTGCTGTGGCCCATAGACATCTACATCTGTTCTCAAATACGAATCAAAATGCCGATGCGTTCTCACCCGTAAGGACTAAGATGGAATAGATATAATAAAGGAATGCCTCGTTTCCAGCAAAATGAGTCTCCGGTTCTCTACATTCACTATACGAAACACAGTAGCGTTAAGCTGCTATTTTACGCATGTATTCTGTGTGATAGATACATAAGATTTAACATCTTATGTCCTCCATGTTTTTTTTATTGCAAATAGTATTTCTATTTCTTAGATCTTAGGGAAACTTATAACGTCGCCCAAAACAAGTGATGTGTCTATTGAAATTCGGGCGGGGCAGGGTATATATAAGTCAGATGGGCCATTCTGTTCGAAGCATAGACTAAAGATTGATATTCTGTGAGAGCGTGGTTCTTCGAGTATAGCGGCTCTACCACGTGAAAACGTGTCTACTGAAATCGCATCAGGATGAGGTAAGTCAGATGGTGGGAAAAAGCGACGTAGTGAAGCGTAGACTAAAGTTTTTTTTAGACTTATCCCGAGAAAAACAATTGATACTAGTCATAGAAAAACATGATAGAAAAACCTATATTTATCACTTTACTCATTTAAACTAACTTATTATTGAATCCCATCGTAGTTCCAGATCAAATAAGCTTTTAAGTGTTGTAATTATTGTTAGTGGTTTATGAAATTATTAGAATTCTCGTTAAATAACACCGAATTATTTAGGTCATCACTCATATTACTTTAGAGTTTCCTGCTTAAACAACAACCTACCTACTTGTTATAAACAATATAAAAGTCCTATTGTAAACCTGTCATTTGAAACTAATTAAACAATAAATTAACAAACATACAAACACACAATCATCAGATCTTATAAACGAGCCAGCACCGCCTCAAGTTCGTTTCGTCGATTCTCAAATAACATCATATTGTTTTTGAATATTCTACGGGTCAGGATTCTGAGAAGCTTGTGGTATTCAAACAAAACGTATTATAATGACCGCCATGTATAAATAAACTAACTTGAATGTAATGTAGATTGTGTATAGCCTCTAGAGGATATTTTTAACTGTTTGTTTTAAAAATATTTTTTCAAAGAGAAAATTACATAATTCGCTTAAGACTAAAGACATCACGTCGAATTATTATGTAAAGTAGGCTTAGAGATTTTGGGGGTACACTCACACCCTTCATAAAGTATTTTTTAAAGTTAATTGAACTTGTTTGGATTTCATTTTATTTTATGAATTGAATCTACGAGGATATTATTTAGAATGTTAGGCAGAATGTGTCCCCATACGCTCCTATCATAATCATTGTTCATTTTGATAGATTGTAAAAGGTAAGTAAGACTGTTTTCTTAACTATCTGTAGAGTGTAAATCCTAGACTTGATGATAGATGATATAAATGATAGATAAGTTAGAATGATATGATATTAGAATGATAAGGAAAATTCACAGAATACCAGCGTAATATAATAGCGTAATGATGCTGTGTTTCGTATGGTGAGTGTAGAGAACCGGAGACCCTTTTTATTGGAAACGAGGCATTCGATCTTAGTCCTCATGGATGACAACGCACCTGCATTTTGTTTCTTAATCGATGATAGATGTAGATGTCTATGGGTCACAGCAACCATTTACCATCAAGTCGACTGTGTGCTCGATTACGAATGAAAATGCAAATACGTTTTCACCCGTGAGGACTAGGATGGAATGCTTCGTTTCCAGTAAAAAGGCTCTCCGGTCCTCTACACTTACCATACGAAACACAGCAGCGTTAAGCTGCTATTTTACGCTGGTATTCTGTGAGAGCGTGGTCCTTCCTACCCCGGTCGAGCCGAACCATTCATACTACAACTATACTACTAATATAGCAGCATCATGGCACTACCACGTAAAAAATATTTGTCACTTATTTCGTTCTTACGAACAGAGACTTCAATTTTATTAATTATTGATATCTAAAGATAAAGTAGGTGCCTCCACCGATTCAATAATTGTGTGGAATTTATTTCGAACTCGAACACTTATAATCGAGAATACGTTACCAGACGAATGCTTTCATTAGCATTTTAATTCCACGTATGACTAACAAACGTCTAGCTTCTAGGTTTGCTACTAGGGTTGCCAGATGGTCGAGATTCGTCTGGATTCTCCCGACACGAATTAATTTCAATTAAATTTTTTAAATGATCTCCAGACTCCCGACGAAACTCAAAAATTCCAACAAACAGCTTCTCTTCATATCACAGCTGCGTTTGATTTAATAAAAGCTGAGTTAGTAATTAGACTGAACTTTGAATTTAAAATCTTTTCTGAATACTAATAAAGGATCACAATTAGTGGACTCAGTAAAGTCCAATGCCAAATACATGTAGCAACCTAAAACCTACGTGTACTTATATTAGTTATGTGTCACCAATGTTGACTTTTTGTCGCTTATTTGTCTAAAAAGGTGAACCAAGTTTTCTCTATATTTATTTCTAATAAAATACAGTGCACTCATTTACATGAGAAACTTAACTTAGCAGACATATTTATACCATTATTAGACACATTATTACGACTGGGGCCATTTTTTTGTCTATTGGGGGTGTAGTGTTTTCGAAGTGAATGGCGGAACCCCGCTGGAGGAAGTGACAACCTAATAAAAATGCAGTAAACCGATGGACTCGGATGGCTCATTACCGATATTCCTTGTAAGCATATTTTCAAAAGTGGACTTTTATGCCAGTATGATATTTCATCTGAAATATCATACTAGCATCAAAATTTACAAAATTTACAGCGAGCGCTAACCAGCGCTTAATGCTTGTGTAAATTACACAATACGCGAGTAATCCGGATTTGATTTCCGCCGGCACCAATGAAATTGTTAGTTGCAATTTTAAGTGCTGATTTACCGTGTGCTCTGCGGTAATCGAAAACATCGTGAGGAAACCTGCGCATGTCTGAGAACTAAGAAAAAAATATTTTGAAGACATGTAAAATTCGTCAACACACATTGGGATACGCAGCGCGATGAACAATTCCTTGCCCTATAACCCTTTCAGAAATAAGCGGGAGGCATGTGCCCTGAGTGGGACGTATATAGGCTGTAAGTTTTATGATAATGATGAAAACGAAAGATTTATTTGATAGAACGTTACCTAAAATAATATATTTTGGATGAAGAAAATTAAAATAAAATGAATGAGGAAAAATGTCGCAGTATACTTAATACTACGACATTTTTCCTTTTAAGTTGTATTCAATACCGATAGCTGTATGAGCGTAATCTTAGAACTGAGAAAGTTTCAAATTAAGGGCGGTTTCCAGAAAAAACATTGAAAATTTTTATTATTGAGATTTCTCAAAATCTACCCGTCTGAATTAGTTAAAATTCATAGGAAATCTAAGTTTGATGAAACACTTCGGAACAACTTAGTTCATCTCAATCGGTCAAGCCGTTCAAAAGTTATAAGAGGTTTACATACATCCACACATACGTACAGACATACAGATACCATCGAAAAATTGTCAGGGTGGCTTCCTGTGACCTCAAAATGTCAAGATTTGATGAAAACTCAAAATTCGAAAAACAAGGTAAAAATATTGTTTTTACCTTCATACTTTTTCCCGATTTTTGAAAATTTTCAATTTTCTTAGCGAGAAGTTAAAGAAAAACAGAATTCATAGTAGACTTGCCAATCATGCTGGTCACCCTAACCTACAACATAGATTGTATTTTCATTTACACAAAAGTAGTTTAACTCGCGGCGCCATCTGTTCGATGGAACGTAATTGTAGGAAATCCATTATCAGTGTTCATTTAAATAAATAGAGAAAACATTCCTAGACCGCGATCGCCACAACTAACCGGTAGTAATAAGTAAAGACTTAAGCAGGTTCGAATTGCGTCGCCGCAGATCCTCTATTATAAAAAAATATTGTACTTAATCCATTTCTCGATCGGGGAAGGAGCACGTTCTCACAGAATACCAGCCTAAAATAGCAGCTTAATACTGCTTTGTGTTTCGTATGGTGAGATCCTTTTTACTGGAAAGAACCATTCCATGCTAGTCCTCTACACAACGCATCTGCATTTCAATTCTTAATCGAGGATAGATATATATATCTTTTGGCTACAGCATCTGCTTTTTTTTATAGAAGAGGGGGCAAACGAGCATGCGGCTCACCTGATGTTAAGTGATTACCGCCGCCCATGATCAACCGCAACACCAGGGGAATTGCAGGTGCGTTGCCGGCCCTTTAGAAAGGAGTAAGCTCTTTTCTTGAAGGTCTCCAGGTCGTATCGGTCCGGAAAAATCGCCGGTGGTAAAATATTCCACAGAAAGGTTGTACGCGGAAGAAAACTCCTTTTGAAACGTACAGTGGTGGACAGCCAAGCATCCAGATGGTGTGGATGCTATCGGGACGTTTGCCGCGTAGTACGTTCACGAAATTGGCGGCTGGGATTAATCCGAATAATTCCTCAGAGAACTCTCCATGGTATATGCGAAAGAAAATGCAAAGAGATGCAACATCTCTTCGCAGTGCCAGTGAATCGAGCCGATCGGGAAGCACTCGTTCGTCGACGATTCGAGCCGCTCTGCGCTGGATGCGGTCAAGTGGAAGGAGCCGGTACTGGGGAGCCCCTGCCCAGAGAGGGGAACAATATTCTATGTGCGGCCGAACCTGCACCTTACTGCTTACCTTTATCAGGTGGACTCGTTTGCTACTATTATTGTATAGAAAAGAAAACTGTATGCTACAATCTACACCGTATGGTAAGCTACATAATTTAATTTACATAAAATTGTTTACTAAAACTACTGTTATTTTTAGAAAATATATCAGGAAGTTGTATTTAAATTTAAAAACTAAACAAACAACTGACGGTTGTCAGTGATGACATAATACAATTCTTAGACCTATTCCTTCACCACTGGCCGTATCAGGAAGCTCAAAGTCACTCGGCGAGCTTTAGAGAGGGTTTTATATCGGAGTTTCTTTGTTTCCACTTTATGGGATGATGAACTTCTAAGACATGCGGAAAGTCAATTGAAGAGGTGGCTCAGGACCGTGTTTTGCGGCATTCCTTGGGAAAGGCCTTTTTCAGTAGTGGGCTTGGAAAGGTTTTTTATGATATCGATGATAGAAATTAAAAAAAAACGACGGGTTGCACTCAGGGAGTACCGGCAGAAGTGAAAACTTAAATATTAACGTTGTGCATTTTTAATATTTTGGAATGATTAGGGAATAATTTTGCATGAATTGCTTTAATTATCACACACGAACATTCGCACAAGCGCCCTGCGCCGCCTAAACGAAACAGCAGGCGCAGGCATACATTTTCGCCGCGCCGTAGAAAGAGAGGAGGATACTTCCTCTCCTACGACGCGCCGGCTGTCTCTCTCTCTCTCTCCATCCATCTTACGAATTTTCGATCAGGGTCATGTGTCCTGACGCGAGTTTAGCATTTTTTACCCTTTACAAAAAAGTGTACAACGCCGCTAAAGAAGTTTTCACTTCAAAAATCCTGTATTATAATAGCATGCATAATAATTATGCTTAAACTTTAAAAAGCCTCGCGAAAAGTAAATTTAAACTTGTGGTGTATAATTTAAATAAAGTAATTCATTATGTATTTCGTATTTAGATATATTTAATGAACATTGTTGTTTGGACGTGATGTCCTGTGAATTGTACTTATTAATGTTAGATATATCTTCTTATAGTACATATCTAAAGATTTTGTTTTCGAAAGGTGCATTGAATTCAATGAAGATGAGAGACGGACTTAACTTGGCTTTCAAGTATTAATAAAGAAAACCCAGATTCAATTTCAGCGTCACCGGGAAAGCTAACAAAAACTAACTCTCTATTATTAGGTCTCCTTTCATATTTTAGAAAGAAGTCTCTAATTTTTATTGAACGATTTAATTGATGTATGAGTATCGATGTACCTGAAGATGGTAAAGTGCCCTACATTTCGTTTTAAAAGAGCTTTCTCACTCTTACTTTAAAAACAAAGAGACGCTGGCAAATTTCTCTTCTACGCTTTATGCTTCATTTTATCTCTGTTTTCGGCTCCGTAGCCGCTGCATATCACCACATCTCGTCTCTTAAATATCGTAATAACTGAGGGAAACCCCAAAAGAAACTCAATTAAATCAATTTAAAAATTAAATCAAATCAAATCTAAAGGCTACAAGCCTTTGAAACACGATATCCACATCCACGTTCTTCATTGGCCTTTGGTTTTGCCATAATCGTTTCACTTAGCAGGAGAATAGGCGATCGTAACACCAGACGTCTGTCTCATTTGATGCGGCTCCCCAACGCTGATCTTGATATTTTACTTCTAGAGTAAACGAGGTGATTATACCGCATACATCTAAAGATCAGATCCTTCTGATTTACCTTGGGACTTATAAATGATTTTTTATGTGAAGTGTACGCGCAAGCCAAAGGTTCATCAGCGATCTTAGCTGAGTTCAAAAGAGTTAAACAAGAAAACCTTTTAAGCATTAGTAACGCTTCAAAACACTGGCCGCTAGATAGAAATAACATAGAAAATTACAGGTAGTGTGGCATTATTCTTTTTTTAAACTGCGGTGTCGCTGCGTTGACGGCATTCTCATATAACAGCATGAAGAATGCCAAGTTCTCTCCGTACACAACTTTAATGATGGGAATAATTCCTTTCGATGTGGCAAGAGCGTAAAAACTTGCGGAAGATAGTGCAGGAGCATTAAACTTAAATGAAATATCTACACAAAATAATGATTCAAAATGATTTCAAATGTATGTAATGGTATAAAATTTTAATATAATCTAGATAGTTTTTTACTGCCATATTGACAAAGAAATTCACATATTATTTAAATAACATTGAAACATATACATTTCTAAAAAAGTATGATAAAAAAACTAAAACTATATTTATCATACAGTCCAGTCTTGTGGTATCATGGTCATGCCAAGAACGGTGACTGCGTTTCCTTGCTGAATGACTATACTTAGACTCCGAGCGAGAAAAGAACCAGCCCTCTTATCCCCAGCAGCAATGACCGTCGCGGATACTGTTCCTTTAGGAACTTCACCACAGGTAGACCCCACGAACCGATAGTCTCTAGAGCAAATGGCACAAATATGTAATCATCTCTCAGAGACTCATATTTATTCCACTTAGTTCAGATGCACTTGTTGCCACCCCGGCTCTAAACGAGGTACTCCCCGAAATGAAAGGCCGCTTAAGTGTCTACGCAAGTAGCATCCCAAACTACGGCTTTCCCTCTCTTCCAAGGGACCAATATCATTCCGTCGGGTCTCATGCCATCGTCTCTAAATATTCCACAATGTTCTAAAACAGAGGGTACCTTCATAGAGACAAGAGCTCTTCGGATGATATCGTGCAATGAACCATGCCGTGAAAACTACCAGCAATTTTCTTACATGAAAGTCCGTGGAGCAACTCGTCGACGCTGCTATCACAGGGGCACTGGTGGGGTTGACAAATTGTCGCTCCTAGTCGGATTCCTACGGTGATGCGCAGGGTTTTCCCATCAAATATTGTGCCGACATTACTTGATGATAAAACGTACAACCAGTGACTAGTTAAAGAAGTTATAAAAAAAGTAAATAGTATAAAAGTGTGAAAAAATCTAAAAGCCTTGATTTTGAATTCAATGGAGGATTTTTGTATCTTGTGTCCCTGTATCGATTTGAAAGACCCTTTTTACTGCTAATGAGACGTTCCGTATTAGTCCTCAGGGGTGACAACATACCTGCATTTTGAATCAGTTGACTATAGATATAGGTATCTTCTATAGGACATTTTCCATCGGCTGGGTTGGGTGCCTTTGCCTGCACTTTCTAAAAAAATAACATGTTGAGGAAATGTGTTTTGTAAAGGGAAACGTTAAGAAAATATTTATTTTATTTCCAATACTATTTGTATTTGTACTACAATTCATGGATATTAATGACAGCAGTCGACCGATTCATGCATTTTTTATCCGCGACGAGTGAAGTGCATACAAACTGACCAATTTATAAATTTTAAAGCCGCAATCACATACATTATAAAGTTGAATTGGGTTACACTAGCGAGCAAAGACAACCTGTCAGTTTTAAATTAATGGGTTATTTCTTTTTGTATTATATTTTGTGGAATAAGTTTTTGACACTAGATTGATTTGAAGCAGTTTGCAAATTTGTCGGTACTTATATGTATTTTGCAAAAAATGCCAATTATCAGTTTCAAGGTTTTCTAATACTGTGTCCATCTATTTAATTCCGATTTAAGTTACTATTGAGGCCAACTTTCAATTAATTATTATTATTTTATTAGATGATAGAATTCCGTTTCAAGTTAGAATTTGGTACTACTGAGGGAGGACGGAGTCATTTTAGTCTTGTACGCGCGAGTGACCAACGGTGAGGCCGTATTCAAAACAATGCGGCGCGAATAGGATTTGTTTTGTTTAAATCTGTTTGGTTTTAGATGGAATTTCCGTTGTAATGACAGCAGTACGTAATATTTCACGTGAATCATAATACAACTTACATATGTAAAAACTTAGGTGTTTTGTGGTTTGGTGGTTCTCCACTGATTTTTATAAACAAAAACGTTTCTTTTCCCTTACGACCCGTTTTAAAGCGCATGGTAAAGTTACTTACCAACACAAAGTTCTAATCTTACAACTTACGAAGACTTACTCGCAAATCTACTTTAATATAGGCCGTTGCAAATTTTCAAACGAATAATATTAGTACGTGAACATATAAATTATGGCATGTTTTTTATTATTTATTATAAAGGGACGGGCATTGAACTTATAATTTTTTTAAATAGAATAGGGATACAAACTAGCTCATAGTCCACCTGACGGTAAATGGATACCGTGGTCCATAGATTACAATTAACCTCGATTAAGAATCAAAATGCAGATGCGTTGTCACTTGTCACCCCTGAGAACTAAGATGGAATACCTCGATTACAATAAAACAGATCTCCGGTTCTCTACACTCACCATACGAAACACTTATTAAGCTGCTATTTTACGCTGGTATTCTGTGAGAGCATGGTTCTACCCGGCCGAGTCGACCCATTCGTGCTACAACCATTATATATATGCAGCTATAAACTACAAACGTTTCGTTTAAATTTTTATGGGTATTACTATTTTTAACTTCCCGCTATGAAAATAAATGATTTTAGAAAAATCGGGAAGTTATTGGTTTCATCCCTGTTTTCTAAAATCGAGATTTCATCAGACCTCGACGTTTTGAGGTCCTAGAAAACTATGTATATATGTAAACCTCTCATAACTTTAGAAAGGATGACCGATTTGATCGAACTTGAATTTCACCAAACTTAGATTTTAAATTCTGTTTGAAGTGATTTGGAGAAGATTATGAGAAATATCAAAAATAAAATTTTCAAAAAATGTTTATTTAGAATAACCTTTAAACAGATTTAACGATCAATCCCAAAATCTAGTCAGCTCCCATTACTGCAAACCGCTTCAAAATCGGTAAATGCGTTGAAGAAAAATCGACGACGAAAAATTTCGAAGTGTTTTTTTCATAGCTTTTGAATTAATAGTCTAATCGTTTTTCGGCAATAAATTTTATTATTATTTTTAAAATACCTCGTCGTTTGCCACCAATTACATCAAAATCGTTGATCAGTTCGAATGTTATCATTGTCAAAAAATAAAAAAGTTTTTTTTAATAACTTTGAAATTTCTGCTCGGATCGTTTTTGATGTAACGAGTTAACTATTAGGTCGTAAAAATATTTTTCAAGCGTTTTAGGATCGTTATATATAGCGCGAAGTTCCAGGGATGGCTTGAGGGGTCAACCGTTTTTCAGATTTTTTTTATAAAACTGTGTGGCGGCGCTGTCGTCGCGTCACAAATGAAGGGACAAATTAACTAACAGTCCACCCTGTTTATAGGGTGAGGGTGTCAAACGAGCACACAGTCCACCTGATGGTAAGTAATTGTTGTGAACGCGTAGAAGACTGTCTCGTTGGTCTAGTGGTTGTAGTAGTGCGACTGCTGATCATGAGGTCCTGGGTTCGAATCCCGGGTCGGGCCGAAAAATCAATTATTGAGTTTTTCTGTCAAGAAATTCTCAGTAGCTGCCCGAAGTCAGGAAGTTGGTGGTGGTCCTGCGCCTGATCTCTCTCCGGTCGCGTCGGTTTACCGTCCCATCGGATTATGAGAGTGAAGGAATAGAGAGTTCACCTGTGCTTGCGCATATACTTGGGCACTATGATCCTGTCCTGCTCCGATGGCTAGCCTCCGTTGAGGCAAGCCGCCGTGGCCGAAATTCGATCTGGAGGACATTATTATTATAACGGTAGAAATACATATTTAAAAATACTTTTTCTTGTATAAAAAATTTTTTTTTCAAGTCTGAAAATTCTCATAATGGCAACGCAGCTGAACTTCCTTGTTCAAAAACCGTTTCAGGAATACTATGGTTCCCAACTGTGGGACGTCTATATGTCAGTGTTTAATTTTTTTAATTCCTTGTATATTTTACCAACATTGTTTAATTAAATTAGCAAAATAATTTAAATTATCAAACAAAATTTATTCATAGAGCTGAATGTCATTTACACATATACCGACCGAAATATACATATTTCAAGTGTAAATTAACAGGTGAACGTTATTAAATTAAACTGTGTGTCAGTTTACTTCGTTACACTACGGAAATAAAATACCCATCTTATTGTCTGTGATACCTTAGGGAGCCTTAGTGCCTCAGGTGGTCACCTTTATTCATAATACCTTAGTTCGATTCCCGCCGACACCAATAATTTAGTTAATTTTATTTTTGTGCCAATTTAACAAACTACATCATGAGGAAATATTTATTACAAAGGAATCATAAGTGTTTCCAATACGTACGAAATACGCAAAAATACACTGGGACAGTGCGGTGAGCTCTCTCCTGTCTTTAAGCCTTCACAGATATGAGAAGGGGCTTGTGGCTCTAAGTGGGACGTAAGTATAGACCGCAACTTTATTTGTTTCAAGAATGAAACGATTTTAAATTTTCAAACGTTCTCATATAAATTAAAGAAAACTGAATTGTACAAACAATTTCATCCCGATAATGAAATCTAGATATAAGTTATTTTGGATTAGACCCGGCGTATTTACCTTGAAATCAGGTGGATCAGGGCCGCCGAGAAAATTCACACACACGCTCAACACTGTTCATAGCACGGTGTAAAAATAATTTCGTATGTTTTTCACGCGATTTTAATTGATGTATTCGGTCCCGGCGTGGTTGCAACTGAGCGGTCGACGCGCGTGCTCTCACCACGAACGCTGGAGCTAGACTGGCTGAAAACGAGATGCGACATGCGATCACACTACGCGGATCGTAAAGATAACCGCTTTTCACTTCAGTTGTTTCGATGTGACAATGTATCGTTGTTCATTTTTTTTCCGAAGCAGTAGAGAAAACATGCATCGGTTTTCGGTTCTCACAGACCATATGTTAGATAAAGATAGACCATAATACTAATAATGTCCTCCAGACCGAATTTCGGTCACGGCGGCCTGCCTCAACGGAGGCTAGCCATCAGCCATCAGCGCAGGACAGGATTATAGAGCCCAAGTGTATGCGTAAGCACAGGTGCACTCTCTATTACCTCACTCTCATAATCCGATGGGACGGTAAACCGACACGACCGGAGAGAGATCAGGCGCAGGACCAACGGCTTTACGTGATTTCCGAGGCACGGGGTAGAGACAATGCCAGCTTCCTGACTCCGGGCGGCTTCTGAGAATTTCTTGACAGAAAAACTCAATAATTGATTTTGTTGGCCCGACCCGGGATTCGAACCCAGGACCTCAAGATCAGCAGTAGCACTACTACAATCACTAGACCAACGAGGCAGTCGACCATACGTTAGATATAAATGTAATCTACCGCATCCAGAAAGACTGTAGGTGTTTTAGATACCGTGTAGTGGTGGTGAAAGAATATCCACTACCCCATATCATCCCGTGGGTGTCGTAAGAGGCGACAGAGGGAAACAAATCAGGAGATTGGCAGCAGCTTCTTACTAATAACGACTAAAAATAAACTGAGGTTGCTATGTTGCCAGCCCGTTTGCTAAGCGTGGCAACTAAGGCAAATATTCCCCCTATGAAGCAATCTACGCGAGCGGTCTATGTTCAGCATTTGACTTTGATAGGTTGTAACAATAACGGTAGATAAGAACAAAATAAAGAACGGAGCAAGGTCCATTACTCTACTGTGTTTTTTCTTGCTAATTCTTCTCAGCGAAGAGATTTTCTCTAAACCAGTAGTGAAATTAGAAAACATCTTTTTAAAAACTTATTTATTCATAATCTGTGTTGAATTCAAAAAATTCTGTTAAACTCTGATTTTTCATTCCGTAGAATTCTGACATTTCGTAAGTGTTGCTACTAAAAAAAGTTCTCCACCGAAAAAGAGACAAATTTGAACCATTTGAGGGCAATAAATAATAAAATGCTACGTATTTTTTATGTTTCACCTACAAAAAGGTAAATCTAAATATTTACTTATACAAGTCACCTAATACAAAAATAACAAATATTTCAATATCACGAACAATATATCTAATTAACTTTAATTACTTAATATTTTATTCTTTAGCTGGCATCACTGTCTACTAATTCCAGGTTTAAAAAACCTTTTAAAAAAATGTTAGCTGTCACGTCGCGTCTGTCACATTGATTGATTTTCATTCGACTTCTTTGAATGCTCGAATGCGCATGTGTTCTCGGTGTTTGCTGCTATTTGTTGTTATTATCTTGTTATATTTGTTAAGTTTCTGTTATTCTGTTAAGTTTTTTCTTGTTGACCTTTCGTTTTGTGATCGTTTGTTGATTTTTATAAACGTTATGGAGCCACAACCTGGCCCTTCCCGGGAAGCAGCCCCATCTGACAGAGCACAAGGCTTAGACTTTCTTTCTCCCAGAAAGAAGCGTCCTCGTGGTGCTTTTACGCCCAACGAAAAGACCATAATTCTAAATATTTACAAATATAATATAGAAAATTGGCCGCAAACAACTGATTGGAGTGCAACGGAATGTGCTAAAAAGACTTCTGAGATGACTGGCGTGGGTCTGTCAAGTGTCTATAAAATTACCAAAGAATATAAAGACACAAAAGAATTTCAAAAGCCGAAAAAGAGTGGACCTCAACTATCTTTCATACAAAAAATTTGACGAATTCACTTTCGCCGCAACTCGACGAAAGGTTCACGCGTTTTTCTACAGGAACGAGATTCCGACTATTGAAAAGGTAAAGTTATTGCTAATTCTTTAACACCTCGTTGCTGACATCCCCCATTGTTTTAAAACTATACTTTAACCTGTGTTGCCTGTCTACATTTTAACTGTAATGTAAATGCTTATTTCAGATTCACCAAGAGATAACTGGTGATCCAGACATGCCTGTTATGTCGAAATCAACATTAAGAAAAGTATTGAAGCATTTAAATTTTAAATACACAAGTCGCAAACGTCGAAGTGCGCTAACAGATCGCAAGGAGATAGTACTATGGCGTCAAAAATACTTGCACCAAATTAAACAATATAGAAGAGAAGGCAGGCTTATATATTACCAGGATGAAACGTGGGTAAACGAAGGCAAGTATTGAATTATGTGGTAATTAACTTTTTATAACCTATCTTTTCTTCAAAGTATTAGTCGGAAATCGAATTCTGTACTTATGTAATACTTAAATTAACTTTGTTAATAAATTTTTGTTACCAAAATGAATAAATAAATAAAGAAATCCATGTTTACAGGTAATATTTTTCAATTTATATGCATATATAACTGTCCTCATGTATAAGTGAAATATTAAATATATTTTTATTTTCAGGACATACCGTCAATAAAGTGTGGTGTGATACCAACATTCAATCTTCACGACAAGCTTTCCTCGATGGCTTGACAACAGGGCTTAAGGCACCAACAGGCAAAGGGGGGGCGACTTATAGTTAGCCATATAGGGAGCGAAGAAGGATTTTTGGAAGATGGTTTATTAGTTTTTGAGGCAAAAAAAGGCTTGGCAGATTACCACAAGGAGATGACTGGGGAAGTATTTGAGGAGTGGTTCACAAAAATACTTCCAAAATTAAAACCAAACTCGGTAGTAGTGTTGGATAATGCTCCCTATCATTCGAGGAAGGTCGAAAAAGTACCAACGAGTGCATGGAGAAAAGGCGATATCCAAGCGTGGTTGACTTCAAAAAATTTAAATTTTGAAGAAAAAATGCTAAAAGTTAATTTATTGGAAATTGTGGGTCAGGAGAAATACAAATATCAACAGTGTATTGTAGACGAGATGGCCACAGCACAAGGCATTACTGTGCTTAGACTGCCCCCATATCATTGTGAGCTCAACCCTATTGAATTGGTGTGGGCTCAAGTGAAGGGGCATGTCGCAAGACACAACAGAAGTTTTAAAATGGCGGAAGTTAAAAAACTATTACTGGAAAGTATAAGTAGTATTACTCCTGATAAATGGCAAGAATGTATCAGCCATACAATCAAAGAAGAAGATAAGATGTGCACTCTCGACGATTTCATTGACACAGTCGCAGACTCTTTAATAATTCATGTCAGCGATGATGACGATGATGAAGATAGTGATATAAGTATTAATGATGACTAAAGATTTTAATAAAAATATGTTATTTTTACTTGTGCATTTTTTACTGTTTGTAATGAAAAGGGACGTAATTATCACTCGCCGTAAAACCATGTAGAGTACCGCACTTAATAAAATGGATACATTTACTAACAAATAAAATGTATGTATAGACTCAGATGTTCAGACACGTATTGAAATTGAAAAATGTGCCCGGCCAAAAAGGTTTGTAATCTCTGACATGTCAAAAAATGATAGCTGTCAGAATTCTACGGAATGAAAAATCAGAGTTTAGATTATTAAAAACCACACGAGTCAACTCGACCTTACTCTACTGTACTCTATGATTTCCTACTCTGTTTTATAATACTCTTTCCTATTAAATGAAAAAAAAATCACAAAGGGATTTTTCAATCATCACATAATAACTATCAATCAAAATTTACAAATTCTCTAAATTAAAACCTAACTAATAGTCCAGGCACTTTAGGGAAAAAAGGGGTCAATCTCGGAATTTGAGATAAAAAGCTGGAAACTCGTGTACGGCTTCATTTTGGCGTTCTAAAAGTTGTCTCAAAAGTCTCATATAATTTCGTGTCTGTGTCGTTAGTTGTCCGAGGTCAAAGGTCACGAAAATAATTTTTTTGCAATTATCTCCGTTTATCTATGGTTCCAATCACTTCAACACCTATTATAAAAATTTAAGATAAAAAAATTTGCCAGAACTTTGGCTCAACTTTTTTTCAATACGTTCAACCCTTTTCGAGATAGATGGTAGAGAGCATCCAGCGCTCAGGCATACATACTGTAATACAAGGTCAACAGTGAATCTCGGTGAATAATCCAGCTTTTTATCTCAAATTCCGAGGTGAAACCCTAAAGTGATTGGACTATAAAGTAAAAAAGTGAAACATTTAATGTAATATTTATTTAAGGGGATATAGCTCAAGTAAGTCAGCTCAAATTCTAATTTCGCCCCCACTTCCCCGCGCGTCGTATGCTATGTACCAACATGTTTGTAATCACTAATACTGTAAGTAGATAGGTCGTTAGATACTTATTTCATTAGGTTTATCATATTTATGCCTGTTTCTTAACGCCAACCCAGTCGCTTCCAATTTTTATAACGGTTATTTCACATTTTATTTTTACGTCGCCCTGTTGCGTAATGTGTATTCTGATAGTAAGCGACACGACTTCTCCCTTCAAAAGCCGAAGCGATACTAACGGGGCGACAAGAATCAAGCTTACGCGCCGATAGTTTAGGTAATTTCTTTTTACAGTGAAAATAATGGTATTAAAAAAAGTTAATAACATAAACACTGCTTTATAGTTAGTTCAGTTAGTATGCAAAGTTTCATGATCTTATTTAAAGTATTTTATGAATAACAGCGGTTTATTGTTCAGTTCGGAGGTAGCTTTGGATTTTTTTTATCGAGAAAATTTTACGGAATCGTGTTTTCGTCTAACATAGTCCTTAACATTAATCCACAACATTACCATAATTTATTTCAAAATTAATGCTGCAATCCAAGTTATATTTCCCCTTAAGTTGTATGTATAAAACTTTTTAACGTGGTAGAGTCATGCTGTCGCTATCTTTCAGTTGTAGCACGAATAGGTCGGCTCGACCGGAGAAAGAGAATACTATCACAGAATACCAGCGTAAAATAGCAGATCAATGTTGCTGTGTTTCGTATGGCGAGTGTAGAGAACCGGAGACGCCTTTTACTGGATACGAGGCATTTGCGACGAGTGACAACGCGTCTATATTTTGATTCTTAGTCGAAGATGGATATAGATATCTATGGATCACAGCATCCACTATCCATTAGGTGGACTGTATGCTCGCTTGTCATCCCATTTATATTTAAAAAAAATTATGTTGTTTATAAATTATGTTTTTTTCTAATAATTAAAAGTCAGCTCTTATTCACTATAATATTGTTTTTAAATTATTTTTGGAGTAAAATGTTCACTTAGCTAAAGGTAAGGCAGAAATCAGCTTATTTTCAAGGCACCTTTAATGCTAAGTTAAATTACGTAAACCTGAAGATTTTTAATTTCTTTTTCTTTTTGAAATTTGTTCAAACGAACGTGAAAGCAAAGCAACGTCCAGTACGGTTAATAATTGGATGGATGACCGCTTTTGTAGATTTTATATTCGGGATATTTAAGAGAGAAGTAGTCAGATATAGCCGTCGTTCCCAGCTGCCGCTACATTGCTAAAGGAAAGTAGTTCAGTCTTGTTAAATAATTTAATTGGCAATTTGAATTCTTAAACGTAAATAATATGATACATGTCTAATAAATACTAACCAAGAAAGAAAGGAATTACCTTCGTTCTTAAACCTGTGTTATTTAATGAGATTTTACACACATAAAAACGGTAGTTTTCAACGATTTCACGCCTGTAATCCCTAAGGGGGTAAGCAGAGTCAAAACATTAGGCTTAGATTATATTGAAAGAGGAGATAGATAGTTAGCCCATTGCCTACATTATCACTAACCCATAAGTCGTCTTTTGCATCATTCTAGGAAAGTAACACATCCTTTTTGATTAAAAGTTTCACATCAAGATGGGACCACGGATAGGATTTTAAACATTGATAAAGCTACAATTTATTAATAACATTCAACATAATACTATACGGTGCGTCTGAACATGACTCAGGATAGGATTATAGTGCGCCAGCACCAATTTTAAATATCTATCCTCTTAGTTTGCCGTCCCTTCGGACTATGACAGTGATTTGCAATCCGATACAACTAGAGAGATATCAGGTGCAGTAGTAACGGCTTTACGTGCTTTCCGAGGCATGGGGATACAACGCCAACTTCCTGACTCCGGGCTACTAGAAAAGCCTAAAAACTAATTTAGGTCCGATCCGGGATTCGAACTTGCGACCCCATACTCAGTAGTCACGTTTATGATCACTTGACCAATGAGGCAGTCGTAATACTCAATACACGCCAAGTATACTGTAATCAAAACTTTAATTAATTTGGTAAGATCCGCGAAGTAAAATTTTAAAGGCGAAGGAGTTAGAGACTCTATAGAAGCATTCGGGGAATTAGAACACATCTTCTCGTCAGGTATATCTCAAACTCTGCAAACTGGATTGTACAACCAGTGCGTGTTGCCAGTGATGACTTGCGGATCTGAAACGTGGTCCTTCACTGCTGGCCGTATAAGGACGCTCAAGGTCGCTCAGCGAGCTGTGGAGAGGTCTATGTTCGGGATTTCTCTGCATGATAATCTCATAAATGAGGATATCCGCAGTAAAACCAGAGTGACCGACATAGCCCAACGAATTAGTTAAGCTGAAGTGGCAATGGGCCGGCCATATAGCTCGAAGAGATAACCGATGGGGAAAAAAGGTGGCAACGTCGTACCGGTAGGCGTAGTGTAGGGCGATCCCATACTAGATAGAGTGACGACCTGGTAAGACATACAGGAAGTGGATGGATGTAGGTGGCCCAGGACCGTGCTTTGTGGCATTACTTGGGGGAGGCCTATGTTCAGCTGTGGACTTGTGAAGGGATGTAATGATAATGATGATAGGAGCCAAACACGTGTTTTAGGGAGGGCGGGAGGTGCTCTTCAAACTAGGTAAGACACATCATTTTATTTTATTGCGCGGATCTTGGCTAATTAATTAATAACAACTTTAATGTAATCAAAACGTCAATTTTAAATGTTAATTGTACTATAGCAACATAAAAATTTACCACGGAACACCAGAGTATCAAATAATGTGTTTCTTTTGTATTTGTGTGAATCGTGTATTTTGTATGATTAGTACCATGAGATTGCTGAGAAGAGGCGTTCCATTTGAGCCTTCAGGGCAAACAAAGCACATGCATTTCATGCTTAATAGAAGTAAGATTCTTTTATAGAATAAGGGTGACAAACGAGCACACAGTTCACCTGATGGTAAGTGTATGCTGTGACTCACAGATATCTACATTTTACCTCGATTGAGAATCAAAATGCAGATGCATTGTCAGCCTTGAGCACTAAGATGGAACGCCTCGATTCTAGTATAACAGGTCTGCGGTTGTCTACACTCACCATACGAAACACAGCAGCATTAGGCTGCTATTTTACGCTGGTATCCTGTGAGTCCTACCCGGTCGAGCCGACTCATTCATGCTATAACCAAAATAGCTGCAACGTGGCTCTACCACGTAAACATATTTCGGTGTCTATCGGCCAGCAACTACTTACTATCACGTAAACTGTATGTAAACTTGTTTGTCACGTTTAATTGTTTAAAAACATTGCTGTAAATTGATTTTAAAATTGATCATAATATAAGTTGCTTAAATACCCGAAATAATGAGCAGCCCAGGTACTCAAAGACGAAGACTTCTTCGTTTTCTCTCTAGGAGATATGCGACGAATGTGGAAAAGAAGATTTTAGTCGGTGCAAACCCGACAATACTATGACGGGTTATTACTTGTCCCAGAGATTTCCCTGTGACAAAAGCAAGGAACCTGATATTGTTGTAGCAAGAATGTGTCCGCACGATTAAGGGAGGATCACGTTCTTACATTCTTTACCAGCGTAAAATAGCAGCTTAAAGCTACTGTGTGTGTATGGTGAGTGTAGAGAACCGGAGACCGTTTTTTCTAAAAACATCCCATCTTAATCCTCAAATTTACATCTATCCTCGATTATGAATCAAAATGCTGATGGGTTGTCATCACGCATCAGCACTTTAATTCATAATCGAGGATAGATGTAAATTTCTATGATCTATAGCAACATCTTACTATCAGGTGGACTGCGTGCTCGTTATTCTGTAAAAAAAACACTCTTTAACACTTCTAAAACTAAACCACTTAAGAATGGCTCAAGTGTCAGCGATTACGTAAGTGCATCGTATTTGATACGTATACGTATCAAACATCAATATCAAACTTGGTACTTTTATCGGCAGATTGGCACAACAAATAGAATACGTCCCTGAGCAAGGACGAACTGCTTTATCTCAACTATGCAAGGTTAACAGATAATGATCTAAAATACTCAATACCACTGTGAAAAGGAGAAGGTACATGAGGTGCTAGATGGTAAGACTTTCAGCCGTCGGTCCCACTACCTTACATATTTCTGCCGTTGAATGGCAGTGTTTACTGCTGTGTTTCTAGCTGAAGTGTATAGAAATACAGAGATCCAGTATAACTGGAAGCATTCGACTATAGTCCTCAGAGACGGAAAAGCATCTGCAGTTTACTTTACTTTGTCGAGGTTAGTTGCAGATGTCCACGACTATTGTCGCCACTTACCATCAGGTGGCTGCTGTATTTTTTTTATAGGATAGAGTAACAAACGAGCACACAGTCCATCTGGTTGTAAGTGGTTGCTGTGGCCCATAGACATCTACATTTATCCTCGATTACGAATGAAAATGCAGATGCGTTGTCACCCGTGAGGACTAAGATTGAATGTCTCGTTTCCTTAACTCTGCTGTGTTTCGTATGGTGAGTGTAGAGTACCGGAGACCCTTTTTACTGGAAACGAGACATTCCATCTTAGTACTCACGGGTGACAACGCATCTGCATTTTGATTCGTAATCGAGGATAGATGTAGATGTCTATGGGCCACAGCAACCACTTACAACCAGGTGGACTGTGTGCTCGTTTGTTACTCTATCCTATAAAAAACTGTCGGGTCTTCTTACGATAAGCTCGTAGTCCTGGGTGTTCATTGGTCACTCTATTGACCGCGGTTCTGCTTGGGCCCATCTGGAGAGCTAAGATTTTTTGTTTACAAAGAGGAGGTTGGATTTGCGCCTTCAATGCTTTGATGATCGTGGGTGTCCTAACTGTACGAGGTCGGCCGGCCCTCTTACAATCTTCGAAGCCTGAATCTTCAGTTAAATTTTTTAGAATATTGAAAATCTCTTTTGACGCGTAATCACAGCGGTGCAACGCGATAACCGCCACTCTATCTTCTTTCTTCGGCCTCTTTGTGTTTGAAAATGAATGAAAATTAATTTCTTTTTATTTTCGGCAAGCGAAACGTTATATTTTTAAAATTGGTGAAGTACATATAGCCAGTATTCAATTTTTTTAAATAATAAGGTTTTGACAGAACTTATGACCCAACTAAGTATATGTTATAGTGAAAATACTTCTATACAGCGTAAGTAACCAAAATATTCTATTATACAACTGATTAAAAACCAATGATAGAATCCATAACATACGCAGTACAGCTACTAAGATGACTCTCGACATACCGTTTAGGCTGTTTAGCAAATTGTCGTAATTTTACGACACTTATAAACAAAAATACAATTTTATCATTATTAAACATTAATTTTAGCCTATAAATTATTTTCAGTTTGATAAATGATTACTGTGCCCCAATGTGCCTTCATGTCCATTAATTTAATTTTTTGGAATTCTAACCTGTACAAGCGATATTTAGTTACCATACTCATATTAGTATCCTTATATTATTTGGTTATTTTGCTGGCGCATCCATTTTTAGATAGAAAACTTATACAAGTTGACCGTAAATCTAATTCTGTACTTTTAATTTATTAACTATCATCATCGAAACTAAACTCCAGTTCGAGTATAATATTAATATATTAAATAGATTTTTTTACTCTGATATTAAATGTCGCCATCATTCAATATAGTATATAAATAATTTAGAAGACTTATCTTTAAAAGTTAATATTATCTGTAGTGTAGTAGTTTCTTTGCACACCAAATAAGAGCAAAAAACAGCTGTTATACAGGCTCTTTTGTGCTCGTACAGCTACTATACAGCGCTACTAACGCATAAAGCAGTATAATTTGTGCCAATTTTTTACTTATAAGAACTGTATAAGCACTTATACAGCCTTTATGCACCCAAAAAATAGAGCCTCCAGTATAAGAACGAACTTTAATACAGCTCGTATACAGCTTGCGTGCTGCTTGGGCGGCTGTTAAAAAAAATTATATAATGCGAGGAAACCGATTTGGGATCCCACATCTATGTGCCACAGCAACCGCTTAACTTTATCGGACATGAAGACTGGAGGAATCTTCATGTCAGAGACACTCTTCTCGTCGGGATTTAAGCCCACTGGATTATAAGATATTGCAACATTAGGGGAAGAAAGTCTGCGCTAAGCCTCGTCAGAATTTGGAATCTCACCGTGCATCTTTGGCTAAAGCAGCGGCAGAAATAGATATAAGTGTGGTGCGTGCTGCGATTGATGATTGGCCGCGTCGATCAAAATAGGGGAAGGCATTTTGAATAATGTAAATAAAATTGTATTCTAAATTTCATATATAATTTCTATATAATTATCAAAAATGTATCATTAATTTTATAAAAAGTTTTTGACTGAACTTTTGACCTAAGTAACCAAAATAATTAAAAGATTTAAAACCTTGCCTTGGGAACAGTGTTGAACTACATTTTATTTATATTTTACATTATCTTCTAACTGCACCAAATCGTTTTCCTTTTTCAACATATTGATAACAAATAAATTTCGTTCACTTGCACAATATAAACACGCAACCAATGCAAAATGATGACATTTTATCACGTGTATATCTTTAAATTGTAATATGGTTGTTATTTTTTTTGGTTTTATAACACCCTCATAGAAGTAATAAAACTTTATATTTATATGAGTGTACAATTACGCTATAAAAATAAGTCTTAGAAGGCAGTTTGGATACACCATTGTTCAGAAATAAGATTTGAGTGATACTATAATAACACTTACAGCTGTAATAAGCGACAGCAAGCAGAAAACAACTTCTATACAGCAATAAAATCAGATTCAATTGTTACAAAATACTTTTTTTTGCGCCCGAAGCAAATATGGGCAACCCTCCGGAAAGCGGGGGAGGGAGGCTGTGAATGCTCATAGCATACCACGCAGCCGGCTGCGTGGTTATGTGGAGACTTTTACCCACTAAACACCGTCTTTATGGATTGGCTTACCGATCTGACGAGAGATCTCTAAGCCGTATACGAACGCGACCCTCCTTCGCAGAAAGGAGGGCGCAGGACCAAATACTTCCAATTGTGTAATACAAGGGCTAACATCTTGAGCTGCATAATAACTCATAAAACACTCTTATAAGAATACAACCTCTTTTCCACACTTTTATACGCTCTTATAAGTTCTACATGGGCTAGTACATTGATTTTCATAACGCTTGTGTGCTGCGTGGCTTGACAATTTTATTCTAAAAAAAACATATAAATAGAATAGAATTGTCTGTTTGTAATATCTGTTTATAAGAACTGCCTTTTATTGAGCTTAGTGGGTTATTTGCATGCCATTAAAAAACTTTTTTTGTCTGTCTGTCAGTCTGTCAAGGCTAATCTTAGTTAGTACTGGCTAATTAGATTGTGATGAAACATTACGAACAAATAGAGAGAGAGAGAGCGAGTGAGAGAGAGATAGAGCAATGAGAGAAGAGACCTAGGCTATATTTTTTCCGAAAAAAAATCAATTTAAAAAAATTTAAATTTTATAATATTTATTTTTGACTATTTTAAAACTAAATAACGCCACATTAGTCTTTACATTTTTGGTAAAAAAAAAACGTTACATCCACATTAGGATTTTCTCCTGTATCGTAGGGGCCAACATCCAAAGTCAGAACAATTATTTGTAGGCCATACAAATACTTATTCCGTGCGGGATTCGAACCCGCGGCCCTCAGCGCTAGAACTCATTCTAAGTCACTGCGCCAAAGAGCCATCAAACAATAATAAATACTAAATACTATCCAAGCGAAGCTGGCTACAACTGTCGGATTTCGCTAATAGAATGTACAATGTACAAAGAAGTAACAATACTACGAAAATGCAAATGAAGCTACACTAACTAAAAATTCTCTAATCTATTTTCTGTGCATTCCGTTTGAGTAGCAAAATACTTTAAATAAAGTTAGTTAGACAGCTATTTTAAATATTTATATATATTAACGTAAAATGTAAAGCTGGATATGCTCACGTTTTGCGAATTTTAACGTAAACAAACATTTTAAAATAAAATGTACGTACGTTCGTAACTCAAGATAGATCACATGTGGAATCACATGTTATCAAAGTATTCCATACGTTTTTTCCGGATCAGTTCTTCGTGAAAATTTTTCTCATTATTTATAGACGGCTTATTATGCCTACTCTATTTATAGACGGCCGATATAATACTTCGATCGTCGTACGATTTTATTCATAAACTACCGATACATCCCGGATTGATCACGACAACAGCGCCACCAACCGGCTCCAGTTGTGAATCTAAACCATTCTCCAATCAACTAAATCACACATACAAAATTTCATCAAATATGGTGCTGTCGTTTTTCAGTTTTAGAGAAACTACCGCACAGCCGTTGATTTTTATATACAGTAGAACTCGCTAATCCGAATTCCCGATAATTCGAACGCGTCTATAGTTCGAACGAGCCCACCTGATCAAGTGGATATTTCAATATCAAAAAAAAATGTTATTGCGTAAATTGAAGGACAAATCATTTTCTTTGTAAACACCACTCGTCATAGTATACTAATTTTTTTTACAATTACATATTGTTTAAAATTTGTATTTACATTTAATTATAAAATCAGTTTCATTTCAAAAACATCTTTTAAAATAATAATAATATTAACATTTATTTATAAACATATTACATGTACAAAAATTTACTGTGGTCATCAACCCCGAAACTAGGATATTATACCTGTATTTCGGGGGCTAGTTTATAAAAGTATCTATATACTATAATCCGAACGCCTCATTAATCCGTACAGAAGAGAAGTTAAAAATTGATGCCAGCGGGCATAGAACCCGGATTGTTCGCGTAACGACTGTGAAATTTACAGCAACCGCTAACTATCTGAGCTACCACGGCTCTATCATCTATAATATAATATAATTATCTATAATATAATTAATATAATTTCGTCACAATAATGCTTATTAAACGTGATACTTCTACCCACATCTATTGGAAGACATAACATATTTTTGGAACATGCAATAGTCACATAGAGTGATGTACGAGTATCCACAATCTTACACACAGCAAAGCGATAATAGTGAGGGCCATTTAGTAATTTGCAGCTTTTAGAAGCTTAGTCTTTCGTTCATTATACGTTCAATATAATGGAGTAAGCTAATTTAATTAAACTGGTAAATGATAATAAATGACTACTTTCAAGGTCTATCTATCTTGCTAAAATACGAGTATATAAGAAGGTATGTATGGACTTCCAGCTCTTATAACCGTGGCGTTATCCGCAAAAAAATTATTGTTTTTTTTTTTTTGTTGTATGTCAACTGGTCTGTTCGTTAATATATACCGTACCCGTTTATTTTATTTTGGGTTTCGTTTATTTGCTTAATTTATGATATTTTGTTAAGCCTATAAAGCAAATAAATTTGTAATTACTGTATTTATTTAAATTCCGCTGCGCCTGATCTCCCTCTGGTCGTATCAGAAAACTGTCCTATTGGACATAGTCGATCTATATATCCGATGTGAGGGAATATAGAGCGCACTCGTGTTTGCGCATACACAGTAGGATTATAGTGAATCCTATCCTGCGCAGATGGCTTCTCTCAGTCTGGAGGAAATATATTTTTATTTCTTATATTTTATTTAAATTCAATATCTAAATTCAATTGTATGTATGAAAATCGCTCCACCGACTCATACGAAACTCTTAGTACTAGCTGTAAATCAGCGCTGAAGCTATTTGTTGAAGCTATAGCTGATGTTGCTTCCAATTAAGTACTACTCATTTGCTTTTTAAGCTATTCATAGCGCCGCTCCAGAAATTCCGTAACGACAAAAAAACCTCACGCTCTCCACTCCGACGGGCACGGAGGTGTGGCGTTGAAAGCCGTGCATCGTCTAACGTATGTGTGTACACTAGCTGCTAACTCAATGATAAAAATTCCTGAATAACCTACATGTATTGTAAGATATTAAAAATATTTTAAACAATATTAACTTCTCATTTATTCAATAAGAGAAAAAAAATTGTTTTCTTATCGGTCACCACGCTCAAAAAGTGTAACTTGATTTAATATCAAAGACTTAACTGCATAAATAAAATAAATAAATAATTATAATTGCATAAGTTGATAAAAAATGCTATGCAATAGCTTTACCGCGGCAGTCACCGAGTGCCTCACGTATTTTTTATTTTTATTGTATAAATCTGATTCTTATCTATTATTTTTTTTACGTGGTAGAGCCACGCTGCAGCTTTTTTTTATAGAATATGAGTAACAAACAAGCACATAGTCCACCTGACGGTAAGTGGATGCTGTGACCCATAAGCATCTACATCTGTCCTCTAATAAGAATCAAAATGCAGATTCGTTTTCACTCTTGAGGACTAAGATGCCTCGTTTCCAGTAAAAAGGGTCTTCGAATCTCCACACTCGCCATACGAAACACAGCAGCATTGAACTGCTATTTTAAGCTGGTATTCTATGAGAGCTTCGTCCTTCCTCGTTCGGGCCGACCTATTAGTGCTACAACCATACAAATATAGCTGTAACATGGTTCTACCACGTCTAAACTAGTTATTTTATAGTGGTAGCAGGAATGGATCGGCTTTTCATTCCCTCTTTACCAACCTCGTTAACACGATACCCCAAAAAATACTTTATGGTGTGGCTTCGTTTTTATATTCTGATCAGAATTTTGTTTAGTTAAAATTTTGTCTCTTATTTAATTTGTTTCTTAAAGGTAAGAGTTAATAGTTTTTTGTTAAGCTGAGTCAGTACGCAAATGATGATGATGAATGAGATAGCAAACATCTTCGACTGCATCACCACTTATCATCAGGTTGGATAATAGTCAAACATACATAAACACTCACGCCTGTCACACAGAGGGATAGGCAGAGACTACAGACTTCCATTTAGCACGATCCTGACATACCTTTCTCGCCTCTTCCACATCCATATACCTACGCATACATGCTCGTCGGTTAAGGGTACTCTTAATTTGGCCCATTTTTAGTATATCGCCAATTTGGTCGACAAACTTCCGCCTAGGACGTCCCATTCCGACTCTTCCATTCACTTCTGCAACATATATTTGCTTTGTCAGTCTTTCCGCATTCACTCATTCTACATGACCAAACCACCGAAGCATTCCTTTCTTAATCCTGGTTACCGCATCATCTTGCAAACCACACTCTTCTTTTATCACACAGTTTCTCACCCTGTCACTCAGATTCAGCCCTAACATACTCCTTAGCGACCGCATTTCTACTGCATTTATTCTACTCTCGTGCTTCTTCTGCCACACCCAACTTTCACTACCATACGTTAAAGTAGGGACTAATACAGCACTGTGAATTGCCATACGTGTCTTTTTTGACACATTCTGATTTTTCACAATAGAGTGTAGAGCCCCATTTACTTTATTTCCTGCATTTATTAATAGTCAAACACTGACTTATATATGGCACTGGCTTATATACATTACATGTAAAAAAAATCCTGTGCTTCCCGTATAGTGCGTTATCATAATCAGTATTCAAACGATAGAACTTCAGAAAACTCGACCATAAAGAAATTAAATTAAATTTAATCAAAAAATCTATTGAAATTTAATGTGATGGTCAATTTTTGTTACATGATTTATACATATAATTAAAAAAATAGTTAAAAAATCTATTACAATTTTCACAATAGGCTCATCGTTTTTTAGAAACAATTCAGTGTCGTTCGTTCGAAGGTAGGTACATTTGTTTATATAATTCCATAATATCAAAAAATACAACGTTTACACAGTAGAAAGCTTTCTACTATGACGTTTATGTAATGAATTTTCAAAATGAAATAGAAAGGCAATAACGGGAAAAAGAACTTTATTTATTATACCTTAAGGTGTTTTATTCAAATAATTTTTGTATAATTAATGAAATTAAATTATAATATTTACAATTAATACTAATTATACACAATATATAAAAAAAGAAACTGTAATATAGAAAAACTAATACTAAAAATTTAAATTGCCGAAAAGTCCTGCTCCCCGTGGTATAGTGCCAAGAACGCTGGCTGCGTTTCCTTGCTGAATAGCTATACTTAGCCTTTGAGCGAGGAAAGAACCAGCCCTCTTATCAGCAGCAGCGACGACCAGCCGTGTATACAGTTCCTTTAGGAATTTCACTGCACGTGGACCCCACGGACCGATAGTCTACAGCAAATGGCATAAATATGCAGTCATTTCTAAAAGACTCATATTTGCGCCATTTACTAAATTCGGCTGCCTCTGATGCCGCCCCGGCTCTAAAAAAGGTACCCCTGAGATGAGAAGCCGCCAGTGTCAACGCAAGTAGCGTCAAACACTAGGGCTTTACCTCTCTCCCAAGGGACTAAAGTCATACCGTCGGGTCTCTTGCCATCGTCTCTAAATATCCCGCAAGGCTCTAAAACCGAGGGGATATTTATGGAGACAAGAACCCTTCGGATTACTTCGTTCAAAGAACAAATATAAATATAACAACATAGAAATAAATGGAGGTGATAAAACTACACAATTTTTTGTTATAAAAATATTTTGATAAAAAAATACAAATAAACTCACCATGAGGAGAACCGTTTGCTCGTTTTTGCCCTTAGTCAAGACAACGCTATAACTAAGTTCTACATATAATAAGTAATATAAATATAGTAAAAACACTAAATCATTTACGCGGATTAGTCATTTTTTATATCATTAATCACGACGCATTTAAGGTTTTAAGGTTCCTTATCGTTTGTTCGTGCACAAAGTTTTAACAGAAGTACTTACGTTATCTTAGTAACCCAATTCTCGAAAGGAATCTTCAAGGATAGGTAATCGTTCGGTTATCTCGCTTCTGCGAAAATCGGATTCATGTACATCACTGTCACATCCTACGTTTGACATTGGAGAATTCATTTATATCAGAAATGTTTTAGATTTCTTTAGTATGGTATTTATCCAGAAATCGGCCGTGCGAAACCGGAGCGAAACGCTAGTATTGTATATATTTGAATGATATGTAAATAAAAATCAATTACCAGAAAAAAATAAAAATGGTAGTCTATGCTCGTACCGTAGTTAGCCCACCCTTTTAGCCGATATCACAAAGGAAAAGGTTTTTTTAGATTGTATGTTATATTTTTAATATAATATGTTATATGATATAATTGTCAATTATTGTGAAACAATTTGAATGTTTCCTTTTTATTTTATTTTTGGTTATACCAATACGGTTATATATAAATTCATGGGTATATAAGGGTGAGGAGCAATGATGAAGTTTTAATGTAAATTATTTAGACGACATTTATCCTGGCTATTTATATTATTCGTGTCCACTAAAAAGTGTTAAAAAATTAGACTTTAAAAGTAAAAGCCAATTTTAAAGAACTAAAAAAAATTATTTCCACATAATAGCTTCTGAAGTCGGACTCTAATACTTCTATACGATATCTTAGCACCGACTTCTGAAGCTATTAAGTAAAAATATTTTATTCATTTCAGTTATTTGTAGTCATCTTTTACTTGTTATTAAAAGTCTGTTTTTGTTATTTCTGAAAAGGTGAGGAAGTTTCACCGTGTAGTGGAGTTGTAAGAATATCCAACACCCTATATCGCCCCGTGGCTAAGCGACGGATCGAAACTGAAACAGGAGATGGCAAGAGTGAATAGGTTTTTGTTAAATCAGTGCGCCACTATATTAGGCTACATCACCACCACCATCAGGTGGGATTGTAGTTAAGCGCTGGCTTAGAACAATAAAAAATGCGGAGCGGAATCTTCCAGATAACGACCCAAAAACTAAGCGTGGTAACTATAGCAAAATTCCCCTATGTGGCAAACATCAAAATATGGTGAATAATTAACGACAGCCTTTCCGTTGTAATTGATGGATATATATGTATGAATAGAGGAAGTAGAATATAATCGAAGTGGTGCAATTTAGGTATTTAATTAAAGAGAACCTGCATAGTTTTTACGTGGTAGAACCATACTGCAGTTATATTAGCAGTATAGTTGTAGGTTGTAGCACAAATGGGTCAGCTCGACCAGGGAAAGACCACGCTCTCACAGAATACCAGCGTAAAATCGTAGCTTAATGCTGCTGTGTTTCGTATGGTAAGTGTAGAAAACGGAGACCCTTTTTAATGAAAACGAGGCATTCCATCTTAGTCCTCACGGACAACGCATCTGCAAGATTCGTAACCGATGATAGCTGTAGATGTTTATAGGCCACAGCAACCACTTACCATCAGGCGGACTGTGTGCTCGTTCGTCACCCTATCCTACAAAAATAAACTTTTCACAATTTTTACGGTTAGCGTTTCATGTAATTAATCAGCCCCAAAAACTGCCACTTACAAATTCAATGGTGTTATCAGAGATCGTAATCGGGTCGCAATATAAATTTAAAGCTAGATTTCTTGTATCGTGAGGCCTGTCCCCACACACATAAATTGCACTACAATTAGGATATACCTACATTTATCCTTGATTAAAAATCTAAACGCCGATAAGTTGTCCACCCTTGAGGACTAATCTCGAATGCCTCGTAGTCATTAAAAAAGGTCGGCGTTTCTTTACACTCACCATACGTAACACAGCAGCATTAACCTGCTATTTTATGCTAGATTTTGTCCGAGCATGTTCCTATCCCCGGTCGAGCCGACCCGTTAACCTACAACTATAATATACCTGCGTGGATCTACCACATAAGTGGCTTTACCACTTAACAAAAGGGTGCTAAATTATTAAGAGGCTTGTTACAAGACGCAATATGTGAGCGTAATGTTACGTGAGATACACTCCTTGGAATTTCATGGCTGTGCGTAATGGCCGATATAATCGCACGAATGCTATCTTCGTAAGGCTTTATGCAAATAACGTAATGTTCGTAACGACACCATGATACGGCTTACGGCGAGATATCCACATTCTGCCTAACAGAATGTTGTTCCGAAATAAACCGTTTTTTTACCGCATGTTATTTAAAACTATTAAAGTTAAAAGGATCAATCAGCTGAAGTGACAATAGACTGACATATACCTCGTAGGACTGGTGGACCAAAAAGGTTTTCAACCGGCGTAACCTCGCTGGAAGAAGGGTAGGGTCCACTAGATGAATTGACGACCTGGTAAGACAGGTAAGGTCGATGAATGCAAGTGGCTCAGGGTCATGTATTGTGGCATCATTTATGAAGACTCATCTACGGTAAAATACCAGCATCAAATAGCAGTTCATATGCTGAGTGCAGAAAACTGGAGACCCTTTTTTTAGAAACAAGGCGTTTCAGTTAGTTCTCAGAGGTGACAACTCGTCCGTATTTCAGTATTTAATCAAAGATAGATGTAGATGTCTATGGGCAGCAGTATCCACTTACCATCAGGTTGACTGTTTAATAGTTGGTCACTTTTATTCTACAAAAACCCGATAGTTAGTGATGATGCAACGAAGATATGAAGCGCACTGATTAAACAAAAGACTATTCACTCTTGCCTTGCAGACACCCACGTTGTTATCTGAAGAAAGGACGAATGCTGGCAACATATTCTCCACTCCTTTGTTTTACGCATGAAAAATGTATCGTATGCACTGGCTGGAGGAAGGGCAACGAAGGAATTAAGTTATACAATTCCTGCAACTTTGCACCTGTGTTCAAGACTGGTGAGATTGGTTTTAATCAGATTCAGGTCACCAATTAGCACACCCTACCATTGAGTCCAAGCTGCTATGTGGCATTTTTCAGAACCAGCATATACTGGATCCCTTTTATATAAAAAAAATCAATTTCGGTAGAAAATTTAACGCTAATTAATTTACAAAAAAATCTGTGCACGTACACTGAAGTCGTCTCAATTAAATTCTAATTTTTGGTAGGTTTTATTACGTTATTACATTAAGAGCCGTGGTAGCTCAGGGGCTGAGCGCTCGCTGTAAATTTCACAGTATCCGAGCAACCCGGGTTCGATCTTCGCCGGCACCGATGAAATTGTTAATTGTAATTTTAAATGCTAATTAACCACGTGCTCGGCGGTGAAGAAAACATTGTGCGGAAACCTGCATGTCTGAGAAATAAGAAGAAAAAAATATTTCGAAAACTTGTGCAGTTCGCCAACAAGCATTGGGACGCAGCGGACATTTCTTTGTCCTAAAACCCTCTCAGAAATGAGAGGAGACCTGTGCCATCAGATTCTTCCTCCAGCTACCACCCGCATGAGGTTGACACACATGCTCCACCAACCAAAATAACGGCAGATTTAGCCTAAAGGCATATAAAAGATAATAGTAATAATTTGCCATTAGAAAGGGTTTGTGTCACTGACGTTGAGTATATGTATTTTTCGATCATGTTTGTCTCATCCACCAACAAGTTGCCTTTAATCATGCAAAGCTGGGAAATTTACAGATAAATATTGTTATGTTGTTATATAAAACACCATGGAGGTCAAACAGTCTGCAGCCCATAATTAAGGGACCCGACTTCGACAAAGTTACTTAGGTGTGAGTCAAACCAAAACGCAGAGAGCGCCATTGAGAATAGCGGCCCGCCAAACAACCATCGCAGAGACACAATGCTGCAGAACGCAACAAGCATCAATACGACTATCGTCGGATTTACACCATCCCAAGGTCCCCCATACAATCACAGCGGACATCACTACCCGCATACCACCATCGACCAGAACCACAAGATGCATCGAATCAGGCGCAGCACACCCGCAGATCATCACAAGGTGCAATATCACAAGTAGCAGTAACTTAAACCATTGAGTTGAATGGTCTAAGAGTAGTAACCATCAATGCAACTATCATACGGATGGCGTCCCCTCACATCACACCCACATGATACCCATAAGAAAATTGTAAAAGTAGCTGGTCACCAGACCACCCCATATATATGTACACCCTCGGGCTCCCTTACATAATCAATCTCTACACGAACACCCTCCATATATACGAGAACACGCTGCTACTTTAAATGAACATGCTCAATAACTTAGGCAATTTATGACCAATTTTCCAACTAATTTATAAATGTTATTTATCTTTATTATTATAATATTTTCAACTTGTAATTCTATTATTAAATAAATTTTAAATGTTTTAACAATGTTTTAATAAATTTATTGATTTTGTAAGGCAACTTTAAGCTTTTACTACTTAATGTCTGAAATGTTTTTTGCTTATTAATGTATTTTTAGTTGTTTAAAATATTACTTCTTAGATATAATATTAGTCGGATTTATATAGAAATTAATTATTTATTAACTATTAATAGTAATAATGTGCCGTCACAATATCAAATACAGTAAAAATGCTCAAATCTACTAGTGTGTATGATCATCCGTGTAATATTATCACTTTCTTACAAATTAAAAACTAAGTACAGCCTTGTTTGCATAGATATCTCCCCTGTGATACGATATTTTAGTAGTGTGTAGTGTAGTTAGTTATTTTTAAGTTAATTTTGCGAGTTATACCTAATGATTGCCAAAACTTGTTTGATATTATTTTCTTAATATATTAATTTTAATTATAGTATATGGCTTTTTGTTTTTGTCTCCGTCATCCCGCTAGTTTTGGTTTTATAGAGCGGCAAAGATTAAGGTGACTACGTTACCCTAACGTACCACACGTAAGGCTGCTGGACAAAGATTCATTGTCACCTTTGTGGACTAACACTACCTAGTAATTGTGCACATGTGTATACGCCACATTTAGATTGTTTATTCTTTTGACCTACTTTAGCGAAAATAGGTTTATTACAGTGAGAAACCAGTAGCCTAACATCTGTTCACTTTGTCCTTCCGTTACATTTATTGCAGCCTCCATGTTTATTGGCATTGTTAAAGTAAAGTGCTAAGGAATTGTTATTTAGCCTACCGGTGCTAAGTGACGCAACCGTGAGAATGGCTCCTAATAGTGATGTCATCCAACTATGCAGACTTTGCCTCATTTGCATAAAATAATTCTGTTATCGATAAAATATCACGAAATATATTAAAAAAGGTCAAACAAAATAAATTAGTAGATGCAGTCTGCAGCTACATTATGGTTGTACTCTCACACGGAATACCAGCGTAAGATAGCAGCAGTTTTAGAAATTTTAAAGTTATGTATACTAAAAATTTTTTCAATTGAGTCCGACTGTTTTTGGCAAAATTCAAAAGACCAATTCTATTATATGCCGATACATAATAATTTCACAGTCGTGCTATACAAATTCATTACAGTCCACTGTTTGACGTAGAGCCCGTAGAAGAGATTTTGCCATTATTACATGATTCATAGGCAGATAGACGATCGCAGTTCTGGGTATTTTTCTCGAATACTGCTACCTTTGGTCTGAATATAGATGTTAATGAGATCATCATATCATCATAATCATAAACACTCACGCCTGTCACCCAGAGGGGTAGGCAGAGACTACGGACTTTCATTTGACACGATCCTGACATACCTCTTTCGCCTCCTTTACATCCATATATCTACGCATACATGCTCGTCGGTTAAGGGTACTTTTAACGTGGCCCATTTTCAAAATATCGCCAATTTGGTCGATAAACTTTTTTCTAGGGCGTCCCTTCCCGACTCTGCCGTTCACATCTGCCATATAAATTTGCTTTGTCACTCTTTCCTCATTCATTCTTTCTACATGACCAAACCACCGAAGCATTCCTTTCTTAATTCTGGTCACAACATCATCTTGCATACCACATTTATCTCTTATCACGCAATTTCTCACCCTGTCATTCAGATTCAACCCTAACATACTCCTTAAAGACCGCATTTCTACAGCATTTACTCTACTTTCGTGCTTCTTCTGCCATACCCAGCTTTCACTACCATACATTAAAGTAGGGACTAACACAGCATTATGAATTACCATACGTGCCTTTTTTGATACATTCTGGTTCTTCACAATAGAGTGTAGTGCCCCATTCACTCTATTCCCTGCATTTACTCGTCGTTTTATATCCTTATCATATCTACCATCCCTGCTAAATACACATCGCAAATACACAAACTCATCCACTTGCTCAATTAACTCTCCTTCTATTCTTATTTCACATACCGTTTTGCTTTCCTCTCTTTCAAAAACCATCACTTTCGTCTTACTTGCATTCACTTTCATTCCCCTTTCTTTTAATGCCCAGTTCATTAATGTAACCATCATTTGCAACTCAGCCGCCGACGACGCAAATATGACTTGATCATCGGCATATAAAAGGCATTTGACGGTAAACTCGCCCATTCTTAATGTTATTGATTGATTCTAAATGTTAATGAGATAAAAGGAGAAATAAAGGTAAAAGATTAGGAAGGTCATAGCAAAAGTGCGTAGGATGTTAAGGAAATAGAACTCATAAATTGGATACTTCTGATTTCGGAACACAGGAAGTTACCAGCTGCGCAAGATATGGGCAATAATGTGGAAGATATGTTTGAAGGCAGTATCATAATCATTGGGATAATCAAAAAAAGCAACTGTCTATATACGCCATATTCGCGGGCACAGGTTTGAGAATTTACCAGTACTCGATCGTGTTTGTCTGCCGCACAATAAATTTGTTAAATCCTATTTTAAGCGCCGATTTAATACGTAATCGGCGGAAAAGAAACACATCGTCAGGAAATATATATTTATGAGAAATAAAAGTATTTGAAATGTTAAGTCCACCAATATTCTGCAGCAGTGCGGCGGAATATAACTCCCAAACGTTTATTAACGTAATTGTTTATTCAATCCAGATTATGTATAATATCTATGGAAGTCATTCTTCAGTTTCAGTTACTCAACTCATTACTACATTAAATCACACATTTAATTTTAATAATTCATTAAAATTAATTCTTATTTGTATCGATAGTTTTAAATCAACACATCACTACTCCCAACCTATACGTAAGTTCCAAGGACATACTCGTAGATGATGTAATATATATATTTATTTAAAAATGCGTACGCAACACGAGAGGCATTCCTAGAGAGCGGACTGAAAAAGTGAGCTTTATTTATATTCGACGGTGCTTTGAAGTCACCGCGACAGTAAGTCTACATGGAATAATTGTAGCCCGATCGCGGGCGGATTGCGAAAAATATATGAAATATTTAAGGATTGTATTAAATGGCACACATGATTGGGTAATATCGTCGATAGTACAAGAAATAAAGGATAGTTATATATATATATATATATATATATATATATATATATATATATATATATATATATATATATATAGCATTACGAAAGCAAGTATTGCAGTCAGGTCTTTTTGAATACGGCTGATTCTAAATGTTGGCTACCCCTACTCGGTCGCCTGATGCCTACAAAACGATTCTAGAGATGGTATCCTACGTCGCTGTTTAAAATAAATTCCCCAATATTTTTAGTTTTACGCAAAAGCCGTAGGATGTATTGTTTTTAAGTATTTTTTTATTCAGAAATTTTGCCTATTAGTTATATTTTACAAATGCTTTCGAGGATAGCTTTTATTCCACTTACACAAAACACCATATTATTTTCCAGACGGTAAAAAAGTTGTCCAGTATAATATGTATACACACACACGCACACTTATATGTATGTGTGTGTGTTTGTGCACTATAATGCTGTCCTGCGCAGATGGCTAGTCTCAGATGAGATGTCCGCCGTAACCAAAATTCGGTCTGGAGTATATTTATCTATGTCTGTCGTCCCCACCAGGCATGACCAGTGCACCAACTGCCGTATTTTAGTTTCAAAGAGCTAGTATAATTACAGTCTGTGAGCCACTTAATTGCAGCCTTTAAATGTGACAATTCATAAGAAGAATTTTTTTGTTTGAAATTGGTTGCAGGTGTCCATGAAGCAGGATAGCAGTAGCCTATATAATAAATAAAAACTAAAAAAAAATATATCATGGAAATAAAATAAAAACCCGCGTCGCTAACAGAACGCCCCTACCCTAACGGAAGCGTATCATCAATGTCAACCCGTGACTTCACCGTTGAAATACTAAACTAATCAAGCGCTCCATTTGCTGACAATGACATCTTAAGATTTCGTGAAAATATCATAAATACTAGGAGTGGTAGCTCAACGTATACGCTCCTACGTAATTGTTAATCCTAGAGTGCGAAGGAAATAAACGATTTTATTCTAAGAAATAAAATATACAGAAAACACGTGAAGTTTGTCGAACTGGTAGGAAGCAATTCTCCGGCCTAACTGTTCTCTAACCCTGTTAGAAATTATGGATATATTAAATATTAATTGTGGATATATTAATTGTTCATTGACAGCGGTAGTTACTTACCATCAGGTGAGCCGCGTGGTCGTTTGCTCCCTTCTTATATAAAAAATAGTCTGCAACTATACCTACTACTAAGCAGGACTCGTAAGGTGATGTTGTACCGCCTATCAAGTCTATCGATAGAGAACTTGTAAGGGTGCCATCCTTCAAGTAACTCGGTCACGTGGTTACCGAGGACTTGAAGGATGACAAGGATATTTAAACGCTCTCCAAGTACAATACCGGGTGTTACAAAACTACCCGTAAAGCCAAAAGGAGGTTTAAATGGGGCCTTATAACGAGTCCATTCGCAATATTTAAGAACCGTAGTAACGCTGTATAATATACCCCAAAAAAATAAAAAAAATATTACCTACTATTTTCACTGATGTGCAAACCCTATTTCAGTAAAATTAAAGAATAAACTACGCAGAATGTACCTACATTGCTACCTAATTCGCGAAACGACAAAAATTTTAAAAGACCTAACCTAATGAAACAATCTAAATGAACACTTACTTTTTCATAATAAACGTCAAATTTACAGAAACGGCTCAAAGTGTGCTCCGACTTGCTCAATACACAACCTCGCTCGTCGGGATATTATGGCTTGTGTGGCATTTCGCAACATCCTCGGTGTTATCGATGCGAAAACCGATCTAACACGCTGTTTTATCTTGGCAACCGTTGGGCAATCGGAGAAATACACTCTGTTCTTCACATACCTAACCCCACAAAAAGAAGTCCAAGAGTGTGAGGTCCAGAGAACGAGCAGGCCATAGCCTCAGTCCTCCGGGGCCGATCCATCCTCGCGGAAAGCGAACCGTTACGGTTTCCCAATGCTAGGGAAAACCCTTAGCCTTGGATAATTATTCATTATATAGATTTCATTTCATAGATTTTCATTTTTCATTACAGATTCATTATATAGATTTCATTCATTCATTAACGTATGGTAGTGGAAGTTGGGTGTGGCAGAAGAAGCACGAGAGTAGAATAAACGCAGTAGAAATGCGGTCGTTAAGGAGTATGTTAGGGCTGAATCTGAACGACAGGGTAAGAAATTGTGTAATAAGAGAAGAGTGTGGTTTGCAAGATAATGTGACCAGGATTAAGATAGAAATGCTTCGGTGGTTTGGTCATGTGGAAAGAATGAATGAGGAAAGAGTGACGAAGAAAATTTATGGTGCAGAAGTGAATGGCAGAGTCGGAAAGGGACGTCCTAGGCGAAAATTTATCGACCAAATTGGCGATTTATTGAAAACGGGCCAAATTAGGAGTACCCTTAACCGACGAGCATGTATGCGTAGGTGTATGGATGTGAAGGAGGCAAGAGAGGTGTGTCAGGATCGTGCCAAATGGAAGTCTGTAGTCTCTGCCTACCCCTCTGGGTGACAGGCGTGAGTGTTAATGTATATGTATTATGTATGTATATAGATTTCCACTAATTAGTCATGACATCACTTAAAGGCTGCTCTGCTTCGCGCTCCCGGTGGGCAGTCAGTCTCTGCCCGGCCGCTGAATCACTAACATCTCTCTCTGTATCCTCGCGTGTCTGCCAGTTTCGACTCCGGGCCAATTAAATATTGTAACTTTTACTATTTCCTAATTTTTATTTTTTTAATATTACTATTTCTTATTGTAAAATAAAAGTGTTTTTTTTAAACCTAAATTACGAGGTCCCGTATAACAGTACGTTAAGATGTTCTCTTACGTTGCGAACAAAATGTGTCGGAGCTCCATCATGCTGAAATAGCATGTTTCTTTGGTTCTCAAAGTAATCCGAGTCCGCCACAGGAAAGTAGGTAATCGCCTCTTCGAATTCCGTTTGTAAAAACGTTAGATAGTTGCTACCGTTCAGACGTGATGGTATAATGACGGGACCGAATGCCCGTCATAAAGGCCAGCCCACACATTCAGCCGCCACTGGTGTTGGAATCTGCCCTGCCGTGTAGCATGTGGATTCACGCGAGCCAACATGGTTTATACCGAATCTTGTTCCGGCTTGCCTCGTACTTTTGTTCGGCTCTTCTTCAAAATGCTCTAATACTAATTTAGCCTGCCTGGCGTCGATTGTGCTCGGATGTCCACTTCCAGTAGACCGATGAAAAGAGCCAGTGGAATATAGTCGTCTTGACATGTTAAGAAAACACTGGTACGAAGGCAGCCGCCGCTGTTCAGTGAGGGGTCTACCATCGATAAATCGTTGCCGATACAGTTCGCGAGCACGATTTAAATTACTGTCTTCATGGCCTACGCATAACATCATATCGTGATATTCCGAGTTAGAAAGCATCGTTATTTTGCAAAAAGTAACTAGAAAAAGACAACATATTTTTTTTAAACTTAACATTTTTTGAAGTCAGTCAGCACTTGAGTATAATGACATCCTTGTATTGAGGTAGCAAACATCTATGAATGAAAAATAGAAAAACTATTAAAGTAGATAATTATTAGGTAAACTATGTACGTAGACCTTTCTGTTAAATAATCTGGTTCCCTGACATGACAGCTTATTAAGGTTGACAAAATTTTTGGCTTTGATAATTAATTATATCTTTTACGGGGTATTTTGTAACCCGTTGTATAATAATGGTCTGAGGATGTTGTTCGAGTTTCTGGGGTACTGCAGCACGTCAGGGATGTTTACGCTGGATGTTGGATGGGTTTCACACCATAGTGCGCAAGCGAATAGCATTCCTCCTGCGCACAGTGCGGGGAACGCCAACACCATTCTCAGAGTTATCAGTCACAAGCCTGACAGGAAGATACTGCGGCATTGGGTGTACACTATGTTGTAGAGATATCACGAAGTGCAGGCAGATCTGTTCAATTCAACAAGTGTTACTAACATAGTTTTTAGGATATCTTGTTTGGCACTATCAATATGGACAAACGCCTCAAATAAATGATTTTATTTTTGATTTATTTATTTTATTTATACTTTTACTTTGTTTTTATAAAAGACCATGTACCTACACACTAATTTCAGACGGCTTTGTGGCGCAGTGGCTTAGCAATGAGTTGCATCGCTGAGGATCGCGGGATCGAATCCTGCACAGCACAAGTATGTATGGCCTAAGATAATTGTTCTAGGTCTGGATGTTTGACCTTGTGAAATTTATGTATGCCTGTCTCCTCGATTAAGGAGAAAGTCCTAGTGTATTTAAAAAAGGACAGTAAAGAAAGTTTCAAGCGTCGCGCGGTGTAGCAATAAATATTATTTTTTCGCTTCATTTGTAACAGGCCCAGATTAAGGGGAAATATAACCTCAAATGGCTTAGCAAGATCCTCCGTTATGCCGAAAGTATTGCAGCAATAATTTTGAAATAAATATATGGTAATGTTGAGGATTAATGTTAAGGACTATGTTAGACGAAAACACGATTCCGTAAAATTTTCTCGATAGAAAAAAAAATCCAAAGTTACCTCCAAACTGAACAATATACCGCTGTAATTCATAAAATACTTTAAATAAGATCATGAAACTTTACATACTAACTGAACTAACTATAAAGCAGTGTTTATGTTATTTACTTTTTTTTAATACCATTATTTTCACTGTAAAAAAGAAATTACCTAAACTATCGGCGCGTAAGCTTGATTCCTGTTTCCTGTCGCCCCGTTACCCGTTAGTAGGCATGTCGATTCACTCTTAAAAAAATCGATCTCTGAATCGATTTGAATCGAAGGTACTTGAATCGATTATCGATTAAATCGAGGAATAAAAGATCGATTTTCGATTAATCGCGACATTTTCAAACATGACATTTCAAGAATTTTCAATTTTTTTTTATTTAACTTCGAGACTGTTTTTTTTTTTATTTTTTTAAATAAAATATTAACAATCTTATTGATTAACATTACTAATATTCCTTTTAACCACTCTTGGTAAGCTTGAAACGCTTGTGTTAGGAGTGGTTCGCACATACTGCACTCGAAGTGCAAACTGCAACGTACATTTTTCGATAAATCTGTTTCAATCTAATAACTCACTATTTATCATATCGAAATGAATGCTACACGAACACAATACTGGTTATTTCCTTACTATAAACCTCTATAAACTTCAACGTACGGTATAATATTTATTTACAGTATCTAGGTATTTAAAAAGTACTCTGTCTGTACTTACAGCTCACAGTATGTATATTTTTGATAATAAATAATGTAAATTCACAAGTTCACAGTTCAAACGGGTTACACAGCTATAATATTATATTATAGTACAGGCGGTGAAATATAATATGAGAATAACGCTCGGTCGATCGAAAAAATATTTATAGTTTGGGATGTAATATATATTACATCACAGTGGAAATGGTTCCATTTAAAAGTACGGTGAGCGCTATTAATTTATATCTCGAGATGTAATATAAATTACATTATATCCCTTAGTGGAAAGTGGGCTTAAGAATTTTAGAAATGAAAATGAAATGACAACTTTTCGATATTGTTGGATACGTTCATAAATTTTATTCAAATATATATTGCGTTCAAATTAACAACCAAGTACGACCGGTTGTTTTTGCGTCCCCCAACAGCTAAAAAATTAAAAAAAACTATGGTATCTTACCCCACCCAGTTTGGGAATTTTAGCTAGTTCTTGTATCAAATGAATCAGTCCGATTCAAGAGGTTTTTGGATCGATTCAGTGAATCTATGCAGTGCTTCGAATCGATCTATAAAATCGATAATTTTACGCCAAAGAATCGATTTTTTCGATTAATCGATTTTAAATCGACATGCCTACCCGTTACCCGTTAGTATCGCTCCGGCTTTTGAAGGGAGAAGTCGTGTCGCTTACGATCAGAATACACATTACGCAACAGGACGACGTAAAATTAAAATGTGAAATAACCGTTATAAAAATAGGAAGCGACTGGGTTGGCGTTAAGAAAGAGGCATAAATATGATAAACATAATGAAATAAGTATCTAACGACCTATCTACTTACAGTATTAGTGATTAAAAACATGTCGGTACATAGCATACGACGCGCGGGGAAGTCGGGGCGAAATTAGAATTTGAGCTGACTTACTATATCCCCTTAAGCCATGTAGAGCCCTAAGTATAGTAAGTGGGCCCCTAACTAAAGCGAGTTTCGTCTGGTCCCTTCTATATCAGCAACAAAGTAGCGGCGAAGTAGGCAATTGGCTACTGTTTTGTTTTTAATATTCCGTAATTTTTTCTAGTTTGTTAAGAGACCATTGAAAAACAAAATAACAATTTTCTAGTTTTGATAACAGCGACATCTCTGGGCCCTAGCCCATAACATTCAAATCCCAGTTGGCTGTTTTTATGGAAATATGTATTCAATAAAATTCAATTTTTTATAACATCTTTTGTACATATACACGCTTACGTTTCCTAATTTGATGTGATAGCTTGCATTATCATAACTATGGAGTGTAGAAGACATTCCATAATCATAACACTTAAGATGTTTCTTCTGCCATCTGTTGTGTAAATCTAATACAAAACTCACTACTCACCGATAGATGGCGCTAAATATTAAAGCTATAGGATACAGGTAGTTGCAATCCTCTAATATTACATTTATGAGAATAGGTATTTATCAAATAATGATTGTTTCTAGTTATAAGCTTAAACACTAAATTCTGGGTCAAAACTCAGTTTAAAACGATCTACGCTATACTTGTATATTTTAGTTATTAGTTTTCAACTTAGAATCATCATTTAATTTAATAAATTGTAAATTATTAAGTCAACATTTATCATTTGTAGTAATTAAGCATATATTAACAAAATTATATAGTATATTATAAACGATGATCATTAGTTATCAAACCATATCCTAAGCAACAGATTCCATTTAAATATCTTAGTCACCAACAGATGGCGAAACTTGCGCAAGCCACCACGATATTAGCTTATTCTTAGAATATATTTTCTAATATAAGAAAGTGTTTAATTTTGCAGAATAACTAAATTTATCTTTATCAATGATATTTAACATATACTTAACTTTTTAGCTACTTCTTACTTTCAACTAACAGGAAAGATATATAATACTCTACGAAGTAAATTCTCCTTACGAGCGTATAAAACCATCTCAAGAAATGTTTTCAACTTCAAAAGGCGTGTGTTCACCTGTGGACATTGTAAATTAATGCATCTACTGCTGGGCATGAGTCTCTGCTTCAATTTTTCATAATCACTACGCTATCACTACGACGCTGCAGCACCAGACGTCTTACACCTCTGACGGTATTGTTCGCTAATATGAATATTTCACATTTTATACAAAATTTTTAAGTTATAACTTATTATCTCTCATTTCGCCATGTTTAGAAGGTCACAAGATCTTCAGTGCATTTCCATCATGCCTCTTGCGACACCCACAAGCTAAAATGTGCTGATGGATTTATTCACGCTATCTAAAACACGGCAAAATATTCATAATAGATTTTTAATAAATATTAAATAATATATTTAACTGCAGTATCTCAGAGGCTAAGCGATCGTCGTAAATTTCACAACACACGAGCAACCCAGGTTTAACAATTTAATTTTAGTTCTAATTTACCGCGTGCACAGTGACGTAGGAAAAGATCATGAGGAAACCTGTGTGATGTTTATTCAAGCGTGACAAGCGGGTACATAGACCGTTTGATGGTAATTGGATGCTGTGGCCCATAGACATCTACATCTATCCCCGATTGCAATGCACCCCTGAGGACTAAGATGGAATGTGTGTGGAATAAAAAGGGAATCCGGTTCTCTACAATCAAACAGAAAACATAGCGGCATTTGTATTCTGTGAGAGCGTGGTCCTTCCCCGACCGAGCCGACTTCATGCTATATCATATGCAGCTGCAACATCGCTCTACCACGTATACACGTCTGATGCTTAAAAATATCTTGAAGACATGGGAAATCCGCCAACAAGCCCTCAACCTCTCAGAAATTAGAGGGAACGTGTGCAAACAATGAGACGTATATATATGTTACGGTCGAAACTTATAACCGATCAAAATCACTTTTGACTGCAAAAATCAGGCAGAAGAAGTTTAGACTAAGGACATTGGTCAATACCATTTTTAAATACAAATATATTGGGTAGTAGTGATTTCAACCAAATTACATCAGTTAAAAGTGGTTTTACCAAGAATGTTAGTCAAAACCACCTCTTACTTATACTTTTTGAAACCCGTTCACTCGGCTACGGATCTAATTAGATCATACAATACCTACCTTACGTCGGCTCTGGTACGGGTCGAATTAGATCAGGTCGGATCAGAAGTACTGCTTTATGAAAAAACTATTTTTTCCTTTAAAACAAAACCAATGACAATATGCAATAGATAATAGTATCAAAGACAAAGATATGCTCTTTTATTTTAAACCATAACCTGGCAATGTTTCTTAGAAAAAAAAAAAGAAATCACTCTGAACTTTGGCGTTCCACGTGTCGCTTTGATGAAGGTGCTCCGTCTTTTTTATAGAATTTTATATTTGTGTCTCGACTAAAAACGAAAGTATTATACTTTTTTATATTCCTTGTAATATAGTGAACACGTAGATATATAATTTGTGGTATAAAAAAGTGAAAAGTAAATTGCCAAAAGTACTTCAAAATCCGGAAGGCCCATTTTGGCGGTTGGGTCATAAATGTGTTATTTTTCAAATTCTCATTTATTTTTAGTGTAAAATGTAAGTAAAAATAGTTTTCTTACATATTTCAAATAACTTCACGTTGTATTTATTTCAAATTCACACAAAACTATTTTTGAAATATTGTTCGAAATATCATACAGATAAAATATTATTATTATTTTTTTATTTTTTTATATTTTAATATTTTGGTATGAGTAACGAATAGAAACACATAAAACATAAAAATATACATATTTCCAAACATTTTCATATAAATTTCTCCAAAAACAAAAGTGTAGAATTCAAATTAGTAGTAATTTTGTCACTAAAATTGAAGTATATACTACTACTATGCTATACAGGGTAATTTATGTATTTTATTACAATTTCTAGCAACCAAAAATAATTTTATTCGATAGTTTATACATTCAACAAGTCAACAATCCTGTAATTTTTATCCATAAATATTGTCTAAAAGTGAAAATATAGCAAAATTTGCAATATAGCAAAAAAATTTTCTAACTTACAAATTTTCCCGCCATTAAAGGTCCCGAGCGAACGGGAGTATAACATGTCGCGCGCTGTCAGAGGTAACGGACGCGGCTTTAGAGTGATCCAAGTGCCACCCCTGCCGCACCTTAACCTACTGTCGCTGATAATGCAAGTTTTAACTGATGATAATATGAAGTTTTAATCAGGCAAAACCATTTTTGGCTAAAACATTAGTCAAATTTTTTTTGACTAATGGCCTCGGTCAACACCATTTATGTCTGATTTTCGCAGTCAAAAGTGACTTTGACCGGTTATGAGTTTTGACTGTAACATATTATATACTGTCAATTTATAATATTACTGTATTCTAGTGGACTCTGGTAGCTCAGTGTCAAGTGCTTGCATTCGGCCACTAGAACGCACACACTTTAATCATTCCCTCCTGAAATTAGACTTGTTAGCGAAATTATTATCTACCATTAATAATCATCATTTTTTTTAAATGGCAAATAACAATACATTTTATGAAAATGTGCTCATATTTAAATTAAAGCTCTGTTATATAATTATAAACTATAATTTAATACTATATTTATAGTAAAAAATATACTTTTTACTTGCATGTTGAGTCTTGCAGTCGACGGATTAAGGTGTCTCAGTACCATGTTTTTAGCCATTTCATGACTTTGTTCAGCAGTGGACTTGTAACGTGACTGTCATGCTGATGATATTTTTAGTTTACTTCAGTGTATACTAGATTAAGACATTTGTATCCTTAAAAAAAATCTGTGCGTACACCCGTGACAAAAAATACCTACGATAAGAAAGTATATATATATATAAAAAAATATATATATATATATATATATATATATATATATATATATATATATGCGTTTTTTAAAAGAGTAGCTAAATGTGCATATAGTTCACCTGAAGGTAAGTAATTACCGTCCTCCATGAACATCTACAACACTATAGGAATCGCAAGTGCGTTGCCGGCCTTTAAAATTTTGACGGCTCCGTGGCGCAGGGGCTTAGCAATGAGTTACAGCGCTGGGGGTCGCGGGTTTGAATTCCGCAAGTATTTGTATGGCCTACAAGTAATTGTTCCGGGTCTGGATGTTTGTCCTTGTGAAAATGTTTGTAAACTGCCCCCACGATACAGGAGAAAATCCTAGTGTGGAGGTAACGTGTTAAAAAAAAATGAGCGATCCGTCCGTACCATGTTGCTGTACTGAATGAAATACATAAAATAATAAGCAATATATTCCTTAGGACGTATGCAGAACGAATTACATAAACGAGTCTAGAAGTGCTACTGAACAATGGCTCTTTGCTTGCGCCAACGCCATAAATCCGCGTAACGAGCGATTGAACAAATCCAAGCAGTCATTAGCTCCAAGGCTAACACGTAATACTATGCACTGTGCAATTAACACTAAAAGGCAATATCAAATAAAATTAAAGTAGATTTACCTTTATTATATTCCGAAACGGTCAAGCGACGTACAGCAAGCGCGTAGATTTTTGCTTCGGTCAAGCACGTTCGACCATTTTCATTTTTGCGATGGCGATTTTCCGGACCGATACGACTTAGGGACCTTAAAGAAAAGAGCTTACTCCTTTTTAAAAGGCCGGCAACGCACCTGCAATTCCGCCTGGTGTTGCAAGTTGTTCATGGACGGCGGTAGTCACTTAAAATCACTTGAGTCGCATGCTCGTTTACCCCCTCTTCTAAATAAAAAACAGCTGCAACCAACTGCAAACAAAGGTCAAAAGGCGTTGTCACCTCCAAGAACTAAGTTGCAATGCATCATAGCCTGTAATTATACAAGCTCTACATAGAGTAGCCCTTCAGATCAAAACATAACAATGTGTAGCGGCGCTGTCGTCGCGCCACAAAGCGAAAACACACCGAAGCCTAAATCGCGCTATCAACATTCCGAATCATAAACAGTATATATAGAAGTTCTCCGAACTATCACAGGAGTGTTGGCCGCTCCGCGGGCAGAACACCTTGTCCGGCGGGAGATCTCCCCTTTTCCTTCCACGGCCACAAGTGCAAGCACTGCCATTTAGTGACTTAAGTGAGTAAGAGAGTGGTACCAACTCAGACGGACTCTAGTTTGCCTGATGTTTAAGTATTTGCTTGATGCGACGTTTTAACAGTGTGTGTTTGACTTTATCAAGCTTCGATCAACAAGAAGTTACCAAGCACTGCTCCAGTCGTTTATTCGAAAAACACCTAGTACTTGATCGAGTTTTTTGACGTATGCATCAAACGTAAGTGGTAGAGCCACGCTGCAGCTATATTATTTATTTATTTTATTTTTATTTATTTGTTGGTTGTAGCATGAATAGATCGGCTCGACCAGGGCAGAACCACGTTCTCACAGAATACCAACGTGAAATAGTAGCTTAATACTGCTGTGTTTCGTATCGTGAATATAGAGATCCGGAGACCTTTTTTTCTGGAAACGAGGCATTCCGTCTTAGTCCTCAGGGGCGATAATGCATCTGCATTTTGATTCTTAATCGATGATAAATGTAGATGTCTAAAGGCCACAGCATCCACCTGTCATCAGGTGGACTATGTCTTCGTTTGTCACCCTTATTCTACAAAAAAAGCTACTTGATCGTCTCAGAACTAAGACGTGTGGCGGTGCAAGAGGATTCATCACTTCATGTATACGTGTAGAGCCACGCTGCAGCTGTATAATGGCTGTAGTATGAATAGGTCGGCTCGGCTGGTGAAAAAAGCAACGAGGCATTTTATCTTATACCTCAGTTAGTGTTAGTTTCAGTTTTCTAAGAAATACAACGCTTCGTTAAAATTCTTAGAAAGGGAATAGTACTGAAAAATATATGAAACATACGGAGTCAACTTTGGTAAAAACAATCGCTGGCTCAGATAGGAAATAAAAACAAATCTAGGCCAAGACCGAGAATTAAGAAACCAATCTGAAATAAACTGTTTTGATCTTCGAGGCAGGAAAAAGGGACAAATATTTTGCAAGTTTCTGCTCACTTAGCTAATAAAAAAGGAGGTACGTGCATGTAGTGTTTGTACTGGATATTTAAATTTTATTAAATCCTGCTAACTGCCAGATACACATGTCCAGAAGGAGACTTCTACGAGTTAATAAATAAGAAGTCAAAAACATAAGCACAGCATAAATCCAATATTAGTGTCAACGGTATTGTCTCTATATTACTCTACAATATGGCCAAAGCATTGGACCATCTCGTAGGGAGCAGGTTTATGGTCACCTCGGTAGGCATTGTAAAGTTGGCTCATACATTGGCACGATCCGAGTGTTCTCGGTGTTCTAAAATGGATGAAAGTGCATTAGCGGAAGGATGATTATCACGTCCACACTTTGGTTAATTAGTTGCGATTAATTTGCATTGCAACGAGCTCCGTGCGCACGCAAACACACACACACACACACACACACACACACACACACACACACACACCACACGCGCACACACCCACACGCGCACGCACGCACACACACACACACACACACACACACACACACACACACACACACACACACACACACACACACACACACACACACACACACACACACACATACACACACACACACGCTCACACGCTCACACGCGTACACGCGCACACGCGCGCACACACACACACACACACACACACACATACACACACACACACACACACACACACACACACACACACACACATCCCCAACCGCCCGCCTCTCACGCGCCACGGGGCGTATTCAATCACCACTACGCGACACGTACTAACATACCACCACACGAACACACATCGCGCAACATTAAAAATCAAGAAATCCTTTTTTTTAAATTCGGCTAAAAAGGAAGGTCGAATTAATTAGATAGAAGTTTTCTGCAGGTAATTCAACGAAGTACTTTTCTAAAAGCTTTCTTGCTAAGCTTTCCCGATAACATCGGGAAGGGCGTTCCTGAATAGAATAGCTTTAATAGTAATAGATGAATTAAACATTCAGAGCATTGCTGCAGAAAATTAATCTCGACATTGTTTTTTGACTTCGTTAAGTACTTACGTCGACCAAGAGTAGAATAAAGATAAGCGAAAATTATACGCGATCAGTAAACGCAATATATTATAATGGATGTATTACTTCAAGGGAATTAAGCAGAGCAGGGCCCTAATTAGGGCAAAGTTGGACATAAGTATCGTATTCGAGACACGATTCTGAAATTATACTTCTTGAAATAGTATTTGCTCGGAGAAAATACGCGCACATATGAAATACTCAACCAAATTATAAATCGAATGGATTTTCAAAATACTTCATATTGATTAAAATAAAAAATATAACTTAATCACCGGGCAAAAAACTTTGACTTTTAAATTCAGGTTTTTAAGCGATACCCATATTATAATATTCTTCATCAGCTACATTTATATATAAATGAGTTGCCATCCAACCTTGCCAGCGTGGCAGCCATGTAACTTTGGCAAATAACCTTCTATGAGACAATCTGTGGGGAAGGCCTATTTTCAACTGTGCATAGGCTGTAACGAAGAAATATAGAGAAATAAGAGCCATTACTCTATATTTTGCTTGCGTTCACAGAACACGTTTAAATAAATAAAAAAAATGCTTTTAAAAATTACAAAGCATGTTTAGTTTTAAGGCGGCTCTTCACGTTGACCAATATAGTGGCGAATGTTGTGGCAAAGATATTAGCCAAGAATTTGTGATGGCGTCCACACGTTGAAAGGTCGTTCAGTTTGCTTCGGTTCAGGACAATGTGCGGACGAATTTATTAAAATGGATTTTGATGCGCTAACAGCTGTTGCGGTTTATTTATTCACAGCATTATACCGCTAATACGTGAATGTGTATAAGAAATTATTATTTTAATTTATTTTTAATAGAATTTTCATTTTGCTGATTTTTATTTCTTAGGTTCCACAAACAATTTTCAACTTGATAGAGCTCTATAAAGCGAAAAGTTTCTTCATTGGTCATTGTTTTTACCATTTTGTACACATTAGTTACGAAGCGTTAATAAAAAATTTAAATCAAATGCGTGCAATTACTCGGCAGCTCGTAGCAAACTACTGCAAACTACAAAATAAACGCGCATCCAACGTGTGGACGTGGCGGCCAAACTCTGCCACAATCCTTTGATCTTTTGTAAAAAACCGACACCACACGGATCTCGCGCCAACTTCTGAGCCATCATTCCAATACATACCAAGATAAGCGCAAACACCCGCTATACATGATGACCATTGGTATTGGCCAGAACATTCGGCACTATGTTGGCCAACCTGAAGAGCCGCCGTTATATATAGAGCCACACTGCAGCTGCATTTAGACTACAATACGTTGACGCACAGAACAATAGTGTAATAAATATATAATATTAGCATAACTTAAAACAGCAGCATACTGGTTCTGTATTTCGTATGATGAGTACAGAGATTCGTAGACAGTATTTACCAGTAACGAGACATTTCATATTAGTCCCGAGTATTAACAAAGGATGTGCTTTTTGATGCTTCATCAAGTTTACACCTTTCCAGGAGGCAGGGTTCCTTCCTGTTTAAGGGTCAGTCATAGGTACCGCTCTCTCACGTATTTCTGTCGCCAAACGGCAGTAGATTTTTAGATTAGATAGCGTTGGGTGACAAACGAGCACACAGTCCACCTGATGGTAAGTGGAGGCTGTGGCCCATAGACATCCACATTTATCTTCAACTAAAAATCAAAATTCAAATGCGTTGTCACCCCTGAGGACTACGATGAAATGCCCGATACCAGTAAAAAGGGTCTCCGATTCTCTACACTCACCATACGAAACACAGCAGCATTACGCTGGTATTCTGCGAGAGCGTGGTCCTTCCTCGGTCGAGCTGACATATTCTTGCTACAACCATAATATAGCTGCAGCGTGGCTCTACCACGTACTTGTCAGCACTGTTGTGTTCTAGTCTAAATATTACGAGAGCGAGTATAATTGAAGACCATCATCCATCATAGACCGTAGAGGTGACAACGCATTAGCAGACTTCGTTGTTTAAAGTTTGCCTATATTGTACTTTAAAATACATTGATAAAAGTTCACTGCTGAACATACGCCCCCCCCCCCCTATTGAATGGCTCGTAATATCCCGCATATTGGCAGGCGGGTTGGTAGCCGCAGATTTTTTAGTTTTTATGAAGTCACTATAGAGAAGTCACTGCCGCCCATCTCATGGTTTGGTTCCCGCTGTCGCCTCTTACGACACCCACGGGACGTCGTGGAGTAGTGAATATTCTTACACCGTTACTACATGGTTACGGAAGATATAATATTGAAGTAATATTATTTCTTCGAAGACGGCTTTTACTTTTTTTTAAAGTTTAATAAGAAATTGCTACGTAGCAATAAAACCGCAACATGTTTGTTTATTTTATTATGTGATTTAGTTTTCTTTGATGGGCAATAATAAAGTATATTTTGTGGCACTTTTGTTTTTTAACTATTAGAGTGATAATCGAGCTAGCGCTCCACCTGATAGTAACTAACACGTATGAAAAAACTCCTAGACTCTCAACGGTTCCGTGGTGCAGTGGTTTAAAAATCACGGGTTGCGGGTTCATGAACTGCACTTGCCACTTGCCATAAGGTGGACAGTAAATTCGTTTGTCGCTTTAGCTTTCACGAAAAGCTTCAGCTTTTAAACAAATTCCGTCAGCTGGGCTGTGTGCTTATTTGTCCTTGAATACAAGATCAATTTTTTTTATAGGATGGGGATGACAAACAAGCACACCTAATGGTAAGTGGTTGCTATGGCCCATAGACATCTACATCTATCCTTGATTAAGAGTCAAAATGCAGATGCGTTCTCACGCGTAAGGACTAAGATGGAATGCCTCATTTCCAATTAAAAGGGTGTCCGGTTCTCTACACTCACCGTACGAAACACAGCAACGTTAAGCTGCTATTATACGCTGGTATTCTGTGAGAGTGTGGGCCTTCCCCGGACGAGCCGACCCATTCGTGCTACAACTATACCACTAATATACATAACTGCAGCTCTACCACGTAAAATAAAGTAAAGAAATCCAAATACGTCTCACAACTTGGTCATTTCTTCTAACTGTGAGGATTTTAAATCAGGGAAGAGTCCGCTGAGCTTAGGTATGTATTTCCTCGCGAATTTTTATTCCTCGCCGAGCACGATATGCAAATAACAATTAAAATTGATTTTTTTTGGCTATAAAATACGTATTTATTTTTCTTCATTTACTGTGGCTTTCGTTACAAGGTCTTTAGCCAAAAAGAATACATTAAATGTTGTAATAAATTACAGAATACAGTAATAAATTGTTAATTAAATTTCTACACATAAATTTTTTTATTTTACTTTTTTATTTTATATTCTTTTACTAAGTTACTAAGTTTTCTTAAGATTTTGGTTACATAAACTCCTGGTTTAGGCAATAGATATTTGATGACTTTAGAATATCAAGATGCAAATAACATAAGGTTTGCATAGGGTTATCAGATGTAATATTAAAAGTCCTGGCATATAACTCGCTTCCCATAGAAAAGTCCCAACATTTTTTTGCAAACGTAACTGACTCTTGCGAGAAAAATATATAAATCAATTATTGGTTTTGTATACTCACGCTATAAACCTACGCACGGGTTCTATCCCTTCCACGGATTCCACATGTAATCATTACTGTATTTTATTTGAAAAATCGAAAAAGCCTGACTTTTCTAAAAGTCGACCGCATTCTGACAAGAGCCCAAAACTCCAGACATGTCAGTACAAATCCTGATAAATGGGATCTCTAGGTTCACATCACCATCTGAGTTCTTGTTTTATTGTTTCCACTCATAGTTTACAAGCGCATTTGAAACCACTGAAGTAAAATTTTGTTTTTAAAATAAATACAAACTATTTTCATAATTGAATTTCAAATATCTATTCGGTTTCCAATTTTAACTGACATTTAAATAAAAACGAAAGTTTCCTCGGTCGCATGTCTAGTTAAGCTGGATTAAAAAAGTTTTGATGCGGTTTGCTTGGAAAATGCATTGCGTTTTATAAATGAGACTCATTTTCAAGGGATTTCCTTTTAACCATTAACTCTGTACATGTTGTTGTAAAGTTTTGACATTAGTAAAGAAGATGAATGATATAGTAGGGTAGTATACACAATATGTAAAGATGTCTTTAATGCAAGAAAGAATAGGTTTTTGTTGCACTAAGACAAGACACAATTAACTATGTATAGAGTGAGCCATCTAACGTTTGGAATTGGAACTATATATAGGTATTTTGAGGTTGGAAGGTTTGATGATAAAAAGTTATTCAAATTCCAAATCCTAAAAGGCCCACCCCTTATCTCTTCTTCATCTAGTAGGTGGGAGGACTCTTGTTCTCCTGTGGTAGAAATAACAAAAATACTTTTAATAAGAATTAAATGTAGGTAATCTATATTGAATAAAAATTATTATATTCTAATCTCCCCGGGTGTTTGTATGAGTAGGTACCGCTTTCTCATATATTGTGTTGAGGGTATAGTGATCCAGAACGTTTATAGGCTGTGGGGTATGTGTTATCATAGCCTCAGAGCCCTCCATGGTACCTTCTTATTAAATGGGCGAGGTCATGACACCACAATAAAAAGAGAAAAAAAAAAAAAATCAAAAAACACAAAACCCAAACCACAAAAAAAAAAAAAAAAAAAAAAAAAATAAAAAATTTTGACGTCATTTACCTCCGAAAATATTAATACTAAGATAAATTAAAAAATAATATAAATAAGAATACTTATATAATATAGTAGAATGATATAAATAATAATATTATATAATTTAATTCGTCATCAGTTTAGTTTTACGTTCTTCCTTATCTTCCGACAAGCAGCTAATAATAATAATATCTTCATCAATCTCCATGACCGAAAATGTCATCTCACGACAAGAAAAGACTTGAAACTAAATAAAAATCTGGATGCAGTGGACGCGTGCCGCAAATCAGCAAATCCGTTCAATCCGTTGCGTGCGGTGCGTCCGACACAGGCCAATGGACGCGTACTTTTAAATTACATAGTTTGTGAAATAAAAAAAAAATAAACTTACTACAAGCCACTATACTCCACCAAATCTAATAAATACTTTTTGAAAAGCATGATCTCATCTTTTTGGTTTTTGAGTTCCGTTCGCGTCAAATAATGCGACAGACAGAGAGCGTTGTTCAGTTCTACCTAACTGTTGTACTGCCATTATGGTATTTTAGTTAGATAATTAAGAGCCCTAGAAAGACCAGATTGCGTCGATAAGTCCTATATGCTCTATTGTAGCATTGAGCTTATTTGAGTGGTGGTGAATCCGCGGAGTTTGCGCGCCAAAGAAGATAATTCAGAAACGTTAATGTTGCCGATAAAGCCGCCGACTAGTGAGAAGTCAGCGGCGAAGGAAGAAGAGCTTTGTAGGACGGGCTTTGATTTGGGGGCATGAGGAGATGGCATTGGCTGTGAGGCGACAAGTGCCGGCGCGGCGGTTTCATTAGGTTACTTTTGAGACCTCGGCGACGGGGCACTGAGGATGGTGCAGGTTTGGGGCACGCTGCCGAGAGGTAGATACGCTGGCTGGGCCCGCGCGTCTGGGACGGCTTTTGTCTCCGCGTTGTTTCCTTCGCGGCGGTTTGTAGCCCCGCGATAGTTCGCTGGATGTCCCTTTTTGCCGCAATTGATCACAGCTTGGAGGCTCAACTGCTTGGAGTGCGCTGGTTACCTGAGCACTTAAGGTACTTAGGCCTGGCATAGCAGTTTTTGACACTGGCCAATGATGCCTCTGTTTCGGGGGGGTTCTACTGCAATCCCAGTTATGTTGCAGATGCGCTAAACGTTCAATGTCTCCTTGCCTTCCGGAGACAGGTTCAGAATGATAAGCCAAAGGTCTAAAAGGCATCTCTTGTCAATCTAATGGTGCATTCTGTGCACCCCTCGGACCTAAAGATTTTGGTGTTCTGTCTCGAGCTCCTTGGGGAGTCCGCAGACGACCACGTGAAGGTTATATTCCTCCGGGAGGGCGTAAGTGCAGAAGCTTATTTGTTGGGTGCGCATGTGTTGGGGCTGAGTAAGTCTCTATCGCCTTTTTGAGGGATGCGCGTTTGAGCTTTTTGCCTTGAACGAGGGTGACGTCTTCGGGCTTGGACTGGGCAGTTGTCTACGTCCCCATGTCCGAGCTTGAATTAGCATCTGAGAAGATCAGGGAGAGTAGGCCACGAGTGGACATCGCAGAAGACGCGGGGTAAGCGGCGGCGTAAACCAACGCGAAAGAAACCGGGATTGCGGGATCGGAGTAAGGGAGAAGGAGTGGTTTAAATTTATTTTTATTTATTTTTATTTATTTTTATAATTTTAGGAGCACTCGTTACAAATGTATGCACAACAAAAAAAATTGCACAATAAACGTAGACTAAGACACAATTACACAATAACAGATGATTTCAAACTTAAATTGAAGTAAATAACAATACATGGTATATGTAATACACAACAGTAAACGAAAAATTTATTACTCAGTAGAGGCTTAAGTTGTTTGCTAGAGGTATTAAATAAGTTTAAATTGTGTATTGTCACCACGTCATTGAAACACTTGCTCACTCTTATTAAATAAAAAAATTCCCGTAGTTTATATTTACTCCCGGCACATATAGTTTGCACTAGAGATGGGTCGTACTATAATAGATAAATTTTGTATTAGGTGCTCCTAGTCCGATTCCGTACAAGTACTCGATCCATATACCTATTCCACCTAGTCCATGAAGTACGCATAATGTTTGGAATAGGTTACACTTTACAATTATGCTTAATCTTTGCGTACCGCCGATAGGTGTACCAATAATTCATACTTTACACAGGCTTAGGACTGTTAACGTAAAGATTTATCTATATTCTACATAGTAAGCGTATTTAGATTTCAGTTATTTTTTTAGTGTAATCAGATCTTTGTCATTTTTGTTTATTTTTTTAAATTATTTTCTTTATGTTTTTAATCACCTATTTCCAATCATTGTAATTTAAAATCAGTCTAAAGAATTTTTAAAACTTAATTGTATTTAACAAATGTTACTCGGCTATTTGTTGGCCTTAGTGCGAAAAAAACACAAATCTTTCGTTAACAACGTTGTAAAAATTGGGAGTGTGTCGACGAGGGCTGCGTACCTTATACTCATAGACACCCAACGGTATTCGCTTCAGCGAATACCGTTGGGTGTCTCACAGGTGGGTGGGTCATACAGGTTTACGCACCAACGTCGGCACATCCCGATGAGGAGGTGGAGGAAATGTATGAGGATATTTCTAGAGCCATGCATTCCTCCAAAACCCACTATAAGGTGTTAATGGGAAACTTCAACGCAAAGCGAGCCACAAGAAAGATCAGTGAGCTGAAGGTAGGAAAATTTGGGATAGGGTAATGGAACCCAAGGGGCCAGCAGCTGGCTGACTTCATGGACAAAGAGGTACTTTTTGTGATTATTATCTTTATGATTTATATTTCTTTCTTCTAGAAGCGGCCCCACAGAAAGTGGACCTGGTCGAGCCCCGACGGTGTGACAAAAAATGAGATTGACTTCATTATGACGACTAGACGGCAACTGTTCAGTGATGTCTCAGTGATCGCAAGGGTGAACACAGACAGCAATCAAACAGGCAGCGATCACCGAATGGTATGAGGCACACTGAACCTAAATGTTAAGTTGGAGAAGTCTCGTCTAATGAAGTCAACGCTTCGTCCCCCTTGTGCTCTAATCCAAAGACCCAAAAACTTTCAGCTCGAGTTATAAAAACGTTTTCAGTGAATGCAGTGGACGATATGAATGATAAGCTCGTAGAAACCGTCCATGCGGTCGGAGTTCTACAAGAGCCGCCGCTAAAGAATTGTGTTCTTTAGCGGCGGCTCTTCGACACACTCTCCTATCACACTTTTAATCTCATGGATGTTAGACGGAAGATGAAGCTGCAGTCGTCAGCAGATTTGACAGCATACAGGCAACTGAACAAACAGATCTCCAAATGCATGCGGTGGGACTTACGCAACTTCAATACAGCTCGTATTGAAGAAGCGATTAAGCAGATCAAGGACTCCACAGTCTTTGCCAGAGATCTGTCTGTCAGAAAGAGCCAACTATCAAAGCTGAAAACTGAGTGTGGCAGCTTCGTTTCCAGGACACCTGAGAATTTGAGTGAGATTCAGAGGTTCTATGGGAAGTTGTACACATCATTGTTGGAGCCACACCCAAGTGTGAGTAACGATCCAAGAGCAAGTCTTATCCAACACTATTACGATGATATCCCGGACGTCAGTCTGAGCGAGATTAGAATGGCTCTCCAGCACTTTAAAAACGGCAAGGTACCAGGTGAGGATAGAATTACAGCGGAGCTTTTGAAAGCGGGTGGAACACCGGTACTTAAAGTCCTTCAGAAGTTCTTCAACTCCGTCATCCACGATGGCACTATGGCCTTCGGAGACGTGGAGCAGAAGTGCGGTGGTTTTGTTCTTCAAGAAAGGCGACAACGCTCTCTTGAATAACTACAGACAGATTTACTCCCTGAGCCGCGTCTACGTGCTGTTTTCGAGAATCATTACCAATCGTCTCGCACGCAGACTCGACGACTTCCAGCTTCCCGAACAAGCCGGTTTCCGTAAAGACTTCAGTACCATATACCACTTACATACGCTACGGCAGATTGTACAGAAAACCTAAGAGTACAATCTGCCGCTTTGACTTGCGTATATAGACTATTTTTTATTTATTTTATTCATTATTGCATCCTTAAACAAAAGAATATAAAGGACTATGAGAAAGGCTTCGATTCCGTCGAAATTTGGGCGGTGCTACAGTTTCTTCAATGGTGCTAAGTTGACTGTCGGTATATCGAAGTGCTGCAGTATTTGTACAGTAGGGATACGATGGCTATCCGAGTACAGAACCAGAGTACGAAACCTATCCAACTGCAGAGAGGTGTAAGACAGGGTGACGTTATTTCCCCGAAACTCTTCAACGCTGCATTGGAAGACATTTTCAAGCTACTGGACTGGAAAGGATACGGTATTAACATCAATGGCGAGTACATTACTCACCTTCGATTTGGCGACGACATAGTTCTTATGGCAGAATCGCTGGAGGACCTAAGTACTTTGCTCAATAATCTCAATAGTGTCTCCCAACGGATAGGGAGTGCTATACTAGAAGTTGTTGACGAGTACGTTTACCTGGGACAAATAGTCCGACTAGTAAGTCCAACTTCGACCGAGAGGTCAATCGACGGATTCAACTCTGCTGGGCAGCGTTCAGGAAATTACGACACATCTTCGCGTCACGTATACCTCAAAACCTAATAACGAGAATGTACAACCAGTGCGTGTTGCCAGTGATGACTTATAGACCTGAGACGTGGTCCTTCACTGCTAGCCTTATGAGGACGAGGTCGCTCAGCGAGCTACAGAAAAGGCTATGCTTGGGTTTTCTCTGCGTATGAAACTTAGAAATAAGGATATCCGTAGTAGAACCAGAGTGACCGACATAGCCCAACGGATTAGTAAGTTGAAGTGGCAATGAACCGGTCATATTAGCTCAAAGAACCGACAACCGATGGGAAAAAAAAGTTTCTCGAGTGGGAGCCTCGTACCAGTAGGAGTAGTGTAGGGTGACCCCTCGCTAGATAGAGTGACGACCTGGTAAGACATGCGGGAAGTCGATGGATGCAGGTGGCTCAAGATCGTGCTTTGTGGCATTCCTTGGGGGAGGTCTATGTTCAGCAGTGGACTTGTAAGGGTTGTAATGTTGATGATGATGAATGATTGCGTAAAATCGTTCCTTCCTTTGGAAGCTATTTTTTTAAACAATAAATACTTTACTGTGTTAATAAAAAATAAAATTCAAAGTTCTTTAACTGCATAACAAAAATTAGTTACGAAAATCTATTGCTAAATAAGTCGAGTAGGTATCATATACAGCACCGAGATCATATTCGCGTGAGTCCATACTAGACACTCGACTGCATTATGTCTTCGTTTGCATCGAGTATTTACAAGTACCAAGTGTATAAAATCTGCCGAGTATTGGTTGAAGTTCCGACTAGTCGTGAGTATTGACAAACAAAGAAAGTCTTGAGTATTGACAGAAAAAAAAATAGGTGGAACCTAGTCTTGATAAAAACCTAGCCCCTGGGTCTATTCTAGTATATACGCTTCATCTCTAGTTTGCACGGCTTACGTGTAGATGCATACGGAACTTGAGGACAGTCGATCGTGCTATTTGCCATGTTAATTAGAAACGATAGATCCGCTATGCACCTATAGCGGGAAAATGTGAAACTTTCGGCAACTTGTTGTGTAATTCGGTACAAAGATAAATTGAATATAGCGAAATTTTTTATTTTCTAAATTCGTTCAATACGCGTACAATAAATATTATAAGTAGGGTTCCACATTTGAGAAGCATACTTTAGATGACTTCTTACGAAAGCAAATAAATAATTTTAAAGATTTGTATAGAATTGAAGTTAGAACACATTCTGAAAATAAAGTCAACGGGTTTACATAATACAAAGCTTTATTTATAATATTGTCAATACATTTATTAAACAGAAATTTACAGTCAAAAATTACTCCTAAATCGAGAATTATGTTAACTCTAGTCACATCTGTATTTTATAGTATAGCAGAAAATTATCGGTTTTGTAATATAGCATTTAGAAAAAATTAAGACTAATTTGTGGTATAGACAGTAATTTGAAAACCTACTCAAGTCTTTTTGCAAATAATGTATGCTTTCGCGAGACTTAATAACACAATATTTTCATATCATCGTCGTACAGTAAGATTTTTGAGTACTATAAACATGTAAAGATGTCATTAACAAATATATTAAGAAGTAAAGGCACTAGTAAGGAGCCTTGTGGGAAACCAGATGGTACTGGGCAGGCAACCAGGGCAACGGCCTGATTCCGATTATGGACGTAGCAGGTGAATTACCTCGAAGTGACCATTGAAATAAATTACCTCGAAATCCTACTGATTGAATTTTATGCAAAAGTAGCAAATGGTCTATTCGTTCAAAGCATTTACTGTCTGTATAGATGACATCAATTTGAGAGGACTCTTACATATGTTCCGATAAGTAGTCACTACATAAGATTAGTAGTTGTTGACCGACCATTGACGGAACCGTGTCCTTGAAAGTTAAGTGTATGTTTTAGGGCAGCATATAGTTGATCATAGACAATTCTTTCTAGTACTTTTGCAAATAGACATAATTTGGGAATGGGTCGGTGGCCGTCGTTAGTAGTCGTTAGTAGTAGTAGTAGTCGGTAGGGATAAACCTGATCATTTTGTGTGACATAAGCCAATTTCCAGATTCATGGTATAAAACCTTCTGACAAAGAACGCCAAAACAATAAACTCAAATAAAACGTAAGGCTTTGGTGCATCTCTCGATAAAAATTGCTAGTATGTTGTCATGCCCAGCGGATTTATTTAAGTCAAGTGATTTTATAGCTTAAATACTTCATCAAATGTGACATCTACATCTATATCAGGTGGTATATTATAGTTCATTTGAAAGGTGGCATTTGGGTTAATTTGCGTATGAGTAGCATTTAGAAAAGTATACTGAAAATAATCACTAAACAAATCGGAAATGTCGTCGCCATAATCTGACTATTTTTCTTCAAAACGTTATACAGCAGGATACGAATGAACGTTGTATGTAAGACAAAGACGCTTTAAGATTATTACAAATATTTTTTTTCTACATTAGAAATGTATGTATCAAATATACGTTTTCTGTGAGTCTATTCTATTGAAGGTCACATTGATTCCCGTATTTCTTAAATTTCAAGTGATACTTTTCTTTCAAAATTTTAATTAGGGATTTTGTATACCTTAAGGGATATTTAAGTCATGGTGTAAAAGTCTTAGTAGGGATATAAGTTTGACGAAGGTCAGCTAATTTATTATAAAAAATTAACGGGGCATAGAGTTAAGTTCTTGATACGAATCAACGGTATCAAGTTTTGAAATAATATATAGATGTAGAAATTTTGTATTCTAGAAGACTTTTAAGAGTGTGAAGTTGAATAAACTCTGTAGACACACACAGAGCTGGATGATGAGTATCTTCGTATATTAGCGGATTTCCGCAGTGGTTAACGGCTATCTTCCTGTCAGAAAATATTAAATCTAAAATTCTATTACTTATATTGGGTATATAATTTGTATTGCGATAAATTGCATATTATATTAATGTTATTAAATAAATCCTAAATATTGGACCGAAGCGAATGCGAAGTCTCAATCAAGTCACCAAACAAGTTTAGCCTATCCGTACTTATACAAAGTTTGAAGATGTACCCATTGACCTAGTAGCTTCCAATTGCTTGAGGGTTGAGACGTTTATAACACAGAAATAGAATGCGCCAGTTACGAGTATATTAAGACTTCTGAATCATTCTTATTTCTATATTGTCGCGTAAACATTAGATATTTTTATTACATCGGATGATAAAAGTTGCAAGCCCTTTTTGAGCCCTCTTCGTAGACACACTAGTATAATGCAGTATGGTATGGTTTATTAATGTTGTTCATAAAATACCTAGAACATATTTCTACCACGTAGAAGAGGCGTGTTGCCAGTGATGACCTATGAAACTGAAACGTAGTCATTTACTGCTCACCGCTTCGGGAAGCTCAAAGTCACTCAGCGTGCTGTTAGGTTGGGGTTTTAGAAATGAATTTAAAAAAAAGAGCTTGTGGATAACACTCTGCTTATTAGATTATAATTTACAATAATATTTATGAAAACGAGGGATAATCGAACGCGATGGATGTTATGTCGACTCGACTGACTGTGGTCCCGATCATAGGAACTTCTACTATGTTCACAAATAATGACTAGATAACTGTGTCAGCATTCTAGGTTCAAGTCACATGAGTAGATAAACGGATCAGAGGCAAAGCTTCTTAAGAACGTGCAAAATTGTTACCTATTTTGGTAGGGTTGTCACAATAGGTAAAGACAAATTAAACAAAACATTTGTTAAATAGGTTTTTTATTCAGTATGATAGGAAACTTTACAAATTACTTGCTCTAATAATTTTATTATTATATTTTTTGTTTTTTTAATAATATATAATTTCTTTTAATGGTGTTGTAAATTCTTAATCTAACATGAAATTTACTATAGCCGTTTAGGAGTTCCCTCGTGAGGAGACTATTATGTCTGCAGCACTAGTTTATGGTGAAGATCATGTTTAGCAAACAAAATTAAATTTAAATACAATGTTTCGCGTCCATGCTGCTAACCGTTAAAGAGTTCCCTAGTAAGGAGACAATGCTAGCTGCAGTCGCAGTTCATGATAAAAATCGTGTTAAGCTATTAAAATTAAACTAACATATACAATTTCGTGACCCCTCTACTACCCGTTGAAGAGTTACCTAGTGAGGAGACAATCCTGGCTGCAGCACCGGGTTATATCTATCATATTATTGCATTGTCACTAAAGGTACGGTACACAAAATTTCAACCCAGTGAGACATAGGAAATTGGTGAAAATCCTATTTGAAATATGTGAACTTAACACACATACTACATACCAAACTACCCACATACCAACAAATGTTTAATAAAAGCTTCTAATAACAATAAAAAAGTAAGAAAACATCGTGTAGTACCCTCTTCTTATTAAAAAGGATCATACAATATCATATATCATATAGTATCTCTTCTTATTAAAAAGGATCATACAATAAAATATAGGTTACTTGAAAAATTAATAATCAAATATTTACTTACTTATTGTACTCCTTGGGATAATCAAAGTATGACATATTTTTATTTTTTCTAGTATTATTCATACACACAGTACAATGAACAACCATTATTAATAATAACACGTTTTTACATTAAAATATTCAAACTTGCAACTAACAAAACAATGTGCGCCGCGTCACACTGACCCTGATTGTCCACTGGCTGTGCCAGCGTAACCGGTTTTTCCCAGAAACGCCGTGCTTACGCGACAAGCGGCCAGTGGTCACGCACACATGCCCCGCGTGCTTGTAGTAGTGCAACCGATTTGCCCGGATGTATGAAGCTTAATCTCTGTTCCGTTTATCTACTCATGTGCTCAAGTGGTGTTTACTACTAAGGATTATTCTGGGGTGGTCTGCAATATTTTATACTAGGTTAGGGTATAACAGGGTTAGAAAGGGCTATGCTCGGAATCTCTCTGCGGGATAAAATCGGATAGGAGGATATCCGCTGAAGAGCCTGAGTAACTGACATAGCACAATGGCAACGAACTGACCATTGAGTTGCAACGCTAAACGCCAAGGTTTCTAATCCTTCACGGAACAAGTACTTTTATGACCTACAAATAATTGTTCGGGGTCTGGATGTTTACACTCTCCACAATACGTTTTTATAAGATAGGAAAATGAAAGAAAAGAAATAGATCGAAGAAATGACAACCGGTGGGGAATAAAGATTCTTGAGTGGTGGCATCGTACTAACAATCGTGTTTATATCCCCACTAGATGAACTGACTTGCTGAATTGACATGCAAAAAGCGATCAGGTAGCTCAGGACTGAACTCTGTGGCAATCTATGAAGAAAGTAGTGGACTTGTGATGCGGTGTAGTAACAGTGAGTGATATTGATCTTGAATAAACTAGTTTTACGCATTTTATCACGTTTAAGTTAAACTTTTTTTATTTCCGCCTTTTCCAGCACTTCACACCACTTATGGTCATGGGACGGGGAGGATAAGAACTTGATCTTCAGAAGTCCGTGATAAGACATAGTGCACACAAGAGTTAACGATTTAAAAATATGTATTATAATTAATTATATAACGTTATTGCATTTTTTGAAAATAAGAGTAAATATGGCTTCTACTTTTATTTGAAATTACCCCAAATTGAACGTGATTTATGGGCAACGATGTTTTTACCTACTTATTGACCTTAGTAAAATCAGTTAAAATAATGCATTACCACGCATTTTGAATTTGAAAGATAAAAACGACAGAATAATATTAGATATTCTTCTAATTATTTTTTCTTCGCCATTTGCCCACATTACTTATTCTGAACCTCCTCTGTAAATTTGACCAGTAATTGCAAAATGACCCAGTATGGTTATATTAAAAATATCATTCTCTATTTTGTCACCTTTACCTTACCTTTCGCGAAATTTATACGAGGTCACCCCTGAAGCTTAACTTATTTAATAAAAGAAGATTCATCAAAATCGATGCAAGTAATTTACTACAAAAGATAAACATAAATTGTAAAACTCCTCCTTTTTTGAAGTCGGTTTCAAATTAAACTAGAGAGAAAGTAAACAACGTATCTCAACTTATTTTTAAAGTCATTTAATGATTGAGCACGTTAGGCCATAATAAATACCAAAACTTGGCTTCAAGAAGTGAGAAATATTTTACGTAAAAATGTATACAGTCAAAAAATCATAAAATGAAAGCATTTCTCATCTTAAAAATTATCGCTAGCCTCTAAGCAAAGCGTGGCGCACGCCGCATGCTCCACCGACGCTTTCAAAAGCCAATAAACGACGCTGCAGTGACCGCGTACCGTTATTCAAGCCGCATTCATCTGCCTGCGGATAATTACGTTTAAAACACTTATAACTCTTAAATATCATACATGCATAAAATTAAAGTTCCTTTTTAATTGTTTATTTAATTAAAACGACAAACGTAATAATCCAATGCGCTACAGTCATCTATTAACACCTGTAACAACCGCAATACGAATGGGACTGCTCGACTGGGAAAACTATGCCTAAATTAGCACCAATCTTTTTAAATGAATACAAAAAATATATAAAATAGCAGCTTAATACTGCTGTGTTTCGTATAGTGAGTGTAGAGATCCGGAACTTCTGGTGCTGGTCAATCCGCCGGCCAAGAGTGATTACAGCGAGAAGTGCTCATGTCCAGCGCTAGATTTTTATCGAGTATATTTTAGCTGTCTGTCTTTCAACAGAGTAGGACGAGACTGAATGGTCCGCCTGAAAAATAAAAAAGCCCACGAAATTTATACGTGGTAGACCCACGCTGCAGCTATATTATAGTTGTAGCACAAATGGGTCGGCTCAACCGGGGAAGGGCCATGCTCTCACAGAATACCAGCGTAAAATAGCAGCTTAATACTGCTGTATTTCGTATGGTGAGTGTAGAGATCCGGAGACCCTTTTTTACTGGAAAGGAGGCATTCAATCTTAGCCCTCAGGGGTAACCACGCATGTGTGTTTTGATTCTTAATCGAAGATAAATGTAGATGTTTATGGACCACAGCATCCACTTACCATCAGGTAGACTGTGTGCTCGTTTGTCGCCCTTATTCTATAAAAAAACACTGAAGTGACAAACAAACTAACAGTCCACCTGATGGCAAGTGGCAGTCCATGGACACCTGCGTGGACAAATACAAAGATACGTGATTACCCCTGAGGACTAAGATGAAATACCTCACCACCTGTAATCTCTATTATAATCTATATAATACTCTGGCTCTTTATACTCTTCGGACCGGAACACAACAAAGCAAATACTGTTATTTGGCCGGCAAAAATAGGTAACAGGGTTGGTACCGAGACATTGTATACAGAGACAATCTCCTAACCACAAGTAGATGCCTAGCTACTACTCTCTCTCACTTCTCTACCACTTAAAAATAATGCTGTGGAGACCCCTTTTACTGGTAACTGCATTTCATTCTTAATCATTAATAATCACATATATTCATGTGTCTATGGTCCACAGCATCGAATTACCGGCAGGTGGACTGTGTGCTCAAAAGCGAAACGTGAAAGAGAGGAGATTTAATTAGAGAACGCTGACCGTTCTTATTCAAATATTTGTTCTTAGCAACATTTTTAAATAAAAGCTGTTTTAGGTTGAATACATTACCGCTTTAATGTTTTGAACGTGATCAGATTCAATTTTAAATATCTAGCAATACTGATTAGTATGTGTATCTATAACATTAGTAGGGTAAATCGACATGTTATAAACGCATAACATCGCTTACGTTATGCTATACGAACATAACGTTTAGGATACGTTATGTTCGTATAGCATAACGTAAGCGGTCGGTCGTATAATAGATATTAATAATAATTACAATTACATACAATAAGAGATATACATAATTTGTTAAGCTGGAATCGTTGTAACACATTTCTATAATTTACGTACATGTATTGTGTGTTCATATTTACATAATTTATGTACAATCACATATGTAATGACACATATAAACTCACGCAGTCACTGAGAGTGGTAAGCAAGGCTAAAGACTTAAATTCATCATCATCATCATCATTACAGCCCTTCACAAGTCCACTGCTGAACATAGGCCTCCCCCAAGTAATGCCACAAAGCACGGTCCTGAGCCACCTGCATCCATCTACTTCCTGCATGTCTTACCAGGTCGTCACTCCATCTAGTGGGGGGTCGCCCCTACACTACGCCTACCGGTACGAAGCTGCCACTCGAGAACCTTTCTTCCCCATCGGTTATCGGTTCTTCGAGCTATATGGCCGGCCCATTGCCACTTCAGCTTACTAATCCGTTGGGCTATGTCGGTCACTCTGGTTTTACTGCGGATATCCTCATTTCTGAGTCTATCACGCAGAGAAACTCCGAGCATAGCCCTCTCCATAGCTCGCTGAGCGACCTTAAGCGTCCTCATACGGCCAGCAGTGAAGGACCACGTCTCAGATCCGTAAGTCATCACTGGCAACACGCACTGGTTGTACAATCTAGTTTTTAGAGATTGAGGTATACCTGACGAAAAGATATGCCGTAATTTCCCGAACGCTGCCCAGCCGAGTTGAATCCGTCGATTGACCTCTCGGTCGAAGTTGGACTTACCTAGTCGGACTATTTGTCCCAGGTAAACGTATTCGTCAACAACTTCGAGCATAGTGCTCCCAACAACTACCGGCATAGGTGTGACATGGACATTGAACATGATCTTTGTTTTGTCCATGTTCATCTTAAGACCTATCCGTTGGGAGGCACTATTGAGGTCATTGAGCATAGTGCTTAAGTCCTCCAGCGATTCTGCCATAAGGACTATATCGTCGGCAAATCGAAGGTGAGTGATGTACTCGCCATTGATGTCAATACCGTATCCTTTCCAGTCCAGTAGCTTGAAAACGTCTTCCAATGCAGCGGTGAAGAGTTTCGGGGATATGACGTCACCCTGTCTTACACCTCTCTGCAGTTGGATAGGTTTCGAGCTCTGGTTCTGTACTCGGATAGCCATCGTAGCCCTACTGTACAAACACTTCAGCACTTCGATATACCGACAGTCAACTTGGCACCGCTGAAGGGACTGTAGCACCGCCCAAATTTCGACGGAATCAAAGGCTTTCTCATAGTCCACATACGCCAGGCAAAGTGGCAGATTGTACTCTTCAGTCTTCTGTACAATCTGCCGCAGGGTATGTATGTGGTCTATGGTACTGAAGCCTTTTCGGAAACCGGCTTGTTCGGGAGGCTGGAAGTCGTCAAGTCTGCGTGCGAGACGATTCGTAATGACTCTCGAAAACAGCACGTAGACGCGGCTCAGAAGGGAAATCGGTCTGTAGTTCTTTAAGAGAGCGTTGTCGCCTTTCTTAAAGAACAAGACCACCGCACTTCTGCTCCACGCCTCTGGAGTACTGCCACCATGGAGGACGGAATTGAAGAGCTTCTGAAGGACTTCAAGTACCGGTGTTCCACCCGCTTTCAGAAGCTCCGCTGTAATTCCATCCTCGCCTGTGGCCCTGCCGTTTTCAAGGTGCTGGAGAGCCATTCTAATCTCGCTTAGACTGACGTCCGGGATATCATCGGAATAGTGTCGGATAAGACTTGCTCTTGGATCGTTACTCACACTTGCGTGTGGCTCCAACGATGATGTGTACAGCTGCCCATAGAACCTCTCAATCTCACTCAAAATCTCAGGTGTCCCGGAAACGATGTTGCCACACTCAGTCTTCAGCCTTGACAGTTGGCTCTTTCTGGCAGACAGATCTCTGGCAAAGACTTTGGAGCCCTGGTTCCGCTCGATCGCTTCTTTAATACGAGAAGTATTAAAGTTGCGTAAGTCTCGCCGTATGCATTTGGAGATCTGTCTGTTCAGTTGCCTGTATGCTGTCAAATCTGTTGACGATTGCAGCCTCATCTCCCGTCTAACAGCCATGAGATTAAGAGTGTGATCGGAGAGTTTTTGTGTTCTTCTGCGGCGGGTCTTGCAGAACTTAGCTCCGACCGCATGGACAGTTTCCACGAGCTTGTCGTTCATATCGTCCACTGCATTGCAATCTTCTAGGCACTGGAAGCGGTTACGTAACTTGAGCTGAAAGGTTTCGGGATTCTGGATTAGAGCACGAGGGGGACGGAGCGTTGACTTCATTAGACGAGACCTCTCCAACTTAACGTTTAGGTTCAGTGTGCCTCTAACCATTCGGTGATCGCTGCCAGTTTTCACCCTTGCGATCACTGAGACATCACTGAACAGTTGGCGTCTGGTCGTCATAATGAAGTCAATCTCATTTTTTGTCGAACCGTCGGGGCTCGACCAGGTCCACTTCCTGTGGGGCCGCTTCTGGAAGAAAGAGTTCATCATAAAGAGTCCCTCTTTCTCCATAAAGTCGGCCAGCTGCTGGCCCCTTCGGTTCCGTTGCCCTACTCCAAATTTCCCTACCTTCAGCTCACCGCTTTCTCTTGTGCCCAGTTTTGCGTTGAAGTCTCCCATCAACACCGTGTAGTAGGTTTTGGAGGAATGTATGGCTCTGGAAATATCCTCATACATTTCCTCCACCTCCTCATCGGGATGTGCCGAGGTTGGTGCGTAAACCTGAATGACCTTCAGCGAATACCGTTTGGTGATTCTGAGTATCAGGTACGCGACCCTCGTCGACACACTCCCAATCTTTACAACGTTGTTGACGAGAGATTTGTGGACGATAAATCCGACACCTCCTTGGGACAGATGGTCGCCCTCCCGGTGATAGAACAAGTTGCCGGACTCGAGGATTGCCGTGTCCTCCCCCTCTCGTCGGACCTCGGATAATCCAATAATATGCCAGCGCAACTTGTCTACCTCTTCTTCCAGCTCCAGTATCTTCTCGTCAGTCCTCAGGGTGCGTGCGTTATATGTTGCCAGGTCGAGTCGTCGTAGGTGGCAACCGAACCTCCACCGGAGATTCTTAGCACCCCCTGCCCCGCCGTTACCATGGTCGCCACCGTAGCCAGGAATAGCGGGGCCGCCGGGGACTGGGGGCCGTCTGTTTGTGTATTTATTCATTGGGGGGTATTTGCCATAGTTGCCACGCTTGGCGAGCGGGTTGGCAACCGCAGTTTTTTTTATTACGTCACAGTTGTCATCAGGAAGACGCTGCTGCCCATCTCCTGCCTGTCTCCCTCTGTCGCCTCTTACGACACCCACGGGAAGATATGGGGTAGTGGATATTCTTAACCGCCACTACACGGTTAAGACTTAAATCTTAATTATGCCCGTTTTCAATATATGTATCGTCAATAAGTCTACCTTGTCGACTCTGCCATTCTCTTCTTTAACATAAATTCTTTTTATCACTCTTACCTCATTTATTCTTTCTGTATACCACAGTACCTGTATTCCTTTTTTAATTATGATCACATCTTTTTGCGAACTACAATAACTTTTTTCTTATTAAACAATTTCTTATAAATAAAAACATCTCCGTGATGATGCGAATAGAAAAATCTTCATCCATAACCACCCCTCCCCTCCCTCCTCCAATTTATCCTAAAACCGTAAGAGAGGCACATTTTTCTCGTGGGTATCGTAAGAGGTGGCTATGGGTAAAAAATCTAATGGTTTCCATTAGATAGCGGTTTATAAACTTGTTTATGTTGGTAGTAAATTACCCAGAAACCGACGGACAACAGCGTCGCAGATGCGAACTTCTGGTACTGGTCAATCCGCCGGCCAAGAGTAATTACAGCGGGAAATGCTCATGCTGTCCAGCGCTAGATTTTTATAGAGTATATTTTAGCAGTCTCTCTCTTTTCTTTCAGCAGAGTAGAACGAGACCGAATGGTCCGCCTGATAAATAAAAACGCCCACGAAATTTATAAGTGGTAGTGCCACGCTGCAGCTATATTGTGGTTGTAGAACGAATGGGTGGGCTCGACCGGGGAAGGACCACGCTCTCACAGAATACCAGCGTTAAATAGCAGCTTAATACTGCTGTGTTTCGTATAGTGAGTGTAGAGATCTGGAGACCCTTTTTTACTGGAAACGATTCCATCTTAGTCCTCACGGGTGACAACGCATCTGCATTTTGATTCTTAATCGAGGTTAAATGTAAATGTCTATGGGCTACAGCATCCACTTCGCATCAGATGGACTGTGTGCTCTTTTGTTACCCTTATTATATTTAAAAAAAAACAAATCACAACGACGACATTGCGGACTATATCAGGGAGACAGGCCTTCGCAGATTCTTCGGAGAATTAGGGCATCACCGACAACTTAAACTAATATTTTGAATTAGGGATCTGCCCCGGCTTCGCACAGGTGATATCTGGATTCTAAAATAGCGCCGCCTACTGAGTCCAACTAAGCCTATAACATTCGCGGAATTGTAAGCAATATGTTGACAAAGTTTTACCGCAATCTGATAAACGGTATGACAGCGCATAAAATACCAAATATAATAACAATAATGTGTATCCATGTTTCATATCAATGAATATAATATTGTCTCAATTTGTTATAGTTTTACTTTCGCGTAAAAACGATACTCTATCCATTTATGTCTATAAATAATTATTATGGGTGTGTAATTTTTTTGTATTGGATGAAAATTCCTGTGTAAATGGTTCTTAATGACTATAAACTACCATTGTACAAACTGGCATCTTACTCGCAACTTCACCACAGTGGGATTCACAGAAATTATTTAAAAAATCAGACTTGTATAATTAATTACTCATAATTATTTAAAATATAAGAATACTACTCGATAACAAACTTTTTTTTTAATATTAGATATTATTTTGGAGGTTAATTGTTGAAAATAATAAGTGTGTGCGAGTGGATGTTCACCTGGCTCTTTTGTTTATACAATTAATCAGTATTAGGAATAAGACAGCGTACTGCACTACACATTCAGTGTAGAGCAAATAAAGTTCGACCAACCGTAAAATGTCACCACTAAAATCACACATTAATGTAAGGTGAAGGACATAATTATATGATAACACGAAAGTTTGCAAACCGGAGCAATACTGTGCATCGAAATGTAACACATGGCCGTATATTAGCAACGCGATCTTCCTTGCTTACATAAGAAAAACTACCACGAACATAACACGAAACGAACAAAACATGATCATTTATACATAGTATTAGCGTGGAGGTAATGTTTTGTCCCAACGGGCATAATAACGACAGTGAGACACGTAGAATTACCGACTGCTCCCTCTTAGTTTTTATTTTTGCGCCCAGAAGCAAGTAAGGGTTACCCTCCGGGAATTGGAGGAGGGAGGTGGTGAATGCTCTAAGCATACCACGCAGCCGGCTGCGTAGTTATGTGTGACCACGAGTAAATGCCACTAAACACCACCTGATATTGACTTTAACCTGGTAAGGTCTTATTGCCGTATCGGAAGCGACCCCTTTTGGAAAAGGGGGTCCAAAAATCCCTCTCAGTTGCCTGCACAATACTTTATACCACTAGAATGAGAGTATATTTGTTTATATTTCCTTTCATTTTTTACCCTCGTTCCCAATAATAGCTTAGTAAATGTTTAGGGCTTAAGAATTAATCTGTAGAGCTTATGCAGCACAGCACTGAATTATTAATAAGGAAAGGAAATCTCTAAAGCAAGGCTAAAGGCTATGAAATTATAAAACGTCACTGATTTATTTTTAAAACGGATAAAAAAACAATCCTTTAATTATTTCAAATTTTGCAATTGCGTTCCACTACAAGTTTCAGAAGGGCTGGAAGCCATCTTAGTGAGTGGCTACTGAAACTTCGGCAAATCTTCCACTGCAAATTAATATGCTATTGTTAATTATTTCTAATCACAACATACAAACAACCGGCACGGCGTCAAAACGAATGAGATTTAAATTCTAGAAACATATTTACGTCTAATACCAATATATTTTTGGAATATTTTTTTCTTTCATATAGTTGATATAATAATGGATAATTTCCAATACCAATGGTAAAAAATAAACGTTGTTTATATAGTTATATAGTCTGACGATCTTTACAAAAGAAAAAAAAATTATAATCTCGCTTACTTACTACGATTCGGTTGAAAATAATTAAAATGTTTATCGCTTGCAATAAATAAGCAGGTGTTACGTGACGTCGTAGTAAAAACAGAATAGTAAGATACCTCCCGCACCGTGCGAAACTTAAATGCCTACTGTTGCAGGGTTGTCACTGTCTTTTTGTTTAACAGATACGTCTCATTTAGTTTTATAAGTAGTTACAATATTTACAAACATAATACATCCGTATGTATGTACGCACGTACCTATGCGTCATATTTGTTAATTCAGTTTCAGTTCAGTTTCCTCTCCAAGAATCAATGTTTGTCAAAAAAAACACTTTACATTACAACAAACAAAAACAAAAACCTAAAAAATCGTAAATGACAATTAATGTACTTATGAGTGTGTATCATGTATATATAGTATATAGTAAAATAAACTATCCAAACAACAAACGCATATACCTATTAATTTATTTTACAAAAAGAGAAAATAAAACCAAAAAAGACTGCTAGCAAAATTTTATTAAAATTCAAGCAAAAGTGATTGCGGAGCGCAGCGGCGGGCTTCGACGAATCGAAGTAAGTTTTTTATACCTCTAGTTTATGAGATAATAACCATTAATTTCATCAGTTTTTTCGGTTTTGTCTATGTTTTTCATGAAAGAAGTCGCCTAGATTACTTCCGGAATTGTTCTCTATCTGATCGTGAAGTTTCATTACAATCAGTTCCAAATCCCAAAGATTAGACAATAATCCAGAAAAATCTAAACTAACTAAACCAAAAAATTATTCATGCTCTAAAGGCATTCAATAAGCCTATAAGCTAAATAGAAGGCAACTTTTTTTATAGAATTAGTGTGACAAACGAGCGCACAGTCCACCTGATGGTAAGTGGATGCTGTGGCCCATAGACATCTACATTTATCCTCGATTAACAATCGAATAGCATAATGTTATTATGCTAGGAGATTTTAATGGAAGGGTTGGGGTGAAAAGGCATGGTTATGAAAGGATATTGGGAACGTTTGGTGATGAAATTATAAATGAGAATGGTGAAAGCATGCTCACCGTATGTATGGAAAAGAATCTTTTTGTTACAAACACTTTCTTTCGTCACAAGAGGATTCACATGTATACTTTGGAAAGAGGTGATGATAGCAGCATGATAGATTTCATAATTGTGGATGAAAGAATGAGGAGCGCAGTGGTAGATACAAGGGTCTACCGGGGGTTTAATATGGGGATGATGTTCTCTTGTTTGTGCCTACAAACAAGAGAACATCATACCCATATTAAATTGGTATATTAGAAATTTGTGCAAAGACGAAGTGATCGCATACAACGGTGGTTTAACAGAAAAACAATTTTTAAAAATGTTGACGACGAATGATAGAATTTTTAATATTGAAGAATACAAATGTCCAAAATACAATGATTTGGTAAATGTCATAAATTTAAACAAACGTTATGTGTGTAATACGAATCATATATTTGCAAAAAAATAATCACAAAATTTTACATTGAATTCTTGTGACGAAGTGTGGGTTTTTTACAAGTGGTTATTGCTTGAAAATAAAATTTTCAATTAATCATAAATTTTGTTTGATTTCCCAAAAACATTAGTTATAGTACACAATATATATATTAATTGTTTACACCAACACTTTCATTTTTTATTTCACCCCTTAGAACTTTAGACGTGTGAAATGTTTCACTTTATACATCCGTTTACCGCTATTGTGGCAGGACCAAGTGGATGTGGGAAGTCAAATTTTGTAACAAATTTCATAAAATTAGTTACAGAAATATGTAATTGTGATTTTAATCAGATCACATGGTGCTTTGATGAAATGCAACCTTTATATAATTTACCAAATGTTAACTATCATCAAGGAATTCCAAATCTTATTATGTTTGATGGTGAAAACCCAAACATCTCGTTATTATTGATGATCTAATGAGAGAGTCCGATGTAACTTTAAACTCGAGCAGTGTTTTGTATTAGATTAAATAGAAGATTTATAAATAAATAAATAATAATATATCGCATACAATTTGTTTTATTTAATTTTATAACGATTTACATAGTAACACACACACAAAATGCATTACACATAACTCATAAAATCTAACACACAACACATATTATAACCTTAACTACTATAGTCTACAGTAACATTTCTGTTTTTATCTATCTCAATAATATTATCAAACTCAGCATAAACTATACAGTTAATTGTTTGTATTAGTGAGGATTCAAATCGTACTTCTAATCTTACACTACCATGCTTTATGAGATTCCAATGAGCTTTTTTTGGCTGATAAATCAGGAGTTAAGTGAAATACTAATAGACAGTAACCTTTGGCATACTGTTCACAAGAGATTCCATTTCCTTCATTAAGAAAGTGAATACCAGTTCCCGAGAATAGAGTATGATATTCTGATGTAAATATACTATTATTAAAAGATGGTTGCAAAGCTTTTGAAGGTATTTGTTGACCATCAATATATAAGCTGAAAGAATTAATACCATAGTTTTCAAAGTTAAATGGATTTTTAGTAAGGGAACCATTAAATGCAGCATTGTTCACAAATCTAATTATACATCTTTAGGGTACCTGTCCTAAAAATATATTATCAAGAGTTTTTCCTTTAACACCCGATGGAATTGTTAAAACTTTTACTTCAGCTCGAGTAATAGGATACTTAGCAGTGGTAGAAGCTAAAATTTTTTGATGTGCGAGTAATACACTTGGATTAACTCGTGCTCGTCGAACAATAAGAGTTGGGTCCGTAATACAAACTTTAAACTTTACATCGTTTGACCCAGCAATTAAATTAAAACTCTCTCTCTTGATCGAACCAATTTAACACTCATTTCAACACCATTAATTAAAAATTTATCTTGGTTGAAAATGTCACCGTGAAGATGACCAAACATTTCTATTTCCTTACTTTCACTAATCAATTCCTGTCTTTTAACAAATCCTATGTTTTTACCATCCGTAGAATCCATTTTTCCTGCTGTATCACCATACCAAAGACTACAACTAAGATGAGATTGTTTAGCAGCAGGAGCATAGTTTAAAAGTGTTTCCATGTATGCTCGATATGCATAGGTATTATTAGGTGGAGATACAAGTTTTTGGTTTAAATAAACATCAAGTTGACTAAAAAGTGAATGCAGCCAATTATTTACAGGTGCTACTATTGTAGTAGATATCAAGTTAGGTGAATCTTGATTTAATACTTTTGCCTTTATGTGGAGTAATGTATGAGACAAATCTATGTAGTTATCGCCTGTCCCAGGAACTTGAAACTCGATAGGTCCATCATCACCAATAGATGAAATTGGTTTATAATGAATCCACAATCCATTTTCAATGCTGGTTTGTTTAGGCGGTAATGCAAACAAATCCAATTCTGACTTAACGCACTCGCAAGAATGATTATGAAGGAAAGACATATTTAATTTGAAAATATATGTTTGATATTTTTTGGTTTGTGACCAAGTTTTTTCGCAGCTTGCACTTTAGCAGTTAATGGAGTAATGAACGAGGTCAATCGTTTTCTTTTAGTTTTATACCCAGATCCTGTCATGTTAAATTGATCAATTTTCTCATCAGCCTTTCGTTTTAAATTCGTACTAACTTGCTTTAGACGATCTTTTATTGAGGCTTCCATAGGACGCGCTTGAACCATATGAAATAAAAGTCCTACTCCAGCGCTTAATGCCTCCTTACCAATCACTCGAGCACTACTTGAAAGTAAAGGTAAAACTGATCTAAATAACCCCCCTAAGAAGCTCCCAATACCATGACCGCGTTGGTATGGTGCACCCTTATAAATTACTCCAACTACTGATCCAGCTTGATGTGTATAATAATTTTCATATAGACATTTATGATGATCACGAAGAGAATTCATTATTATAATTTTCGGAAATGTAGTTTAATACACACGGTTCAAAACTGGAATGGTATTTTTTGTCCTGTGCTCGATCTTATAACTATTTCCAGCGTATCGAACTCTCTTCGCATAACAGGTAAGTAGTGAGGTTGAGAGAAAACGTGCATTTTATTTGCACCATAAATGTATTTTGTAGGATCTAATGAAATGACTCTTAGTAAAGGAGTCATAACATCACCCATAATCTGAGGATCGATAATGTCGCAATATAAAAATAGTTGAGATGGTAACCCCAAGTGTAAATTAGCAGGACACTTTCCAAAATTTCTCTCTAGGAGATTTTTATTTGGTTCATAACCTAGTTGTAAACTTAATTTGGGTGATAATGTTATGGATGTTATATTTTTATCCAAAACAGAAATAGACACAAATTTTGTTATTTCATCATAGCGAAATTTCAAGTTTTCTCCGATACCATTTAACACTCTTAAAATATGCTCAACGTTATCATAGCTGGAATATGTTTTTTGTAGTACAATATGGATGGTTTATCTTCATTAGGCATTAACATAGATTTTGTAATGTAAATAACATTTTCATGATCTTGAACAGTAAACATGGTACATGGATATTAAAAATCGACAACTCCAACCGACCATTCGCCTTCTAATTTAATAGCTTTTGGTAATTTCGTTGAAAAATTTGTGTTCTTGTTATCAGGAAAGTATTCCATTGAACTATTGCTGAGAAAAGTTACATAAAAACTTTATTCAAATTTCTTTTAAACTAGAAGCTAAAATCGAACTGTAAAATTTATCTGGATAACCTTTCCACTTCACTAATACTTCTTTTCTGTTACCTGAATAACGAGTGTCAATTATTTTATCTATTTTATATTGTGAGATGGGGTTGTAAGTGATTTTCTGTAATTCTCTTTCATAAAAAGTACCAACTATTTATGAAAGAGAATTACAGAAGAGAAGGTTCATTTTGTAAATCTGTTATTGTATAAACAACCCATGGAGATCTATCAATTATTGAAGATATAATAAATATTTCATCACTCCAATTTGATTCATATCCTTTTTGGAAAACATGTTTATATTTAGTTATTCGAATATTTGAAAACGACGAAGAGAGAACGAAATGTGAAATATGAAAATATATAATTGTATACTTGGGGAGTGCTTTCATCCGGGATGGAAGATGTGATTTAGATGTGGATAGGCGTGTCGCTGCCGGAAACAAAGTCAATGGTGCCCTGAGTGCATTAGTAAAAAAGGCAAGGCGTGGTGAAGAGTGCACGCCTTGCAACACATAACGCAGTGTTGGTACAGACTTTTTTATATGGCAGCGAAACCTGGGTATGCCAGAAGAAGCATAAAAGCAAGTTGAATGCAGTGGAGATGCGATCTCTTCGTAAAATGTGTGGCGTTACCATAGCCGACCGAAAGCGAAACGAAGAGATTCGTAATATGGCAGGATTGAAAGATGACCTTATCACAAAAATTGATAGGGGCGTACTCCAATGGTTTGGGCACGTTGAACGAATGAGTGAAGACCGAATGGTGAAGAAAATATAATAATATAATATAGAGCGAAAGTAAATATTAAAAGGTGTCGAGGTAGACCGAGACTAACTTTTGAAGACCATGTGAGCAAATTGCTCGAAGAGGGGAGGGTCAAGAGTACTCGGATACCTAGACGTGCATGTATGAAGAAGTTAATGAACCTGAAAGAAGCGAAAGAGGTATGTAAGGATCGTGACACTTGGCGATCTGTTCTCTCTGGCTACCCCGTTAGGGATTGTGCGTGAAGATAAGTAAGTAAGTAAGTAATATAATCACCCACATTGAAATCTGGTTTAGGATTTTCTAAAGAAAGTTTGTTTGACCGTCTATCATAAAGATTAGTCCAAACTGTCATAATATTGTTGGAATTTACATCACATGGGCACATCTTTTTTTTTGAGTGAGATTGAGAGGTTCTATGGGCAGCTGTACACATCATCGTTGGAGCCACACGCAAGTGTGAGTAACGATCCAAGAGCAAGTCTTATCCGACACTATTCCGATGATATCCCGGACGTCAGTCTGAGCGAGATTAGAATGGCTCTCCACCACCTTAAAAACGGCAAGGCCCCGGGCGAGGATGGAATTACAGCGGAGCTTCTGAAAGCGGGTGGAAAACCGGTACTTGAAGTCCTTCGGAAGCTCTTCAATTCCGTCCTCCATGGTGGCACTACTTCGGAGGCGTGGAGCAGAAGCGCGGTGGTTTTGTTCTTTAAGAAAGGCGACAACGCTCTCTTGAAGAACTACAGACCGATTTCCCTTCTGAGCCGCGTCTACATGCTATTTTCGAGAGTCATTACGAATCGTCTCGCACGCAGACTCGACGACTTCCAGCCTCCCGAACAAGCCGGTTTCCGAAAAGGCTTCAGTACCATAGACCACATACATACCCTGCGGCAGATTGTACAGAAGACTGAAGAGTACAATCTGCCACTTTGCCTGGCATATGTGGACTATGAGAAAGCCTTTGATTCCGTCGAAATTTGGGCCGTGCTACAGTCCCTTCAGCGGTGCCAAGTTGACTGTCGGTACATCGAAGTGCTGAAGTGTTTGTACAGTAGGGCTACGATGGCTATCCGAGTACAGAACCAGAGTTCGAAACCTATCCAACTGCAGAGAGGTGTAAGACAGGGTGATGTTATATCCCCGAAACTCTTCACCGCTGCGTTGGAAGACGTTTTCAAGCTACTGGACTGGAAAGGATACGGTATTAACATCAATGGAGAGTACATCACTCACCTTCGATTTGCCGACGATATAGTCATTATGGCAGAATCACTGGAGGACTTAAGCATTATGCTCAATGACCTCAATAGTGCCTCCCAACGGATAGGTCTAAAGATGAACATGGACAAAACAAAGATCATGTTTAATGTCCATGTCACACCTATGCCGGTAGTTGTTGGGAGCACTATGCTCGAAGTTGTTGACGAGTACGTTTACCTGGGACAAATAGTCCGACTAGGTAAGTCCAACTTCGACCGAGAGGTCAATCGACGGATTCAACTCGGCTGGGCAGCGTTCGGGAAATTACGACATATCTTTTCGTCAGGTATACCTCAATCTCTAAGAACTAGATTGTACAACCAGTGCGTGTTGCCAGTGATGACTTACGGATCTGAGACGTGGTCCTTTACTGCTGGCCGTATGAGGACGCTTAAGGTCGCTCAGCGAGCTATGGAGAGGGCTATGCTTGGAGTTTCTCTGCGTGATAGACTCAGAAATGAGAATATCCGCAGTAAAGCCAGAGTGATCGACATAGCTCAACGGATTAGTAAGCTGAAGTGGCAATGGGCCGGCCATATAGCTCGAAGAACCGATAACCGATGGGGAAGAAAGGTTCTCGAGTGGCAGCCTCGTACCGGTAGGCGTAGTGTAGGGCGACCCCCCACTAGATCGAGTGACGACCTGGTAAGACATGCAGGAAGTCGATGGATGCAGGTGGCTCAGGACCGTGCTTTGTGGCATTACTTGGGGGAGGCCTATGTTCAGCAGTGGACTTGTGAAGGGCTGTAATGATGATAATGATGATGGGCACATCTTAATACTAGAGTGAAAGCTGTGATTATAAGAGTATATTAAATCTTGTAAAACATCTATATATCTATAAGTATTATTATGAGTGAAATAACGTTAAATTTTCATTTTTAGTGTTCTTTGAAATCGTTTAACAATACTGGCCTTAATGTCAGGATTGTTAGTGGTATAGTAATTAATCTTTTTGGATTTAAAGTATTTTTGTACATCTTTTGAAACAAATTCTGTACCTTTATCAGATTGTATGTGAGTAGGTGTTAAATTACTTTCAGTAAATATACTTTCAAAACATTCTTTAGTTGTTTCTGAGTTTTTCTTTTTCATTGGTCTTGCTAAAGCATATTTACTAAATACATCTATAACACAAAGTATATACTTGAAACCATCATTATATGAAGAATAAGTTCGCATATCACTTAAATCAGCTTGCCACAGTTCATTAATATTTGATAGAATGTACCTATTACGCAGGAATTTTTTTTCGAATGGGTTTATGTAATGTGTAAGTTTCTTGTAGTTTTAACCATTCCTTTACTTGCTTTTTATTCATTTTACCCTTCATAGCTTTTGATAATTTATCAATACTACCAAAACCAGCGGGATTAGATGGATCATAATAAATCCTATTAATTTCTTCTAGTACGGGGTCCATTTTTCCCACTCAAGCCTTTTACGTATTTTAGTTGTAGACTTTTTATCTCTACTGCTCGGTGTAGAAAACTCTATTTTAGTTATAGATTTTGTATCTCCTCTACTCGGTGTAAAAAACTCTTGAACTTCAATCTCAGAGGGTTTGTTCAGATCTTTTGCTTGAAGTTGGTTAATAAACTCACATCTCTTTGGATTTCCAATATAAGTAAGTGGTACTTTAATATCTTTTAATGCTTCAGCAAATCTATCCCACCCTACTGGATCACTTCTTTTAAAGGGTCTTAGTGAATCATTTATTAAATCAACAATATTACTTCCAGGAATTTTTTCATTATCAATTATTACTTTACCTTCGTTATCCCAATGTATTTTACTTTTACTTGTTTCAACTAAGTTTAATAATAATTGTCCCTATTTATTATAAGTTTTTGGTATTAAACTGAGTATTTGAGCTGGTGTGTAAAGTGGATTTTCATCATTTTCTTTACTTTTAATGGATCGATTCTCCTCCAACAAAGATTCAGCATCGACTGAAGTTTTTAGATCTCTGTCTTTATTTTTAAAACCAATTTTAGACTTATTTGAATCTTCATTAGGTGTATCAGAATAAATTGGTAATCTGAATGGTTGACGATCCTCTTCGATAAAATGAAGATATCTTAGCAGTGTTTGTAAATATAACATCCATTTCTTTCGGTCTTCCGTCTTACTATTCATAATATTTTGCATTTCAATATCTAATCGAGATAAATTACTATTAACCTTATTTTCTTGTTTTAATTTTTCAATCAATCCAGGTTCGATAAGTATCATTTTCTTTGCATTTTCTATGTTAACTGGCTAGCCCACTCACTAATCCACTCAATATTGCACCTAATATTATTGGTAAGAAAGCCCCTCCTTTTTGTATAATTATATTTTTTCTTAGTTTATGTTTACATTTACGCACTAGTTTACGGAGTATATTTTTGTGTTCATTAAATTTTTGTTTATCTTGATCTTTAAGAGGTACTTTTCCTTGTAAAACGTTATGAATACACTCACAAATACAGTTAATTTCTTCTTCATCACACGTTTTAAGTAATGCTCTTTGATATTTTGGTTTAAGCGTATGCAAAGCGTTTAGTAAATGTTTATGCGTTATGAGTCAACGATGCATCATTTAGCAATGATTTGAATTGTTTGATTCTTGGTGTATTTAAACTCTTTTGTGGGGACGTAGACTGTACAGAAACCATTAAATGGGAAGACATTTGTCTTGATACGACAAAAATCATTGGTATTCTGTTTTAAATCTACCATTAAATATCCATGTGCCTCTAGAGTAGCATCCCTGTAGGCATCTTCAATGAATTTTGGGTTATCTGGTGACACTTGTGCTAAATATCTTATTTGAGTTTTATCTCGAGGGTTTTTAAAATATATTAACTTGAGTTTAAAGATATGTCTCTTTGCCCTTTACCCTGATGAAATAAATTTTGTGTTAAATACAACACTGAGATTCCTGTGATGACTACATTTTGTAAATATATCCACAATTATTCCATAGGACTCTCTCATTAGATCATCAATAATAACGAGATGTGAGTTTTCACCATCTAACATAATCATCATTCTCTAAACCATTTCCCATTATCTGGGGTCGGCGCAGTAAATCTTCTTGTTTCATTCCTCTCTATCAGCCGTCATTTCCATACTTACTCCTTTCATTCTCATATCACTCTTCACACAATCACCATCAAACATAATAAGATTTGGAATTCCTTGATGATAGTTAACATTTGGTAAATTATATAAAGGTTGCATTTCATCAAAGCACCATGTGATCTGATTAAAATCACAATTACATATTTCTGTAACTAATTTTATGAAATTTGTTACAAAATTTGACTTCCCACATCCACTTGGTCCTGCCACAATAGCAGTAAACGGATGTATAAAGTGAAACATTTCACACGTCTAAAGTTCTAAGGAGTGAAATAAAAAATGAAAGTGTTGGTGTAAACAATTAATATATATTGTGTACTATAACTAATGTTTTTGGGAAATCAAACAAAATTTATGATTAATTGAAAATTTTATTTTCAAGCAATAACCACTTGTAAAAAAACCCACACTTCGTCACAAGAACAATGCAAAATTTTGTGATTATTTTTTTGCAAATATATGATTATTACACACATAACGTTTGTTTAAATTTATGACATTTACCAAATCATTGTATTTTGAACATTTGTATTTTTCAATATTAAAAATTCTATCATTCGTCGTCAACATTTTTAAAAATTGTTTTTCTGTTAAACCACCTTTGTATGCGATCACTTCGTCTTTGCACAAATTTCTAATATACCAATTTAATATTGGGATGATGTTCTCTTGTTTGTAGGCACATTTTAATTCTTCGGTCACATCAAAATATGGAATGCCGTGCACGTGTGTTTCACAATAACGAACAGTGTTTTGTCTTTTGGTGACAAATAATTGAAAGGATAACTTGGCCGAAACAAATAATGATCGATAAACGCATCATTTTTATTAGATAGTTTTACGTCTAGAATAGCCATTTCTCTACATTGAAAATGTTTATGAGGATATGTAATGTAAAATCCGTCCATATCGATGATGTATCTAATATTTTTTAGATTTTGTGTCATTTTGAACCAAAATGTTAAAAGTATTTACACGTGACTAAAAATATGTTTGTTCCAACAAACTTCACATAACAATGCTTCATTACTTCCCATCATCCCATTTCTTCCTTCTGCTCTTGTCTTCCTGTAATTTAAGTAAACAGAATCACATTCACTAATGATCAACTAATGACTGTCATTGTTAAAAAAGTATTTTTAACTACTCTAGTATTCGTAGATGCGGTACACACACTATTTAAATATAATTTGTTAAATTGCAAATAACAATTTAATTGGTGCCGGCGGGGATCGAACCCGGGTACTGTGAAATTTACAGCTTGCGCTAACCATCTGAGCTACCACGGCTTAATCATATACACACACACAATATTTAAATATAATTTGTTAACACTAAATCATATACACGTAAGAAAATAACAGAAAGAAAAGTAAGTTTGTCAATGAATAAACACTTAAAATTGCAATTAACAATTTAATTGGTGCCAGCGGGGATCGAACCTAAGTACTGTGAAATTTACAGCTTGTGCTAACCATCTGAGCTACCACGGCTTCATACACACGTAAGAAAATAACAGAAAGAAAAGTAAGTTTGTCAATAGAATAAACACTTACATCCATGGCCTTTGATGCGTTGAAGTAACACAAATGTAGTATTGATAGATCAACTGCGGTCAAACGACCATACACTAACTCCATGACTGCACTTGATTGGTCTTATATAGTACCAGTAAGTAATAATTCCAATCTAAAGAATTTCTGCAGTGGAATTGATGGTAACTTTATGCGTCAACAAGCTTATCTCACATTTTGTTGCTTATCTCAACATTACTTCGTGTCGCGTCTTGTTCAGTGTATTGATGACTCAAATACGTTTTGTATAACACAAAATAATGCAATTTAATATTTAGAAATCACTATAATTGATCATTCCTATGTTAGTCATTGAGTAGATTGTACTGTAATAATCTACTAATAGCAGTAATATCATGGATACACTAGATATACAACAACATCTGAAAAAGATTCACCCCAGTCTAGAAAATAATGTTTATGCTGCCAATAGACTGCCTATGTACACCCACGTGCCAACGTATATAATATGCAATTTGGATACAGATGATAAACCAGGGTCACAGTGGGTAGCTTTATATATCGATACGAATGACGTCGGTCAATATTTTTATTCATACGGACGAGCACCTGTACGATATCATCTAGAGTTTTTAAAAAGAAATTGTAAAAGATGGAACTGGAATGTTGATAGGATTCAGAATGAGTGGACTTCAGTTTGTGGCGAATATTGCTTAATGTATTTGCTATATAAGTTTCAGGGATGTTCAATGCATAGTTTTACGAATATATTTACAGGGAACACATTGTACAACGATATTTTAGTGGATGAGATGTTTCGCTCCTATTTTATAGATAATAAGTAATAAGATTTTGTATTTCCTAAATAAAAATTGTAACAAAATTAGGTAATGTATTTTATTGATGATTCAGATTACCGTTGCAGTTAGGAACAAAGGAGTATAATATAATAGCACTGATAATCCGACGCACGAATAGACAATGACGGTATTCAATGAACAATAGATAAATAACAATGGGGCGCTAATGACGGTGGAGGCCCTCACCGGATATCAATTAGATAAGAGTTAATTGATCTGCACATCTCCGAAACCGTGCATCCTACGCAAAAACGGACGGCTCCTACGCAGATTCGTGATCAGAGCATGCCAAAACCTTTTTTTTTTAATGATCGTGAGTCGACGAACGTCGTACTTGTATCAATTCTGACTCAGTGAGCCAGAACTGGTACTAACTAACTACTAATGAAAGAAAAAATAATACGATATGGTGGGATGATGAGGTACGTATGGAAGTTGAGGCAAAGAAAAGATCATGGCTAGATTTACTAGCAACAAAGGCTGGTAATTCTGACGGTATGAATGATGATATTGAAAGAAAAAAGGCAGTCTTTAGACATCTAAATAAGAGAGTAAAGATTATTGAAAGGAAAAAGCAAGAAAGAACGGATAAGAATGATAGAAGAATATCGGATAACTTCTAGGCAAATATTAAAATGTTTTGGACACTCGTAAGAACTGCCAGAGGACATTCAAAACAGCCTTTAATTAATGCTATAAGAGACGAGAATGGCTATATTCTGAATAATGAAGTTTTGAGTATAAAGAGACGGAAGGAATATTTTGAAAGCGTGTTTATGAGTGAGGAGACGACGTATAAACTAAATGAAATAGAAACTCCCAAAGAAGAGGAAAGAGGTAGCGAGATAAGTATAGATGAAATAATAAAAGCAATGAAAAGCATGAAAGCAGGTAAGGCAGCTGAATATGATAGAGTTTCACTCGAAATGCTGGGCTAAGGGCTGGAGAGGAAGTATTTGTTTGTTTAATTTATGCTGGGAACTGAAGCGGGTACTGGTAGACTGGTGCAAAGCCGTGATAGTCCCAATATATAAAGGAAAAAGGTCGCAGCAGGACTGTAAAAACTACCGTGGTATCAGCCTTCTTAGCATTCTGGGAAAACTGTATTCAAAGGTACTAATTGAAAGGGTCATGAAAGAAACTAATGGAAAAATTTGGGATGTGCAAGCGGAATTTAGAAAGGGATTGTGGTTTACAGGTGTTATCCATTAGCATGATCGCGGAGAAGTTTTGCCCAAAAAACAAAGGGTTTTTTGTGCGTTCATGGACTTGGAAAAGGCCTATGACAGAGTGGACAGGGATGTGCTATGGCAAACACTGAACTTATTTGGATTGAGCGCTGGGCTGATACAGGCATCAAAGTCTCTTTATAGGGACTCTTGTGCTTGAGTTAGGATCAACGGTGTCTACTCGGACTGGTTTGGCAACCATAAAGGTGTCAGACAGGGCTATGTGGCTTCCCGTGGCTGTTCAACCTTTTTATGGACAGTTGTTTGAAAATTTGAAAGTTGAATAATTTGAATTAAGGATGGGTGAGTTAAGAGCGTAGTCGGTCTGTGCAGGAATTGAGAAAAAGGTATTTGAAGAAACTATTGCCGTCGCGCTGCGCCCGAGCAACCGAGGTATTAATATGTGAGTGAATAGTCTGAACAATACAGATATTGTTTACGGGCTTAATTATTTGTTTCACTGTTTTGACTCGGCTATTGGATCGGATTCGAATACCCTTTTGATTCAACGATTGGAGAAAAATCGTGAGTATTATTTTAATTGTAAATAAATTTTATCATTTATCTGTTACCCCCTTCAAATAGCTACAAAAGAAATTCAATATTTTAACAAAACACTACTTGTAAAGTACAAGTGGTGTTTTGTTAAATTATTTAATTTAGTTTGATATAATGTCAATTTACAAATATAATCGTACCATAATAATTTTTGTTTTAGGTAAACCCTGTTTCGTTAATAATGTGTCGTAGAAAAGGGAATAAAACGAGTCTATTCTTGAGTGCTAAGAGAAAAAAATCATCATTTAGGTATATTAAACGGAAGATTCATTTTGCACCATGTACAATACCGTCCAAGCAATAAAATTTTCATCTTTGATTATATATGATAACAATATGAAAGCGGTAATAACAGTTTTTTTCCATATTTCCTTATTCATTATATCCCATATTTGTCCCATCTCAGTAGATGAAATACCACCTATTGCGGACAATTACAATATGCATTTATATAATGCCTATCTCTATTGCGATCAAATATTATAAAACTATAAAATTGAAATAAACCTTCCAACTGGGATTTCCATAGCTTAAAGGGCTTTTTAGCTTTTACATGTTTTATTAATTTTTGCTTGTGCCAGACACAAGTTTGGTTAAATTTTTTGATGAAAATTACAATATAACTATATTCAAAAGACATAGTAATTTTTGCGTTATGGAGTTCATTTTATATTATGTACGTGGTAGAGCCACGCTTCAGTTATATTGTAGTTGTAGTTTGTAGCACGAATGGGTCGGCTCGACCGGGGAAGGACCACGCTCTCACTACACCGAATTCTAAATCACGCTATCAACATTCCGAATCATGGACAGTATATATAGAACTTCTCCGAACTATCACTCGGAGTGTTGGCTGCTCCCACCTCCCAGAACACCTTGCCCGGCGGGAGATCTCCCATTTTCCTACCACGGCCACAGTGGTGACCCCGACGTGATCTGAACACGTAACCAACAACCTTCGGAAACTCAAACTTCATCATCGTCATAGAATACCCCACTTATTCGCTACCGAGCAGATATCGTCTGCAGTCTTCTTATCCTGCAAGCCATCTAGCTTCACAAGGTTCATCGCAGCACTGGAATAATAATGCTTCCTGTTCCTTCAAGCTACTCTCTGCGCCATACAGTGTTCGGCACGGCTCTGAGCCTTAGTGCTCGCCTCTGCTTCACGGCACTCTCGGAGATTACTTGCCTTCTTCTCGACTCACCGCAGACTGCAAGGCACTCTCCTGGCACTTGCACATTCGTCGACAACGAGACTGCACTATCGACCTCCGGTCTGAGCAGGGGGGTGATGTAGCGGCGCTGTCGTCGCGCCACTAGCGAAATACACCGAATTTTAAATCACGCTATCAACATTCCGAATCATAGACAGTATATATAGAACTTCTCCGAACTATCACTCGGAGTGTTGGCCGCTCCCCGGGCAGAACACCTTGCCCGGCGGGGAGATCTCCCATTTTTCTACCACGGCCACACTCCTGTGCTATGTATGGTGAGTGTACAGATCCGGAAACCCTTTTTTATTGGAAACGAGGCATTCCATCTTAGTCCTCAGGGGTGACAACGCATCTGTGTTTTGATTCTTAATCGTGGATAAATGTAGATGTCTACGGGCCACAGCATCCACTTATTAGCAGGTGGACTGTGTGCTCGTTTGTCAACCTTATTCTATAAAATAAAAAAATACATGGGAAAGGGACTTCAGTGGAATTAGTTTTGAAGTTGGTTTACGACTGATGTTCCTTAAGTAGTCTATCTAAGATATAGAAGGAAACTTTTTGACAGGCAAATGAAATCAACTTTACTTGTAAACAAGGGTTAGCGACCTCAAGTGTCTTTTTTAGAATTTCTTTCATTATATTATAATAAAAAATTTACACTGTACTGTAATCATACCTAAAATTATATTACAACCAAACCGAAAAATAATGATTTTTTTTTTGTATTTACAGCGATAAAGACCAAGGAAATTCTTCAACATCATTGAATACAACTTTTAGAGAGAGTCAAGAACTCAATCACTGAAATAAAATGCCCGTATAACATTGCTGAGATAACTCCAACAGAAGGAATAGAAAATAAAAAGAATGACTTCCGCATACTCTACAACGATAAGTTAAAATTAAAAAGCAATCATAACTACTACTATCAAGTGCAAGACCAATTGCAAATCACATGCTGAAGATTTTGTTACTTTGTTGTGTGGAGCCCCAAGGGCTTATTATATGAACAAACTGAGAAAGACGACGAATTTTGGCAAACATACGAGTAGAACCAAAATTAGAAAAAAAAATCCATGAATGCATTCTCCTTGAAACAATTGACGGTCGGATACCACGAAATTTACCTGTAAGAGAAATGATGGAAATGACGACAGAATATATGTACATATTAACTATTATATAACTTTTGTGTAAATTAAAATACCCACAAGCACCTCTTTTGCCACATAAATATTAAGAATTTACTTGATAAGAGCAGTCATTATTTTATAAACTCCCCAGTAAAGCTAGCAAATCAAGTAAGTAGAAGTATCACACCAAGCAGTAGAGTGCGAACATTAGTTACGTATTATTTGGTTACGGCTTGTATTTTTCAAGAGTCACTTAGTTCAAATAATGGAAAACGTTAATTATAAACGCTTTACATATCATTGAATTGTTACTTCGTTGTCTCTTAAAAAAAAATGAGCATCTAATTTCACTGTTCTGTACCGCATATAATCATATAAATCATCAGCATAGGCTAAACGTCGATATCGACTGACATCACTATGATGTTGATAAAAACTTCGACAGTTGTCACTTCCCTAATTGTCTACGTATTAACACAGAATAAATAACAGTAAGCTACGTACTATTAGTCTAACCCTCCCTCACCTCTGGCCTCCCCCGTAGAGTGCGATAGGGACAACTGCAGCTGAGAACGATTTTACCTATAAAAATCATTTTTCTCCACGAAAACTAAGCCAATTAAATTATTTTTGATATTAAAATTTAAAGGAAGAATAGGTCTATGCTTCTATAACATGTTCTTATCTTAAAAACCTTTCAAATTTCTTTGGTAGTCGTCTCATTACAGAGGTAAAAACGAGGCATTTTTTTAGGTTTTTGGAAAGTCATATTTATTTTAGCATATATTTTTTGGAAAAAAAATAAATCATAGGGGCATGCCTTCAATAGACCTAGATTTTTATAAACAAAAATGATTACTCTAGTGGTATTATCCAGGAAGAAAATAGGGGAATACATTTGTACGGAAAAAAAGCAGCCCGTCTACGCTCTTAACCGTCAAATGCCTTTTGTACACCGATGATCAAGTTATTCCTGTGTCGTCGGCAGCCGAGTAGCAAATGATGGTTACATTAATGAACAGATCATTAAAAGAAAGGGGTATGAAAGTGAACGCAAATAAGACGAAAGTTATGGTTTTTTAAGGAGAAGAAAGTAAAACGATATGTGAAATAAGAATAGAAGGGGAGTTGATCGAGCAAGTAGATGAGTCTGTATATTTGAGATGCGTATTTAGTAGGGATGGGAGATATGATAAGGATATAGAACGACGAGTAAATGCAGGAAATAGAGTAAACGGGGCCCTGCACTCTGTTGTGAAGAGTCAGAATGTGTCAAAAAAGGCACTGGCAATTCACAATGCTGTGTTGGTCCCTACTTTAACGTATGGTAGTGAAATTTGGGTGTAGCAGAAGAAGCACGAGAGTAGAATAAACGCAGTAGAAATGCGGTCGTTAAGAACTATGTTAGTGCTGAATCTGAATGACAGGGTGAGAAATTGTGGGATAAGAGACGAGTGTGGTTTACAAGATGATGTTGTGACCAGGATTAAGAAAGGAATGCTTCGGTGGTTTGGTCATGTGGAAAGAATGAATGAGCAAAGAGTGACAAAGAAAATTTATGTTGCAGAAGTGAACGGCAGAGTTGGAAAGGGACGTCCCAGGTGAAAGTTTATCGACCAAATGGACGATATATTGAAAATGGGCCAAGTTAGGAGTACCCATAATCGACGCGCATGTATGCGTAGGTATATGGATGTGGAGGAGGCGAGAGAGGTGTGTCAGGATCGTGCAAAATGGTAGTCTCTGCCTACCGTTTTGGGTGACAGGCGTGAGTGTATATGATCCATTCGTGCTACAAACATAATATAGCTGCAGCGTGGCTCTACCACGTACAATATATATCTACTATTTCGATATTATAGTCACTTTAATTTTCTTTGTACAGGAGTGTATAGAAGTGAACCGACCGGTAACGTTAAAAACAACTTACTAGAAGTAAGTTTGTAGAGGTAGCGTGATATACTTACTAATTTGAAAAATATATAATGAGTAAAATTAAATATTTTAATACTAGATAAACCTGGTAGAGACGTGTTGCAGCTGTATTAAGGTTTTATTATGAATAGGTGGCCCTCCCGAAGAAGGATCCCAATCTCACAGAATACTCGTACAAACTTAGAATAGCAGCTTAATGCTGACTTAATGCAAGGGTAAATGTATTTCGAGGGATCGGTGTAGAGACTCAAAGATCATTTTTACTAGAAATAAGGTATTCCATCTCAGTCCTCAGGGGTGCTAACAAATCTGCGTTTAGATACTCAACCGATGATAGATGGGGATGTGTGCGCGTTTTCACCCTCATTATACATTAATATTTTTTAAATAAACGTTACCCCCACTCTAGGATTTTCTCCTGTATCTTGGAGGCAGTTTACAAACATAAATTGCACAGGGACAAACATCCAGACCCGAAACAATTATTTGTAGGCAATACAAATACTTTTCGAACCCGCGGCCCCCAGCGCAGCCACTCACTGCTAAGCCACTGCGCCACGGAGCCGTCGATTATTAAAAAGTCGATTTATAAAAGAGAACATTTTCGGAATAGAATAGATTTATGGAGAATTTTATAAAGACACAGTTGTACTGTGTTTTGTCTTTTGAATGAGTTTTTATTCTTAGTTAGCAGCAACCTAAGTTGCAATACTTTTTATACGTGTACTTATTATTTTCTTTAAGTTGATTATTTATTAATTTTATATGTATGTAGTCAAATGACGGTATTATCGATAGCTAGATATTGTTTTTTACGCATAACCTTTGTACGTCGTAAAGTTATGCGACTTATTCCTGTTTTTGAAATAGGTTTAAAACTACCTAAGATTTATACGTTGTAGACTCATGCTGCAGATATAATATATTAGTAGCATGAATGGATCAGCTCGACCGGTGCAGGACCACGCTCTCACAGAATACCAGCGTAAAATAGCAGCGTTATGCTCCTATGTTTCATATGGTGAGTGCAGAAAACCGGAGATCCTTTTTACCTAATGATGAATTCCATCTTAGCCCTCAAGTCAACACATCTGCATTTTGATTCTTAATCGAGGGTAAATGCAGATTTCTATGGGCCACAGTGTTCACTTACCATCAGATGTACTGTGTTCTTATATTACCAATAATCTATAAAAACAGAACCAATACAAGCAACTATTATCTATTCTGTGATATTAGTTATCCATTTTGTGATGTGATGTCAGTATGTACCGTAACGAAGGGTGGAGTGAAATTGTATTGAAAATAAATTTTTCCGTTGAATAGCATAGTGGTAAATGAATGGAGAATGAAGTATGTTAAATATCTTTTATGTATGTAACTGTTTAAGGTGCCCCAGCACGAAAGAATTTTGAAGAGAAAAAGTATAATTTCGTTTTATTTTTTAGCTTCATACAGATGTATATATTTCCTAATCATTGATTGGAATAGTATTTTGTACGTTTGAAACGCTTACTAACGACTGAAACCGAAACATAGATTATCTAATAAATAAAAATTAATGTTTGTTTGTGCGTATTTAATGCCTGCCATACTGTTCATCAGATGACAGTAAAACTTTGTCAACTTATTACTGGCACTTGCGCGAAGGTCATAGGTATAGTACAATAAAATTATAATAAGTGGTGCATGTATTGTACCGACAAATTTATTTGAAAAGATATATGTATATAACTCAACAGAAACAAAAACAGAAACTTTTTATTCAATATAGATTATAAGTAATACTTATCAAAAGTCACTTTTTTTTAATTTGCCACTGGTTCGGAAAAACCTCTGTTCTGGGAAGAACCAGCAAGAAACCCAGCGGGACTTTAAAAAAAACAGCTTACAATCATATATGTTAATACCATTGACAACACAAAAGAAATTAGAAATAGCATGGTAGCGATCACCTTTCCCAGGGGTTATCATCCATTAATCAATCAAAAATCAATTAATGTATTATCATTTCTAATTAAACAATATAACTATTCCAAATTTAAAGTGATATTTCTTATGATTGGATGTGTTTAGAAACAACAGAAGAATAATTTAAAAGCTTTTTTTATAAAGTTTTGCATTAGCCGCGTACACACCTCGCGTGCACACGGGCTCGCGCGGCAGCCTTCGAGCTGCTTTTGACGTGCCTCGGGCTTCCTCGAGCGCACGTTGCCTGGGCCGAGCGCCGCTCGACCGCGAGCCATACGTTTTCGGTTATGGTACGGGCAGATGTGCTCAAAAAACCATGCTCATAAGCTTGCTTAAAATTAGCATGCTCTGCACCTGTTCACGTTTGCCAGCAACAAGCACGCTTAAAGCATACTCATAAATAAGCATGCTCAAAGCAAACTTAGGGCAGACGTGCTATTGGGCATCAGGCTTTCGACTAAGATTGATGTACAAAGATATAGCGACAGTGCTATCCGTACAGCACTCAATAGAATAATCATATTGCTTGCAACTAAATTGGGTAAGTATAAAAAGCTAAGTTTTTTCTTCTCCCAATGCGACGTATCGAGGGTTTATTTCAAATTGACGCTCCTCGGGTAGCATGCTCGAAAATCAAACGTCGGTTGTTTTTGAGCACGCTCAAAATAAGCATGCTCTTTACTAGCAATGTTGTGACACGTGCTACTATTGAGCACTTGCTCAATAAAAGCATGATTTCGTGCTAGTAATGAGCACGTATGTCCGTACCTTTAATTAGACGCGCTTGAACTTGAAGGTGCCTCAGTGATCGTTGATCGATTGATGTGTACGGAGGTATTTTGGCTCGCGAGGCGATACGATAGTGTTTGTTTAAGTTTTAGTGAAAAGTCATTTTGATAATATAATATCTTTAGCAATCAGGACGAGTCGATTCAGTTAATTCAATGAATGTACAGTCCGATCATATGTTAAATCTTTCAGTAATTTATTTCCATATGGGTTGCGACGCTCATAAATTTTTCTAATCTAGAAGTGTCTAGGTATTTTCTTTAAACGTGACCGTTTTCATTTTTTTAAACAATAAACAACTAAGAAAGTAGTTGCAGCTGCAATTAGACAACTGTCCATTTCGGCCTTTGATATGCTCGGAGACTTATGATGCCTCAGAGTTTCGAACAAAACTACTCGAAACTGCCGCGCGAACCCGTGCGCTAAGTGTGTACGCACCTTTTAAAGAACATTGACATGTTTTGGCACTTTCTTCATAACTGTTCTATCCGGGGCGTCTCTAAATACAAACCTGGGGAAAAAATCTCGTATTTATTTTCATTATTAAGCCTAAACATACAGTTTTTGTGGGTATGCCATAGTAAACAACTTTTTACTCCACCCTAATGTACAGACCTTTTGGCTCTGTTCACTCAAAAGACAGCAAAACAACAGTGTGTACTATCTTTTACACAGTAGAAGGCTACTGGATAAAATCACCGTTAACGTTACAGCCAATTAATGACCACACTATACATAGGCCTCCCCCCATAGATTGCCTCGTAGGGGGATATATTTGTTATAGTTGTCACGCTCGGCGAGCGGGTTGACAACAGCTGTTTTTTTTTATTTTTAGTCCTTACTAGGACCCTGCTGGCCATCTCCTGATATGTTTTTGCCGCCTCTTATGACACCTATGGCATGATATGGGGTGGTGTAGTGGACATTCTTACATTCCGTGTTATTTTGTTCATCACTTCACGGTTCAAAAGACCGTGAAGTGATGAACAAAATTACACGGAATACGAATTAATGACAAAACAAGATTGCTCTCACTTAACCTACTGAACTCAAAACAAGTCATTACTTTAAACGAATAAAATGTCATGTTTTATTTATCAAGAATCATTTGCGTAATGTCGTTGGACCACACTGGATTATTTACGCCCGTCACCCCGCTCTCACCCCGCCCTCATCCGGCCGCAGAAATTGGGTCGGATCATGTTTGCATAATAACCACTGAATTTAAAATCGTGCTGTTTCATAATTTTACGGCTGATTGACGTAAATTGTAAATAACTGCTTAAATCTTTACACTGTAAATGCCTTTTTGCTTTTTTTTTGTTTTTCAAATATGGACAGAGGACAATCACAAACATTGATCTAAATCTAAGCCAAGAGTTATTTTGTTTCGAAAATGCAATTCAACAATGTATAATATTATATAAAATATTGCTTATTTTTTTTTATAGAACGGAAGTGACAATTCCAAACAAAGAAGGCTGTAATTATACTGGATGACCTTTTTTACCGTCTAGAAAAAATTAGAGTGTAACATGTGAACTGTGAACGGAGTAGAAGCACTGATATTTTTAAAAAAAAATTGAGTTAAACGTTTGGATAAAAATTTTTTGAACAATTACTTTGCCCTTTGCCTTTGAGCTTGTGACCCTGCGAAGTGACAAGGTCAAAGATACCTACTAAAGGAGATGTATGAAATTGGTTATTTTATTGCCGTTCGTAAAGTAGAATGTAGATAATTTGAATTTCGATATATTTTAATTTATTTATTTATTTAATTCAAAAAAATTCTTCATTTTTTTAATTCTTTTTATTTTTTGTAAAATATCAGTGCCATAAGCTTTTACTCTGTTCACATGTTACATCCTATTTTTTTCCAGACGGTAAAATGGTCATCCATTATACTAGCTCTTTCTCCAAGACAGAATTTTCGACTTGAAGAATGAAAAACAAGAAAGACCAGTTACTTAGGTAAATAACGATGAATTAAAAGTAATGTAATGTTGGTTTGATATTAGTTTCCACATAATATTAACTCATTTGCATTGAAATAAAGTAAAAACTCGGGTATTGAGTGCCTCATGAATTAACTGATGTGCATAGTTTTTATGCACTGCGATACCCAAAAGCGAAGCTCATCAATAAAAAATCACTTTAACTGTTTGGTGATTACTTCAGGATCTAATACTCTAAAGCTTTTTAGAGCCGGTATATCAATCACAGCAGATATCATGTATGTGAAACTTAATAATATATAAATAAATATAAATGATAAATAATGTCTTCCATACCGAATTTTGATCACGGTGGTCAGTCTCAACAGACTCTCCAGGTACTCTCTATTCCCTCACTCTCATACGGACGTTAATTCAACACGACCGGAAAGATCGGGTGCAGGACCAACGCCTTTACGTGCTTTCCGCACACGTGGGTGAAAAACCGCCTTCTTCGTTATTCCGGGCTACTACTGAAAATGTTTTGACAGAAAAAACCAATAACTGATTTTGGCTTTTGGGATTTGAATGATCGGCAACTCTGTCACTTAACCAACGTAGCTGTAGAACATAATAGCGTAACTAAAAGAGACAACCTCGTCTCCTCAAGGCATAAATGGTCTTCCCTTGAGATGCCAGAAATTAATAAATAATGAAGGTAAATTCTTCGGTTGTATAAATAAACTTTTTCTTACAAAAAGTATTTTTAATACTACTTAAAAAATTATAAGCTTATTAAAATTATAAGCTCGGCGGCTAGATTTTTTCTGTCAAAGATCCCTCGTGCTCTCTGAAACAACGATTTACCCACGGTAACTATCTATGAAAGATGATGGTGAGATTCACCATTTAGATATCGGTTGATATGCGTATTCATAAGCATACCGGTTGTATAAATTTCGATATTTCGGTTGTATAAGTTTTCATTATAAAAAAGTTTTAATTTTTTTGACTAAAACGTAACTATAAACATGGAGTTCGTATTTTTCTAATTTCTATAACAGCATAATTTTTCTGCTTCATGGGGTTAATTTCTAAAATACCATAAGTTTTCTATAGAATAAGAGTTTACAAGAGAGTGAGTACGCAGTCCACCAGATACATTCACCAGACGAATATATAACGCTGGTGTTCACTGAGAGCGTAGTTCTTCCCCGGTCAAGCCGAACCATTCGTGCTGCTACCATAATATAGCTGCAGTGACTCTACCACGTGTAAAAATGCTACAAATATATTTTATGTTACAATTTACGTTGTATTTTTATCCTAAACTGTGGTGTTACATTTCGCATTTAATTACATGCATTTATTTTTGGATAAGTTTTTTTTCTAAGTTCCTTATTATATTTTATATTTTCTTCCCGCTTTATATAAGCTGTTGACCTGATCAGCTTAAAATGTTATAAAATCTATGACGAAAAGGCTTAAGAAAGATTACATAGACCTGCACTTTGCCGACGATAACTTATGCAGTTTAAACTTGAAGTATTAACTGGTACCTACTTTGAAACTCTCTCAAGGTAAAGAAAAGTATTGCTAGAAACGTTCTCACTGTTGCTATTTGAATCTTAAGTACCCAGTAATCACAATTATTTTATTAGAATAGGAGCTAACGGTTCCACGAGTTCCATAAATAACTGCATCAACCAAAAAGCATGCGCTTTGCAGGTCTTTTAAAAATGATCTTTTCTTAAAGGCCTCTAATAAGTAACATAATAAACAATAATAAAAGTTGGAGAAAGCTTTATGACGTTATGTCCGCTTTTGTACATTTTTGAGCAACGAATTTTCAAATAATAAATAAAATATATTACTTCTAATAAAAAATTATAACATATATTTAGTAATAATGATAATAATGTCCCCCAGACCGAATTTCGGTCACGGCGGCCAATCTCAGCGGAGACTAGCCATCGGCACAGGACAGGATGATAGTGCTCAAGTATGTGCGCAAGTACAGGTGGATTCTCTATTACCTTACTCTCATGGTTCGATGGGCCGATAAACCGACACAACAAGAGCAGAAGCAGTTGCGTTTTACGTGGTTTCCGAGGCACGGGGGTGAGACACAGCCAACTTCCTGACTCCGGGCAGCTACTGAGAATTTCTTAATGGAAAAACTCAATAACAGATTTTTTTGGCCCGACTCGGGATTCGAACCCGCGACCTCATGATGAGCAGTCGCTCTAATACAACCACTAGACCAACGAGGCAGTCAATAACATAATACAGGATACTTTACTTACCTTATAGTATATATATGTATTTATAAGGTAAGTAAAGTATCCTGTAAGATTGTGTTCAAATTTTTGTAATATTTACACGTGGCAAAGCCACGAATGACTCGGCTATTAAACAAAAAGTCCACTGGACAGCCCCCCAGTAATTGTTTGGGATACTTGCCGGAGTCGTCACGTTTGAGGGGGTGTGGCCACCGCAGATGTTAGTTTCTACTTGTTCTTAGAATATCGCTGCTGCCTATCTTCTATCTTCTGTTGCTATCATCTGTTGCCTTCATCAGTGAATATTCTTACACCGCTGCCACACGATACTAGGAACTATATTCTCACTACTATACCACAAATATACTGGATGACCTATTTTACCTTTTTTTCCGTATGGAAGAAATAGGGTGTAACATGAAAAAACCTATCTTCAGTGCCTTTTACAAAAAATAAAAACAAAAGTTTTGAAATTAATAAATAAATAAAATAAAATTTATCGAAATTCAAATCATATCCACCCTACTTTACGAACCGCTATAAAAAAATAAATTTAGTGGGCATCTTTGACCTTGTCACTTCGCAGGGTCATAGGTTCAAGGACAAAGGGAAAAAAATGTTCGAAATTATTTTTCGAACTTTTAATTCAAAATTTTTGTTTAAATGTTTGTAAAATATTAGTGCCGTAGGCTTCTACTCCGTTCACATTGTGACGGCCCAATATTATTATATATAATTAAATTCAATATAAAGGGGCATAAAAATAGTCTTAAAATATATATAATATTAAGCAAAAAAATTACATTAATAAACATAAAGTTAATATAAATATATTTCAGACATTAGACCAATAACATAGTAAATTAAAGGCAAAATATTGTCTTTCATAGTAAATAAATTTATTTAAAAATTTGAACAAATATTTAAAATAAGATAAATAATAGAAATACAAGTCGAAAATATTATAAAAATAAAGATAAATAACATTTATAAGATAATTCGATAATTTGTTAAAAATGGTCTAAGTCTTGGAAGGAGTTCATGTATAAAAGAAAATGTTCCTAAGTTGTGGAAGGAGTTCATGTATAAAAGAAATTTCCTAAGTTGTGGAAGGTGTTCATGTATAGATGTCTTGTATGGAGGAGCTGTCGGAGATACATACCTGCAGTTGTACATATATATGGGGTGGTTGGGAGCCCGACTGCCTGAAGTACTGTAGCACAATGACTAGTCCTATATTAGGGACTTATGATAATAAACTCAATGATACAAAAGCAATACTATAGAAGGTCTCTATGATGAATATGCATTATAATAGTGGGGTCGTGGGTTGAAGTCCTATATATTAATGACTTATGAAAGTAAGGTCAATGAACAAAAGCAAAATCTCTATGATGAATATGCATTACAATAGTAGGGTCGTGGGTTCGAGTCCTATATATGAATGACTTATGAAAGTAACTTCTATGAACAAAAGCAATACTATAGAAGGTCTCTATGATGAATATGCATTACAATAGTAGGGTCGTGGGTTCGAGTCCTATATATGAATGACTTATGAAAGTAAGGTCTGTGTTACAAAAGCAATACTATAGAAGGTCTCTATGATAAATATGCATTACAATAGTAGGGTCGTGGGTTCGAATCCTATATATGAATGACTTATGAAAGTAAGGTCTGTGATCCAAAAGCAATACTATAGAAGGTCTCTATGATGAATATGCATTACAATAGTAGGGTTGTGGGTTCGAACCCTATAAATGAATGACTTATGAAAGTAAGGTCTATGATACAAAAGCATTAATATTGAAGGTCTCCTTGATGCATAAGCATCGTATGGGGTGGTCGAGTGGCTGACTGCTCCTAGTACTGTAGCAAAATGACTAGTCCTTATTAGGGACTTGAAAAGAAATATTATGGTGGCGTGTGTGCTGCTACACGAGCAATTGGTCCGAGGTAAACTTGGACTCGCTAACCGATGTGTCCTAGACATATCATCGTAGTGCCGGTTTGTTCAATACGGCTTTCCCGTGGACATCGCACACCCATAACGTTCGTGGGCGACGTCGTAGCGCATAGCGATGCGTCGTCTATATCTCGAATTGGGATGATGAGTGTGTTTGGTAGCACTTTTAAGTGTAACAGGCATACTCAACTTCATGTCTTAGTGCATTAGCGCTATGATACGTGGAGTTTTGTTCATTGGCGTCTTAGTAGCGTGCTACTATGATACGTTGGTGATATTTTTTATATAACAACAATACAAACTTTGTTACCAAAGTCGATAGGGGTCATGTTAGGTGTGTTGTGAGGGGGGCGCCATCCGTATGCTAGTTGCATTGATGCTTACTGCTTCTTGCGGTATTGCGTCTTGTGATGGATCTGCGGGTGTGCTGCGTCCGATTCGACGCACTCTTGTGGTTCTTCGATGGAGGTATGCGGGTGGCGATGTCTGCTGGGATGTATGGGGGACCTTGGAATGGTATAAGCTCGACGATAGTCGTATTGATGCTTGTTGCGTTCTGCAGCATTGCGTCTCTGCGATGGTTGTTTGGTGGGACGCTATTCTCAATGGCGCTCTCTGCGTCTTGGTTTGACTCACACCTAGGTAGCTTTGCCCAAGTCGGGTCCTTTCATTATGGGGCTGCAGACTGTCTACCCTCTATGATGTTTTATATAACAACATAATAATATATCTCTGTAACTTTCCCACCTTAAAATGATTGAAGGCAACTTGTTGGTGGGTGAGACAAACATGATCGAAAATGCATTTACTCAACGTCAATGACACAAACCCTTTCTGATGGCGAATTATAACTCTTATCTTATAACTGCCTTTTGGCTATATCTACCGTTGAATTGGTTGGTGGAGCATATGTGTCGACCTCATGCTTGAGGTAGCTGGCGGGAGGATCTGAGGAGACTCTCAAGGCTGCGGCCGAAAGCCGCACAACGTGAGACCCCATTCCCTTGACTCATGACACGCTCTGCGGCTAGTAGCCGTGCTGATCATGCAATTGGTGGTGATGCCATACACTTACATTACGTCTGCAGGAGCGGCGGTCTGGCAGGTGGTGGCGCTCACGGAGTGTTTACGGCCAGTGTGCCTATTTGCCTAAGCCGTGTGACGTACATTTACTGTGGCTGGATTCGTTCGTATTCTGTATGGCGTTTACACGCATTGACATGCGCGACTTCGGTCGATGTTTGTGCTTACGCACTAGCAAGGGGCCAAGCCTCTTTTACTGGTTCGCCAGTTATTTTGCTGTGGACTACGGTCCAGTTCCAGAATTAGCGTTCCCTTCGGGGGAAGTGCATCAAAATGGTTGGCGCTCACCGTGCACGGCGTGTGTGCCGTGTGCCTCCCCAACATATTTTTTTTAAATAAATGTAGGAGAGCGAAGCCCTTGTATCGGGTATTTTGTATAAATATATTTTAAGCCTTTTCCGAGCGGGAAGGGATAAATAATAATAAATTAATAATGTAAACCTGATACAAGTGGAATAGGGACGTTTTATGTTCTTAACCTTTCACGAGCCCTGTCTTCGTGAACGGGGTTCACTTAGCTTATAAGGCACTACCAACAGCTTTCAATTGCTCTAGTGAATATTCATTCTTCCAAAAGACACCTAAAATAACTAAGTTACTAAACAAACACAACGTAAATAAGGGTCCTAACTAAGACGATCACGCAAAAATATTACAACCGGCCTATTATTAAACCTTTAGAAAGATCATTTAGAAAGATCAAAACTTGTCTTATTTATCTTGGTCACAAATATATAATTTTATTGAAAAAGGTTAAATTTATTATATAATATATTTAATATATTTATCATTATGTGAGAGGGGGAAGCGTTACAACATGTTACACCATATTTCGTTCCAGACGGTAAAAAAGGTCATCCAGTACATCGAAAAATAAAATCATAATTCTGCAATGTTTCGAATGGACCATACCGAGAACCGTAGATCCCCTTTCAAGTACCGATATATTAGATTGTAGCCCTCTGGATGAAAAGTGAAAACGCAATTGCATTTTAATTCCTAACCAAATATGTCAGAGCATTAATGCGTTAATTGGATTGTCAATAGTTTCACAGCACCGGATTTAATCAAGTGCGCTTGAAAACGACAGATGCATCGCATCATTGAACCACGGCCTTGAATAGTTTCCTAACTCGTGTATTATATTCCCAGAATACTGAACGTCGATTTTGTCTTAACAATACTTGTAATTTCCATATGAATGATAAGATATTAAATTAAGCTATTTCGTGTTACAGGTGCTTTTTTAAAGTACTGAGGTGACAAACAAGCACACTGGCTACAAGCTGGTAAATGGATGCTGTAATCCAGAGAAATCTACATAACTTACGATTATAAATCAAAATGCAGATGCGTTGTCACCCAGAGGACTAAGATTAATTGCCTATTTGCCAATAAATCAGGTCTCTAGTTATAGTCACTTAACATACGAGTATCTTAACATTGAGTTGAAGCACTGAGGGCCTCGGGTTCAAATCCCATTTAGAAAAAGTATTTGTATGGCTTACAAATGATAACACCGGCTCTGGATTTGTTTTTATGCAATTTATATATTTGAACTGTATCCACAATACTGGAGGAAATGTTAATGTGGGGGTAACGTTTTTAACCATACGACATAAAATCATCGCTATTATTTATGAGGTATTAGATCGTAGTCCTCAAGTGTGACGACATATCTGCGTTTTCATTCTTTCCGTGTACCGTGACTAATCTCAACACGACTATGTACTCCTAACGACACTACACTAAG